>JAZHFQ010000734.1:600000-1053224 GCA_038387885.1 Spodoptera picta | reverse complement strand
TGTTCATAACATAACAACTATTTCAACCAGTTCGTCAATAAACGTATTATTATCATCACAATAGGTAATTTCCAATAATAAACTGCATTCTATTGTTTTATATCAGTTCTGTCAAATCCAGAATTATTCCACTCAGGCCTATCTGTAAGGTTTTCTGCAGACGAAGCAATTTAAGTTGATGCAGGGGGCAACTTTTGTGTATTGTTTTGTTGATTTAGAAAATTGTGCTTGATTGTGGTAGCTTAATATATATTTTATTACACTCTATTGTTTATTCATTTCCAAACAAATATAATACGTTTTAATTGAAATAACAATGAGTAATGAAACATGCCATGTTACACACAGTGTCTTAGTTTTTACTGTTTTTTCTGTCGATGAACTGCAGGAAGAGATTCCTACGGGAATATGTAGTACCTATGTACCTCCAATTTATTGATATATATATATATATCTATTCTCCTGAGTACTGTCTGTGTGTTGAGCATAAATAAATAAAAAAGTAAACTGGTATTTCTTCTAGTGTTGCATTGCATTAGCAGGTACCAAGTACCTAAAGGCTTTTCATGATTTCATTGACATGATTATGTCGAGTTACTACTCCAATAACCTAGTCTTTTTGATAAAAGATCCATTTACCAAATATATACAATGTCATACGAAATTATTTTAATTGTCAGTCACTAGGTACTGTAACAGGGACTGCGCTGTAGTGTCGCGAGTTCGATTCCCGCACGGAACAACTCTTTGTGTGATCCACAGATTGTTGTTCCGGGTCCGGGTGTCATGTGTATGTGAACTTGTATGTTTGTAAACGCACCCACGATACAGGAGAAAATCCTAGTGTGGGGCAACGTTTTTATAACAACAAAAACAAAGCTAGCTAAGAGTTAGCAACTAAAGTTGCTTCGTGTACGACAATACTTAGGTAGCTCAAGTTGATAGCTCTTTTATTGTATGACCTAGATAAATAAAGTAGCGTTATACAATAAGGATTATAGAAATGATGGATGTGCCTTTCTAAATGAATAGAAAGCATGTGTTACTATGGTGATACACATTTTTGTTAAGGCTTATCCACAAGTTGATGTTATTTCGGAATTAGGAAAGATGAGCGATTGTAGGTCATGTTTTCAGGCCATTCATCCTTTTTTATTATGAGTTTTATTTGTATCAATATTGTAATCTAGATTTTGTTTTAATGTAGGTTAGTATTTTAATATTACTGCCCTGCTGGGCAAGAGGTCTCGGGTTCGATTGACGGGTTGGGCTAAGTATTACTAGGTTTTTAATGAAAAATTCTCAGTAGTAAGCACGGAGTCTGGAATTGTGTCCGGTATATAGCAATAGGGTCTACCCCTATTACATGGGACTCATAACATAAATAGTGAATAATAAAAATGTAAAAAATAAGTGTCGTAATGTGCATCTCTGCCGATCCCTCCGAGGATAAAAGGCGTGATGTTATTTTAATATCTATTTATCTTTGGCAAGGACGTTAATAAATGGCGGACACAGTAGGTATGTTAACACAATGACTGTGGCACCTGGCTACTATAGACTTACACGCAGAACATAAACACATTGACACGAAGGACACCTGTCATTTTCTTCAGTCTAGTAACAAAACCCATTACACACGCACACATACGATACGACCTTCAAACCTTCAAGAAAAGAGCGTATTCCTATTTTAAAAGCCGGCAACGCATCTGTGTTTCCTCTGGTTTTGCAGATGTCCATGGGCGGCGCTGATCGCTTACCATCAGGTGATACGTCTGCTCGTTTGCCTCCTATTTCCATAAAAAAACATAAAAACTACTGGCATTGTGGAGTTTCAATCATTTCTAAGCGGCATTATGTCCGCCTTTTTTCAGTATCTTTGTTATTTTTGTAGAAATATGTAGTGACAGCAACTGTATTTAATGTAAGTACCTAGTTACCTACACAAAGAAACATTTGATATTTTTAGACTTCCATCTTACTCAGTGTGGGAAGCCATGCTTCGGTACGAATGCGCCGGCTCGACCGCAGTGATACCACGGCCTTGCTTGTGTTTCGTCGTGAGAGTGAGATTACCGAAGGCTCCAAATAACCCCCTCTCTAGTCTCCCGAATCTCCAAATCCTCCACAATCCTCAAATTCCCAATTCCCAAAAGGCCGGTAACGCACTTGTAACGGGTTGGTGTTTCGGGTGTCCATGGGCAGCGCAGATTGCTTACCATCAGGTGATCCATCTGCTCGTTTACCGGTATATGCTATAAAAAAACCCTTTGTATGTGTGATCGACCTCATAAAATTCTATCCTTTATTACCTACACCAGTCTAGAAAGATTTTAGTATCTACACAATATTTTAAATGGCTTTGTTTTATTGTCAAGGGTAATATGTTAGTCTCCTTAGTATATAGACGCTTTTTATTCCTCGAAGGGTTAGGTAGAGATTTCCATTGCACTCAATTTTTCGAACCAACATAAATAAAATGAAATTAAAGTTAAAACAGTGTGTTTTTATAACTAAAACATAATCTTTCCTCAAGTCTTTCTTAAAATAAGAATAACTTAAATAAATACCACTAAAACTCAAACAGTGAATAAAAAGGACGAAAAGAATTTAAAAAAATATCGTCAAAGTAGGTACACATCCGCATCACTGACAATTCCCAGTCATCACGCCTCAAAGAGCCATCAGACCACCACAAATAGGGTCAATAAGGCTGATGCCGATACGGAGCCGCGGAAGACTTCAACGGGTTGCCGGGGCTCCGGCTCGAAGTGAAGGAGTAGAAACGGGGTGGTTTTTAGTCAGTAAGAGTCTGACACTCCCTCCCGCCTCACACGGGCGAGAGAAGACATTAGATGATTTTCCTCCCGCAAAAATAGAGGCCTTAATTAGAAGACTGGGTGGTTTGTATCTCGTGTTGGGCAAAGAACCAATTAGGTTTATTGATAGTATAACGGACTCTTAAAGGAATAGTGCTCGGTATTTGGCAGTCGGCTCACCTATTACAAGGGATCCATATAATAACTGCTGAAATAATAAATGATGCTGTATGTATTTACCCCCTTTAAAAAAAGTCATTCTTTGTCCTCATTTTTCTTAAATCCATGTATAAAACAGTTACATACTGGTGACGTATAAAATAATTCGTACCGTTTCTTTAACTGCCAACATATCGGAGTTATATCAGTTTTATGTCACCCGGAAGCGAACAAGCATACCAGAGGGCCGTTATGTAATTGTGTCGTGTTTTTAATAATATTAACTGTATTAATAAATTTAAGAATTTATTAATTACGTCTAAACTTGCCCACGAAACAGTTTGACGAGGTAGGTCGACTAGTTTCAAGCCGCGCTCGGGGCTCATATTTGTTATCGTCGTTGTAATATTAACATGTTGCGTTTTAAAGCTTTTTTTTAGTTTATACATGATAAAAGTCGAATCAAAATGCGCATATTTTGGCAGTCACGTTGTATATAAATCCCAAAGAAAACCACATACTTACCTATACCTAATATTATTATTGTTTATACGATTTTTTATTCAGAAAACAAAATATTTATTTATTACATGCAAAATGTTACCCTTGACTTTACTTTTTAGTGTTTTGAAAATGAAAACAAACATGTATTTATGTACTGATACATACGTATAAGATGTGAAAAATCCAAAATGGCAGGACAATGATTAATGAAATCAATTAATAAATATGATAAGAACCGACTACCAGCCTAAATTTATTACCGATCTCTATTAATGTAGATCGATTATTGACAGAAACTTGGTATATATAATATCAAAAATCGATCTTAACTCGTTGATTACCGTCATTATAGACACAATTAAAGAACAATAGGTTGCGGTCACCGGTGACCGCTCGGTGTTTGACAGATTAATCTAGATTTCTAGAGAGTTTTCACGTAACTGATGACCAGTGGTGTAACTAGACCGTTCGTAGTAAATTCATAGGCCCCGTTCGCAATAAAAAATAGAGAAGTTCATACGATACACTCTAAACCTGACTAGGCACTTGGCGACTGGGCTTCTGCCAGTTGTGCAGTCTCTTTTTTGTGACTTTAGGCTTAATTTATTCTGTCTCCTGCAGTAATTCACCAAGGGAAGTGGAAACGATCGTCCTCTTTCTTCTCATTTTATAATGCCTTATGATATATTTCGTTGCGGGAACCAAGACAGTTACTCATGTCCCTGTGTGTGACTTCAGTGACTTCAGTGTTTCGGTGTTTTCATGGTTGTGTCAACGGTTGATCCTGGCTTACAGGAGTTGCAGCGTTTTGAGAGGTTGTGGCGGGCTTGTCCCATCTAAAAAAATGACTTAGCACCCTGTAGATACGCCAATGCTGGTGAAAACCGTGTATTGCTTTACAAAAGAGTATATCTGACTACCCCTTCAGAGATCAAAAGGCGTAATACCATGATGAAAACCAGAATGAGTAAATAACCACCAATGAAGTATTATAAGAACTATTTCAATCTTATTAATAATTTATTAAGACAACATAATAATATTGATTGATTATAATAATATTATAAAACGGTACGAAGTTCGTTGGGTCAGCTAATTTATATCAAATATTAATAAATAGCTGTTGTTAAGGGACTAAGCAGGAAGGCATTGTAAACCGGTCGCGATTAGTTTATAGCAATAGAATTAGTTTATATATGTTACCGGCCAAACCCGATTTCAGGACGAACTAGTTTTGCCTAGGCTAAACTAGTTCTTCCTATAAGCGTTAGGATTAACTAGTATAGCCTAGTTCAAACTAATTTGTCCTAAGCCCGATAGGACAAACCAGTTTAGGCTAGGACAAACTAGTTGATCCTGATATAAATACGCACACTCTAGGATAAACTGGTATGACCTAGTCTAAACATTCTAATATATCTAGAAAGTCGAAATATATATATAGCCAAGCAATTCTTATTATATTTTGCTGATCTAGGAAAGTCATTTAGTACAAGTCTAAATGGATCTCTACGATTTCGTGGATTGACATCATTTGCAGTTTTAAATAAATCTTTGTTTTTTGTAACGAACATACATACTTCATAAATGTAAAGCGACGGTAATGGTAACAAACCAAGTCTCTTAAATATTGGTTGGCATGACTGATCAGGTTGCAAACCGTACATAGCCCTTATGCACTTTTTTTGTGCGAGAAATGCCTTATCCCTATCCGTGCTATATCCCCACATTATTAGGCCATAGCGAAGCAATGATTCTACATGTGCATGATAAGCCATTTAGAATTTAGAATTAAAAAAAGGTTGTATCAGGCTTGTCCCATTAAAAAAAAGTACTTACAATATCTGCAGGAAAAGTAGAAACAGAAAAGATGTTGATAAACGGCCGATACTTTTTTTTTATTTATACCACGACGGTGGCAAAAAACACACGGCCCACCTGATGGTAAGCGGTTACCGTGGTCTATGTACGCCTGCAACTTGGGACATTACATGCATCTTGCCGACCCTTAAAAAACCTATTCACTGCCCTCTTGAAGAACCTCATGTTGTAGCCCACTGGGAAAACCACGGCAGGGAGCTCATTCCACAATCGGAGGGTCCGTGGGAGAAAATTCCTCTGAAACCGAAATGTACGGGACCATTTTGGCTCTAATGAGTGAGCATAACATAATGACACTTAGAAAGGATTGAAGCACCAAAAATATCAGTAGGTTATCAATGTGTGCGTGTGTAATGGGTTACCACGTTACCAGACTTAAGGGAATGACAGATGTCCTTCGTGCCAATGTGTATGTAAGTCTATAGTAGCCAGGTGCCACAGTAGTTGTTTCAAGACACTGTATCCGCCTTTTTGTTAATGTCCTTGAGAAATAGTGACAACGACATTCTTCGCTGCAATTACTTTTCTCTCTAATAACATTATAAAATTCATTTGCACACGTAATTATTCTCGAAGCTTTTTAAATCACATTCATATTTGTATGTTTGCCAGAAAATATTTTAAAATACCATCGTCTTTGTACGACATGACAGTATTGTTTTTGGCCGCCATTATATCATGTTCTTACTTCGAAATTTCAATCTTTCCTTCTTTGTAATAGAGTTGCTAATGAAATAACATGGACAATGATTATAAATCGATTGTATTTCTTTATTGTTTTGTATTTGTTCATTAGTCTTTTTTTCAGTTATTAGAGTGCACTTATTAGGAGAGCATTAGTTTTTTTTTATTATTCGACTGAATTATGTCAGTTACGTTATATTACCGCATTGTAAAGTAGCTCCAGTTACTTAACCCATAAGGCAAAGTAATTGTAACTCTTCTGATGTTATAGTCGTCCATTGGCAGCACTGATCACTTACCATCAGGTGATCTCTGTGCTCATTTACATCCCATTAAAAATATTGTCTCATTCAAAGTCTTAGCTAAATCTGTCCAACTTTTCAATTGATTTTCATATTTATCGGAGACTGATAAGGTCGAAGATCTATTAACTTGATATATTCGGGGTAGTTTGAAGTGCTGGTGTTCTGTACAGTTAGCAACTAAAAACTTCCGGCAATATAAATAAAAGGTTTCAATTTCAATGAAGACGTAACCTTCTCGGTCTAGTGACGAAACTACTAAGTAGTCTTGGTTGCGATTCCTGGATCGGATCAAGTAAAGTTTTGTGGGTTTTCTGCTTTCGAAACTAGATATTAGTACGTCTTCAGTTTGAAACTAGTTTCAGGAGGTGTTTCGTAATAACAACACACCTTAACCCTGAAGAAGAAGGTGAGGTACATACATTTACACATTTCGACACCAATTTTTTTTATTATGGATCCCTTGCAATAGGGGGTGAGAAGACTGCCAAACACCGAGCACAATTCCTTTTAGAGTCCGTTATACTATCAAAAAACCTAATTAGTCCTTTGCCCAACCCGAGATATAAACCACCCAGTCTTCGAATTAAGACCTTTATTTTTGAGGGGCAAAAGTCACCCAATGACTTATGCAGCCTGGGTGAGGCAAGAGGGAGTGTCAGACTCTTATTGATTAAAAACCACCCCTGCACTTCGAGGCGGAGCCCCGGCGACCCGTTAAGTCCTACGCGGCTCCGTATCGGGCATCAGCCCTATTAGCCCCCATCTGTGGTGGTCTGATGGCTATTTGAGGAACGTGAAGCACAGTACGGTGAGCGTCTGGTCAAGTACAGGGCTGCTCAGGTCTGGTAATGGTCGGGTGGCGAGCCACCCATGCTTACCGTCCGCAGGCCCGTGTGAATAAACACATCTAGTATTAGAGTCACGTATGTGACCACAGCCAACGATACAGTTAGGGCCTGCTATTAAACCTCCGTTTCAGTCGATCACCCCTAACGAAAATATAAGTAAGCCTTTGTATTTTATTGAAAATATAATTATTATTTTATCATAATTATTATTATCTTAACAACAAGATAGATACCACAATTAGCTCTGAACCAGATTTAACTGGATAATACCATTTACTGAATGTCTGCCCTCGAAAATCCTCTGAAATTGATAAGATATCCTTTATCAATGTTATTGTTCAGTAGTTTCGTTCATAAAGTATAACACCCACTTATTCTCACCATTTATTATGCATCCGTTGTAACAAAAATTGATCTAGTGATTCTGTTGTCGTATATTGGGTTTAATACCAGACTTTGTAATATTAATTTACTACTGAGATTTTTTTTAAAAAGCGAGCCTACTTTATAGTCTTTTTCCTTACCCAAAAATCGAACCTCATGTCACATGCTCGACATGCCTTATTGATGTTAGAAGTAGGGCACTTCTAACATCAACAAGGCAGTGACCTGATACATTGATGATTAACAGAATCGATGTAATCCTTAATTGAGCACTGATGCAAAGTACTATATTTATTTATCGTCATGCAAGGTAAGTACTTATTTAAGTAATTGAAAAAAAACCAATTAGATAATGCTTTATTCCAACCCAGAAATCTTACCCGAATAATTGTGACAATATTATTGAAACCTCAAATTTACAAATGTATTGACGGTCTCACGAATCTCGAACACAAGAGCCACCGTTATGCACTCGATACGCCTTTATACCGAACAAAATTGTCTTCTACCTTCAAAGATTCCTAACAATATAATGTATTTTATAATATTACACAATAAATATTTACCTAATCATAATTAGATAGGTATGAAATCACGTCTCTTCCCAAGGGTGCTAAATAAAGCGCCGTACAAACTATAGGGTTTATTCCAAGTGGGTCACATTCAACAGTTTTGTAGGTCCCTTGTCATACTTGAAACCATTTTGACCAGAAGTCAATGCCCTCAAAATATAATGTCCCATTTACTAAATAGGTCGACTAGACCATTTAAAATATGTTATAGTAATTAAAAGTTTGAGTTTTAAACTTTTTGGGTCATAACCGTTAGTAACACATCTGTTTTTCTCCCAAAATTAACCAACTGAGATTTCATTTAATATTACTAAAACTTAATGTTAGTTTTGTTAGCCTGTTTAAGGGAATAAGTAGCTGATTTACTCTTCAGCCAGATCCCAAGGCGGGAGAAGTCATTGGATGATTTACCCACCTCAAAAAAATGAGAAGCAATTCTAAGCTCCATACTAGATATTAATAAAAATATCAAAACCGGATTCTAATCAGAGTAATCAGCAAGACCCGGGAATACTGTTTTTCGTGCGTACATGATATACGGAAAATGATTCTATAGAATTACCATTACAAGGCACTAACTAAAAACATTAGATGTGTACCCACACAAAAGAACCAATGGAAACAACCAACAAGTGTAAGCAAATAAAAAAAAACTAAACAAGATTTCGTCATCACCAACATCAAATAACAGCATCAAACTTCATACGTTTGACATAAAAACAAATGTTTTACGCGGAATAGTCCATGCGGCCATGCAAACACAAACGTCACTCGTCATCCGTCAACAATCATTCTTTATTTTAAAACGGAACGACGCCATATTGTGTTTGAACATGACGCAACAGTTACGTCACATTGACCGTGACATCTGTCAAATTCATGTGTCAATGTCATCGAGCCGAACCATCTGTTGACTTTGCAGGGGTCAGGCAAGGTGTAGTTTGGAGGCAAACTACGATCAATGACCTAAGGAGTTCGAACAATAATAATATTGACGGAGAATGATAACTCGTTCGGTTGCTAACTGATTTTGTGAATAATTTATTGTTTTTGGTTGCTTAGGCCTCTTGGATTTCATTTTCAGTTAGAAAATTAATGAACTCTGGATATACGTATAAAGTTTAGTTCATACACTTACTGAAAATTGTAGCTTTAGGATTCAAAATTGATTTCTTGTCGCACTTTATTTGCAATACCATCTATAAAAATATGAAGGTTATGCACAATTTCTGCTTATAAAATCTTCAAATAAGCAGTCGATAAACCCCTTTCTTCTAATAAATAGACCGTATGTTCCATACCTAAGTTAGTTTTAAGATTAACCTATTTTAACCAAACACTCCACATTAAATTTTCATGATATAGGTTAATAATAACTTAATCAAGTAATTAACTCGTCTTATGAATCGCTGAAATGGAAGTGAGGTTAATTATGACATAATTATTAACCCAATTTCTCTTCTTTAAGTAAAACATACTTTTGGGTTATTGATATTATAAATAGATAATCTTATTGCAAAGATTACGTCAAACAAAATCGAGAATAGGGCTGGAAGATTTTAGGTGAAATATTAGAATTGAAGAAGTAAAAATAAAGAAATCTATTCGTATAATAGGTTCTGTTAAAAGCAGTGAAACCCAAAATGATGCTTCTACCTAGATTAGATGCCCAAACTGAGTTTAGAATTTCAGCAAACTCACGTTCAATATAGTCAAAATGTTTCTTGTCGATGTATACAATATACATAGATTCCTAGACATCTTATTTTACAGTCACATTTCATCGACATCATCATCAACAATCTATTCTCATCCACTGATGGATATGGGCCTCTCCAATGGCAAGCTACTGAGCTCGATCTTCAACTTAACACAACCAACCACATTGCAGATATCGTCACTCCACCTAGCTGGCGGGCGACGTCTGTCTAAATGCGGTCTCCACTCCAGAACAAGTCTACCGTCAACGGTCATCGGATTTTTAACAAATGTGACCAGCCCACTGTCCTCTAGGCTTCCTAATCCATCGATAACTTTACCACCACCATCACATTTAGGACTCAACCTAAAATCCAGAGAAACTACTACTATATCTAATAACTATGACTAATTCACTACGTATATCCCCTTCAAATAATAAGTTCTTACAAATGCTAATAGACTATATTATTATTGCGGTTAAAACTATTAAAAATTAATAATAACTTTGTTTGTTACCTACATAGAGGTAGAATAGGTAAATAACAAATATTATGTAGGTATTGTAATAGTATTTAGTCATAGGTGCTGTAGTTGGTAACTGTCCTTAAGCAAAACATGATTGTTTTTCCCCGTAGGGATTACCAGACATGTGCTTGCAATTTCAACTACTTTTTGACAATTATGAATATGTTTATACTAACTATGGCATGGGGCGGCAAACGAGCAGATGCAGACGGACCTGATGGTCTGCAGTCGCCACTGCCCATGGATGAAGCATAACAAGTACATTGGCCACATTTTGGCGGTTAGGGATTTATGGATAGGGGTTTTGGGATGGGGGATTGGGATTGAGCATCCCTTCGATAACCTCACTCATACGGCGAAACACAATAAACACAATGCAAGCTGATCAAATTTGACACCCCTTCTTTGTAGATACGCTAACCCCCACTTGACGAACGGGAATTGTATCTGCAAAATCTGGGTCGACAGTTACCCTTATGCTCATGAACAACGAGGCAGGTAGTCCTTATGAATTGCCTAAGCGAGTTGTTTTACTAAAAATGTTTCCTATATGCAATCTATCCGATCGAATTATTATAATACTCTTTGAAATCATAACGCTGTCCTTGAGACTACATTTATTTGAAGCTGGTATTAAATTCAGTAATTTGAAGCAACGAGAACTTGACCTTTTATACGAAGTAAACATTTAATTGATATTATGAGTAGGTAAATCTTATTCACTTCATAAATAGAGTTGGATAATTTTTGAGTTGCAAATGTTATGTTAGTTAACCTACGAGTCTAGAAGGTCTTGGCTTCGTCCCTTGGGCTCACAAAGTGCTATCGGATACTTTAATGTCGAAATATTCATTTGCATTCGAACAGCAATTCAGTATTATTGGAATAAAAGTGTGGAAGAGCCATGCTTCGACACGAATGAGCCGGCTGGACCGGAGTGATACCACGGCCTCACCGAAAATTAGCGTGAAACAACGCTTGCGTTGTATTACGTCGTGTGAATGAGGTTACCCGAAGGCCCAAGTACGCCCCCCTCCCCAGTCTCCCCAATCCCTAACTCCCCCACAATCCTCAAATTCCCAATTCCCAAAAGGCTGGTAACGCACTTGTAACACTTCTAGTGTTCCAGGTGTCCATGGGCGGCGCCGATTGCTTACCCCATAAAAAAGTTAAAATAGTAATCTTAGATTCTATGGGCGAAACCCTAACTCGTTATCAGTTTTTTGTTAAATAATGGTTCTTAGTTTTGGATCTTTCATAGTCATGAATTTACTAAGAAATCTGGAAAAAAATATAGCTTTTGACTGATTGCAAAAACGTATGATACCCAAATATTTCCTAAACGAAAATATCATATTTTGTATGTACTATATATACACCTGTCTAGACATACAACATTGTCATATGAAACGTGACCTAGGTTCGAAAAACCACAATATATGTACATACATATTTAAGTAGGTACACATAAGACACGACTGTATATATCTGATCAGTATTTCAAGGTTATAATTTTATGAAAATTGAGAATATTTATTACTATTTTATAATCATTGTTTCGAGTGTCCATCAAACAAGGTGAATTGACGAACTAATAAAGATGGAAGATAGAATGATGAATGTAGTTGCTCCCAATAGATCAATCTGGAAATACTTTTAGTTTTTTTTTTGAGTTATATTAAAGGTGGCATATACCTCTAAATAAAGTAGTTATCGTTTTTTGTTTTAGAGGGCGGAAAATCATACAATGCTTTCTCCCGTCCGGGTGAGGCGAGAGGGATTGTCAGACTTTTACTGACTAAAAACACCCCGTTCCTTCTCCTTTATTTCTAACTGGACAAGAAGTTAGTTATGATACACATTTATTTATAAGAACGTTGAAGAACTCGATTAGTTTAACCTGAGAAACGAACTTGGAATGCGTAGCTGTACAGTGACACTTTAACCAATGAAGCAAACAGTTCCTTTGTCTATTCCAAAAAAATCTAGACAAAGAAATCACATTAGTACCTAATTAAGTAACTACCTTCACAAAAACTATATTTAAAACTAACTACAATACTGTTTTACGATCCATTGTAACGCAATATCCTGATCACGTCACTTCCGGTATCATGGCGGACGGCTTTTTATTTTTAATCGTTCCTATTATCTTCAAGGATCGGAAGTAAACGGTGCATGTTATTGATTGATTTAATTAAATAAATTGTTAAAATATTTTGTTGTAGTTTCGTTTGTGTTTTTTTTTGTAGTTTGTGTAGTCTTGTTATAGTGTTTTGTTGGTGTAATGATTTTTTTTAAGGGCGGAAAATCATTGATTGACTGCTCCCGCCTGGGTGAGGTGGTAGGGAGCGTCAGACTCTTACTGACTAAAAACCACCCCGTTCCTTCTCTGGTGTAATGATTACGAAAGCAACTGTGAAACAAGGGGTATTGAGACCTGGGTTAAAAGATCAATGTCGTATGGCGAAAAGAGGCTAACCGACACTTTACAAACTTAACTGGAGAGTAGTTTCAAGTTCAAAATACGTGAAAGAAATTATATGGCAATAAAAATCTATAACAAGATACCTGAATCATTAAAAGCCGAGATCAGTGACAAAAAATTCATTAATAAAATAAAAAATATATTGGTTGAAAAGGCTAATTACACCCTGAACGAATACATGAATGATAAATACATAATATGTACACAAGACTGATAATAACTAAACAACTAACTATTTATTTAACAACTAACTAATTATTTAACAACTATTTTATTGATAAAATCCAACCTTGCCTTAAAATAGTTAAGATTATTCGTTCTCTGAAAAATACCAACAGTGTGGGATACGATGGTATTAATACAAAAATTATAAAAGAAGTATCGTACGAAATTTGCCAACCATTATGTTATATAATAAACCAAAGTATTAGTAAAGGTATATTTCCTGACGGCTTGAAGAAGTCTATAATTAAACCACTATTTAAAAAACAAGATAGAGAATTAATGCAGTATTATAGACCAATTTCATTTATACCAATTTTCTCCAAAATATTTGAAAAATACATTCAGAAAGAATTATATGCATATTTAGAAAAATATAAGTTATTGTGTGGTGAGCAAAAAGGTTTTCGCGAAAAGAAAAGTATAGATATGGCAATTTATAACTTTTATATAAAGTTATGATCAATATAGATAAGAGAAATCCAGTATGTGCAATTTTCTGTGATATGACACAGGCCCTTGATTATGTACATCATAATACCCTATTAAAAAAATGGAAAGTTATGGTGTTCGACGAAATATACAAGGTCTTTGTCATATTTGGAAAATAGAAGGCAAATCACAGTTTTTAGTAGACTCAATCAAACTCAAACTCAAAAGCATTTATTTCAATTAAACCATAATTTGGTACTTTCGAAACGTCAACAAATATGAAATATATAATAGTCTGTCAGTCTGTCCGTCAGTGAAGCTAGGCGCTCGTTCGGAGAAGAACGAGCAATAAACTCCATTCGTTACTCTTTTAAAAAAAGTCTGTTTTACATTGCTCTGATACATATTCCAATATTGTACACACATGTGAGAATAATGTAAAGACATACCTGACGCAACATACAAATAACAGAACATACTAAAATAGAAAAAAAAAACAAAACCAAGACAAAACAAATATCTTAAGTCTGACATGGTCCTCAATATAACATAAAAAACACGTCCTCAAAATAACATAAATAAACGAGAGGAAATATATGTGTCAGAGGAACGTCAGGTTACGTATAGCGTTCCACAGGGAAGTGTTCTAGGCCCTCTTTTATTTATAATTTACATAAATGATTTCCCAAAAAGCATAGAACATACCATGACGCTTTTCGCGGATGATAGCACCATAACAATTCCCTGTAATAAAAAAGAACAATATAACCATGACATAAATAATAGTTTAATGAATGCCGTTGACTGGTTAAATAATAACAACCTTAAAATTAATTTAAATAAAACTGTTATAATGCACTTCAGTCAAAGACCAAATACATCAAATAATACTGACATTAAATATAAAACTAATATTATTCAATCTGTGACTATAACAAAATTCTTAGGTTTAACAATAGACCAAAATCTACCTCTAAACTGGAAGGCACATTTAGAGAAACTTGCAAAGCTAAGTAATAGAGCATATGTTTTACATCGATAGTCACAAACACAGAATACAGACACATTATTAACTGAGTACTACGGAATAGCCGAATCAATTCTCAGATACGGAATAATCTTTTGGGGTAACTCTGTAGAATGGGAAACGGTCTTTAAAGCACAAAAAAGATGCCTCAGATCAATGTTTAGACTGAAAGTTACTGATAGCTGCAGGCCGTATTTTGGACAGTTCAGGATCCTTACTATGCCATCACTATACATTCTCAATATTGTAATGTTTGTGAAATGTAACTCTCATTTATTTCCGCGTTTAGATGATGTGATGTGATACCACGCAACAGACGTGACTATACAAAACTTTGTCTGCAACCTTGTAGGACTGCGCTTATGCGTAGAAATGTCTTTTGTATGGCACCTATTGTATACAATAAATTGCCGAAATCTTGGAAAGAACTAAGTGTACAAGATATTTGAATTTATAGTAATTTTTCTGTAGAGTGACGAAACTTAGACAATCAGACGCAGCAAAAAATGCCGATCTTAACCATACATAGGACACCCGCAACGCAGGTGCGTTGCTGGCCTTTTAACCGTTTGAGTACCGTCACTATAGACACAATTAGAGAACAATAGGTTGCGGTCACCGGTGTCCTCGCGGTGTATGACAGTTTAAACAAGAATACGCTCTAAGTCGATTTCACAAATAATGTCGCTTACTCTCTTTTGGCCAGAAGGAATCGATTTGAATAAATAGTGCAATCAAACGTTGCAAGTGCGACTGTCAAACAAGGAGTTCTGGGTTCGTGGTTTTCTTACACCGTCTTCGGAAACACAGTTGTGATACCTTTCCCGCCCATCGTTATTAAGCGCAATAATTGACCGCCTTCTAGCTCGAAGCAGAAGTAAGAACGGGATGGTTTTTAGTCATTAAGAGTCTACTACACCCTCTTACCCCACCCAAGGTGGTAAAGTTGGGTTGGCGGTTGACGATTGATTTTGAAAGTCATTGAATGATTTTCCATAACCAATAAAACTGAATTATTATTATTAGAAGTAACTAAGGATTGATTAATTATTGAAACTTGTTTAATTATAGGAAATTAATAAAAACTTCAATGTCTTTTTTTATTCTAAAGACGTAATGGCAATATTCATAATAATAATACTTTTATTGTTATATTGAAATTAATTAAATTTCATAATCTGTATTTATTTTTTATTGTTTATTATTAGTTTCCTAAATTATTATTGTTATAGAAATCCTTCATTGGTTGCAAGTGGCGACAAGCATTATTTATAACTTAAAAAAGATTATTTTTTTTGTATAAGCCGGTAAACGAGCAGACGGATCACCTGATGGTAAGCAATCGGCGTCGCCCATGGACATCTAAAATATCAGAGATGTTACAAGTGCGTTACTGGCCTTTTGATAATAATGCGTAATAATGAATATAGGTATGTACTGGACGTAATTTATTTTAGACTATCATATAAGTAACTACCTAATTTAGAAATATTGTGACATCAAATTCAAATGTTTATATCTTTAATGTAATTTAATAATGACTATTATAATGAAATTGAATATAATCTTTATACCTATAATATTTGTATGCCACTATTGGCGAAACATGGACGCACAACATATTATTTAACATCTTGCATGTCTGATTACTCAATTCATGTATACGCATGTTTTACAAATAAATAATCTTTCTTTCTTTCTTTCTTTGAGGATTACAAATTTGAATATTGTTGAAGATTAAACACAACGCAAGCGTTGTTTCACGTCGGTTCTCTGTGAGGCCGTGGTACCACACCGATCGAGCCGGCCCAATCGTCCCGAAGCATGGCATTCTCACACGTTATAACTTATAGGTACCTTTTAAAACGTTTGAAACATTCATTATTATAGTCAGAATTTTAATTAGATTCCAGATTTGACATTAGCTACTGTAATTTTGTGAAATAATGATACCACATATAAAAGTGTAGTGATGAACACAAAAATCGATAAACAATCAGTGTGTGTGTTTTATAATAAATGTTACAGAATGTGACAGGATAGCGATAGCGATGACGGCGACAATTTATAAAATAAATTATTACCATAATACTTCTATCTGTTTTATTTGTCATGTTCCTTTATGATTACATTTTTTTATTTATTTCACACACAATTATGAAAGAAAAGTCTCAGATCGGTAATTAATCGTCAAAACTAAATTATCGGTTCAGAAATATTTAATTTCCTAGTATACTTAGTTTACGAGAGTAAAATTATAAACGAGAAGAATCGATCCAGAAATATTCCATTTCCATATCGAATAATTTCGCAACGTCACTATTTAGTACTTGTCATAACGTTGCAACACTGAAATTGTCAAATCTGGAATCGAATTAAAATTCCGAGTATAGGTCATTTACCCGTTTTTAATACGAACATAACACCAACCTTCAAATATCTGTACAATTGAGACCCAGTATGAAATTACAAACGACACGTGTGCACGTTTTGTACAAATTGCTACGAAACTAATTTTTTTAAGATTTCGTTGTTTATAGTCCAAGAGTCGTGACTGCAATAAAATATTCAATGTTTTATTATCTTCGCTTGTTCTAATATTTACATAGTTTTGTTTTGTTTTCGTTTGATGTTGGTTTAATAGATATTTGGTCTTTTTTGTTGATTGTAAATATTAGATCAAATAGAAACTGTTTTCTTAACGGTGGCTGTCTTGTTAATCAAAGTAAGAGGTTTTATCTATAATTGATTACCTCTTTATATGAATTGGCCACAAGGCAAGGGTTCGTAGCTTCGATTCGTAAGTCGGGCAAAGTGTTATTGAAGCTTTTTGGATTTTATACTGGTGATATTATTAATACAGTCATGTCTGAATCAGCTATTTCCTATAACAATCGAATTTATAACATTACTCATAATATAACGTATAGTTTTTGTAAGTAACGCTTAATATCCTCTTAGGTATAGTATAAACTTATTTACATACATATATGAGTGTATGCACCTATGTAGGTAGTTTTGCGCTTTGACCTCAGCTTCATGCTTCTACCAAGAATACAATCTTAGTATAAATGTCAAGCGTTTATCACTTTTATTTTCACTAGGTTAAGTGTCACTTTCCTACTTTCTGCTGTTTTCTTGGTCGCCACTTTTGAATGGTAGGCCTACTTGATTTGTTATGTTGTCTTTTTTATATGAGTGTATTTTATTATGTGGGATACATCACTTTCACATGTTATTTTTAAATGTTTGAACTCAAAATTATTGCTTTTGTCCTCCAAGCAATAAATTTAAGAAATTTTCAAATCACTCTTTCTTTCAAGTTGTAATTCTGTCGCCTACGATAATGTATCTAATTACGGACATTCTAAATGTAGTTCCGTTCACTCTCTCATGATCATAATCATTAAAAAATAAATAAAAATAATTGACATTCTATTAAAATTTTGTTCTATTCAAGAGATAACCCTTCGATTTCAATACGAACGACACAGTCAAAAATACAGATCTAATTTCTAGATAACCAAGTCCCACCACAACCCAACTCCTGGCCTACATTTAATGTAGGCCAGGAGTTGGGGTGTGGTGGTAACATACCAAAAAAATAGTCACCAGCTCTTGGCCTATAAGGATGTCACTACACACCTTTCGGGTGTAGTGTGCAAAACGTGTGTCTTATATTACAACGTGCTTTGCACGTGACGTCACGTGTCCATGTCAAATTACATTATTGAAAAAAAATACGCAATTTTTCAATTAATTCAATACTTGATGACCTGATTTTCGTGTTTATCCCGTAGCTGTAGGTAGGTACGTACCTGTCTTCATTTACATGTACTTGGATAGGTGTATTGAGTGCAATCGCAACTTTATATTAATTGTGATAGGTATCAAGTTTGTAACTGCGTTTATTGTGCTAGATAGTTGACGTTTTTGTTTTTTAAAGCTAGGATGACATACAAAACGCTTTAGTTACGTATCGAAGAGAAGACCCACCCCTAATACCATACAAAAATCATCCTGTCATATACACTATACCCCAAAAACTATGCCTGCTTCCTTATTACATTGAAGATAATTTTGTACGACCTGAATAAAGCCTGAGACTTAGGTACATTACGAATCTTTTTTTTTTGAGAGGTCAAATCATCTAATGTCTTCTCCTGACCTGTTGAGAGGGAGTGTCAGACTCTTGCTGACTAAAAACCACCCCATTCGTACGTAATCTCTTCGAACTGGAGCCCTGGCAACTCGTTAAGCATTCCGCGGCTCCGTATCGGGCATCAACTCTACTGGGCCCCATCTGTGGTGGTCTGCTGGCTCTTTGAGGAGCACGCGGAACGCGACGCGCCGTACGCACGGGTCTGGTTTTGGACTGTTTTGCAGAAGAAGAAGACGGCAACCCAGTTCCCCTCGCTCGGCACCATGGCCTGAACCAGAGCCGGACGCGAGAGGTCGCCGACGCCGTCCATATCCCTGAGGACACGGCGGTCTGATGGCTCTTTGAGATGTCTGGAACAATAAAAAATCTAACTTCACAAGAATTGCTAGCTGACTATTTATCAAAAGCAAGTAACACAAAAGACACCGTTCAATTTTATAAAACTCGTTAAGAAATACAGCAATATTGCAACTTTATGTCTTCGGTATTATTTAATTGATGTCATCACACAATATTAATGTCTATCAATCGATGTGTTATGTGTTTATTACCTTTTAATACTATATAGAGAAAACTTTAATATTGGTTTGTTCGTAACGAATTTCAACATTCATACAAAATAATCATAATATATATAACATCACGCTTTTTATCCCCGAAGGGTTGTGCAGAGGTGCACACAGAGGTAACACCCACTTTTCACTATTTATGTTATGACTCCCATGTAATAGGGGTTGAGCCGATTGTCATATACCGGGCTCATTTCCAGACTCCGTGCTACTACTGAGAATTTTTAAAAACCCTAGACCTTTTGCCCGTCAATCGCACTTGCCACCACTCGTCCAACGAGGCAATAATCATAATACATGTCTTCTACCTACGTATTTTTAAAGTGATTGAAAACTTTGATCATATAGACGAAGTCGCAGGCAAAGCCTAATACGTATATTAAATAGGTAGTATAATAATATAAAACGATTAACAGTTAGTGCAATAACATAAAAGGTGTCTCTCTGGCACGTGCCAATTATAAGCACGAGTCGTGATGTCAAGTGGGTACACTTGTAGTAACACGGATATTGTTTAGCTGGATATCTCTACCATATTTATTATATCTGTGTGTCCAAATAACCTACATTTGCTTTACAATTTAATATTGTGAAGTCTTAAATGAATGGAGTATAGTATTGAAATACCTCAATAGGGTTTTGGTAGAAGATAGTAATGATAAAACTAGATTTAAACAAGAATTTAAGTCCCTCTCCACTTTTATTGAAAAACTTATATTTTATTTCCTAACACAATACCAAACTACACCATTATAGACACTAAAATAATTATTTCATAAAATACGTTTAAAAAACCGACTTCAACCCTTTTATAAAGTCGGTTAATTATAATAATACTCAAACTTTCTTCTAAGTTTAACAAAGAGTTTCCTGAAAACCGCATCGAAATCGGTTCAGCCAATCGTGAGAATCGCGCACAAACATACATATAGGTCAAACTGAGAACCTCTTTTTTCTTGAAGTCGGTTAAAAAAAGTTTTTATACTTGGAGAACGCGTAAACTTATTAATAATTGAGCTCGAAAACCTTCATCATCATATCAGTCAACCAGACGTCCATTGATTGCTATAAAAACGACGCTGAAAAGTATGAAACAAGATTTTCAGAATACTGAAGTAAACAAAGTTGCTAATGTAGTTGCAAGTAAATTTACACAGTAGAAGAGCCATCAAACCACAATGTTTTCACAAAATGTAGTTAGAGTTAGCGTATCTAGTGCTAACCTAATTCAATGGTCAAGTTCAAGAAAAACACTAATACTGTCTTAATGGGGCGTTATACAAAATGCGAGTGATACTATAAAGAACACGAGGAAGAGAATTGTCTAGAATGTTTTAATAACAGTTTTTATACATAGGGTGCTTATTTCTCCAGAGAAACTTCTCAAACATAGACATATCTGCATTATTCACGTGCATAATCTGCATTAATTTAGTGTGGGAGAGCCATGCTTCGGCACGAATGGGACGGCTCGACCGGAGTGATACCACGGCCTCACAGAAAACAGATGTCAAGAACGCTGTGTTTCGTCGTGCGAGTGTGGTTACTGGAAATCCGACCGATTGCTCATCATCAGGTGATTGGTCTGCGTAGAAGACCACACTAACTAGGTAGGTACTAGGTTCTACGTTAAACAAAGATCTCAACGTTGTACTTTACTCCAGTTAGTAGGACTAAAGTCCTGCAGGTCCATCTTGCATCCACCGGCTCATCGTGACTCTGATGAGGTCGCTTCACTTAACGGGGCTCCATCCTAAGCTACATCTTTTAGTCTTTCCCACAATATAAAAATACTGCACGGTAGGCACGGTGGCTGGACAACCGGCTACCACGGAACGTGCAGCGGGTTCGTTTCCCGCACGGATCAACTCTTTGTATGATCCACTAATTGTTGTTTCGAGTCTGGGTGTCATGTGTATGTGAACGACACAGGAGAAAATCCTAGTGTGGGGCAATGTTGTTTAAAGAAAAAAGAAGAAAAGGCGTGGCTAAACTTACAGCCTACGACAAATAAAAAATACATGACCATACTCAAACACTTTAATACGTAGTGTCTAAGACAAAAATTTCCGTATTTACAAACCTAGAACACCTAGATTGGCTCGTGTAACCTAGAATTTTTTATTTACTGTAATTTTCTTGACGCCATTGCAATGTTTGAAGCAGGTTGCACACTAGCGACATTCGATACCGTCCCGTGTGTCACTCATCGATAATACTCAATCGATAGTGCACGTGAGAGCGCATGCGTATCCGTCACGAGGCGCCGCCTGCGCATACAGTGTAAGAATAAGAAGAAATACAAGTGTATTTTGTGGTTATTGTTGAAATTTCATTTTGTTAGATGCTTTGTTGAATTGGCTTTTGAATCTGATTTTATGTTTATTTTGCTTTAGAAATTAAAAGTTTTACGTAATGATTTTTTACAGATGTAATGACCATTTACCTGTACAGTTAAAAGGGCGGTGGCATGCATAGTCATAAATATTGGCTTTAGAAGTCTCAAAACCACCATAAAAAAATAAACACCATTTACAATATACACAGAATAATATTTTAAACTTCTCCGCCGTAAGAAACCAAAAAACAAAATGGTGGTGTATGTATGTACATGTATTTGTTAAAAATGCAACACAAAATGGTCTTGGAATTAAATAAAAGAGCAATTTAAAAACAAATGAAGACTAATGTAATTGTAATAAATCTTACATTGCGAAATTAATTAGTTTGTGATGGTGTCTTTTACATTAAACAAAGTGATTGAAACCACGCGGTGTGTGTTTATGGTAGACATTTTGTGAATCATCTCGTATAGAGCTTAACCAAAGTAGCTGTAAGTCGACCATCGCTGTGTTTTACATAGATTTGTGGAGAAGTGTATTATTTATTTTTATTGTAGGTACTGCTACGTTAGAATTTCATTCAATACTTATTTCTTTTTTGTTCTTTAGTAAGACTAATATTCATATTGTACTATTTACCTACTGGTTTATTTTGACTTTGACTTTGACATTCGAGATGCAAGGTATTCAAAGTATTTCTCTTCTAATACCGGCTAAACGTATATTAGACCTATTTATCAATTTCGGTGTAGAAGAAGCATTTACAAAAAGAACTATAAACAATATATTTTCATGATTTCCTGTAAAGTTTTACAGAAATATAGCACTTACAAAGGTCATCGATATGATTTTCAAAAATTTACCAAACGAAAGTTGAAGCATCCCTCTACCATTTACTAAAACAAACCATAATCTTTAATTAATCAATAAACAAACTGATTGTGGGTACGTTTGTTATACATATTGCTCCTTTGAAGATTCCACGCATACAATAATTGACTTTATATTTAGACCGGTGAACTTTTCGTATGCATTGCGTGGTTTCAGACATAATATGGGGCATACATGAAGTTTCTTTCTGTAAACAAACAAACATGGTTTTTTGGGTATTTTGTCTTTGTACTTTTGTTTTTTAGAAATCATCTAAGAGTAAGAGAGCCATGCTTCGGCATGAATGGGCCGGCTCGGCCGAAATGATACCACGTGCTCACAGAAAACCGACGTGAAACAACGCTTGCGTTGTGTTTCGTCGTGTGAGTGAAGTTACTGGAGGCCCAATTACCCTCCCCTTCCCCAATCTCCCCAATTCCTGAATCCCCAACGATTTTCAAACTCCTAATCCCCAAAAGGCCGGTAACGCCTCTGGTGTTCCAAGTGTCCATGGGCGACGCTTTATTAATTGCTTTCTGTAGCCAATATTTTTCATAAGCGTCAAATTCATCCCATCTTCAAACCAAACCTATAAGGAAAGAGCGTATTCCTTTTTAAAAGGCCGGCAACGCACCTGTGACTCCTCTGGTGTTGCGGGTGTCCATGGGCGGCGCTGATCGCTTACCATCAGGTGATCCGTCTGGTCGTTTGCCTACTATTTCATAAAAAAATCTTCTTCCAGAAGAGTTGTGTGGGAGGAGGGTAGGGATTTAGGGAGGCCTTTGCTCGGCAGTGGGACGACCATGGCAATAAATAAATAATTACTTCGATCATCTCATCTCTCTTCTTCATCTCATTGAAGATCTTGTCGTTCAATTAAAATATATATTAAAATAGCGGACCCGACAGACGTTGTTCTGCATATTATGATATTTCAAGCGATAAGGGTATTAAAAAAAGTATGAAAGTAAAGACCAATTTAATAATAATTATTATTGTTAGTTTAGGATAAATAACCTAGACACTAACTGCAGCGCCACCTATCGGGCTGATTTGTGAATCTAAACTATCCAGGGCGCCACTTAAACGCATACAGAAAAATTTATTTAAGTTTGGAAGGAGTTCAATGGCATACACACGTACAGCAGAATTATATATAAAGAACAACATAGTTTCTTAATTCTTAATTGTTTGTTTTTTTTTTTAATTTTACCAATAACAGTCCGTGAAAATTCACTACTGGACTCTGAATCTCCTCTTCCTAAGATATATTGCCATAAACTCCACGGGGGCAGATCGCAATTAAACTACTAACATAGGCTCAAGTTTATTTACTAACATCAATTGTATATTAAAATATAGGATATGTTAGTCTGTAAGGTATGTATCTATGGGTCATAGCTGCCTGAAAATAAAGTTGATATTAAATTTAATTAAATTAAAGAATTCAGGTTTAGTACAGTCTCTATTAATGACACTACTTATACCACAGCTATCAGTTAATCTTCTCTATAAACTAGGTAAGAGGAATACGAGATAGTTTCGAACTTATAAGAAATCTAATCAAACTTTTCCTAGTTATCAAGCTAAACTTTAAATAAGATTAAGTTATGAATATGGTGTATGTAGCGAGGACGGTCTTATAAGATATGATACTCATTTTTATATCTATGAAAGTGTGGCAAACGAGCATATGGATACCTAATCCATCTGCTAGTTTAGAGTCCCAGTTAAATCTGCCATTCATCCTATATTTTTAGGAAATATTAATTTATGCAGGACGGCCTCGTTGACCGAGAGGTCTCAAGTGTGACTGCTGGGCAAGGGCTCTCGGATTCGATTTCCGGGTCGGGCAAAGTAATACTGGGTTTTTTAATAATTTTTCAGTAGTAGCATGGAGTTTTAATATTGTATGCGGTATATGGCAATAGGCTCACCCCTATTACATGGGACTCATAATCATAACATAAAATATTGAAAATTGGGTGTTACATTGTAGAGGTACAGTGGCATTGTGCAGGTGCACCTCTGCCTACCCCTTCAGGAATAAAAGGCGTGAAGTTTTCACGTTTTCTCGTAAATAAAAGCTACTATACTATTGACGAATATTTCAAAGACAAAGTTCTACTATAATAAATATGAATAAAAGTAAGCCGCGAATTGACCGTGAAATGTGCTGAATAAAATCATATACGTACCAAACAAAAATAACATGTTGTACCTCATAGATAATAATTATGACGAATGTAAACCAATATAATTAATATAAATAAATATTATTGACATAAATGAATGTAACGAACATAAATAAATATATGTATATTATAATAAATATAGACAATTTAACATAAATGTATTGAATACCCATAACTATAATTGAACTAAAAACTGTAAAATTTCCTACTTGTATACAATATTTTAAATTTTAGAAAAGTGCTCTTCATCCTCTCCGCTATAAAGAACATTTTTGCTGTGCCCGACAGGGTCCATAATTGTTTCTGTACCTTGTAACAATGCAAACTGTTGTAAAATACATTATGGAATGCAATAAAAAAAAAAGTAATTATGTATTAATTCATACACATTAAAAAAAATCCTATGACTGCTTCGTTTGTGTAGACTAGTGTTGTCATGCAGAATTTTAATGTGAGGCGAGAGGGAGTGTCAATCTCATACTGACTAAAGCCAACTCTGTTCCAACTCTTGTTTCGAGCTGGAGCCCTGGTAACCATTATGAAGGGCTTGACATATCTAAGCTTAAATATAATTTTTCTAATGTCAGTATTTTAATTCGGAGGCTGAGCGTAGTGACACATCATTTGAGAGTGGTAAAATTGGACTAACGATGATAATATTCCCTACTCATTTGGCTGTTTTTTTATGTTTTACCCCCAAATTGATGCCGAAGGAAATATAAAAAATTCAGCTGCCAGCTTCTAAAGTATTGTCCTATGTTTCATTTAGTAAACAGTTATTTTCAAGACCAAACTAACCTCGTGACATCGATAGTTATCAATAAAACTTATTTATAATTTGTTTTTTATCGTCTCTGTCCTCAATGTATAGTGCTGCCTATATTTTGAGGACAACAGGTGTAAATGTTTACCTATTGCTATTTAGAACATCATCTTAACAAAGATTTTTGTAAGTTTATGTATGCTGTGACCTATATATGTTACAAAAAAGGACACGACCTAGTTAATACACCTGGAATTTTTGTTTAAGATACATGTAGACAAGGTTATGTTTATGACTTCTCTCGTGTCAATCACCACAGAGTATAAATCTAAGTCGCTTTTTCATGATCTATTTTTTTTTTATACAATAGGAGGCAAACGAGGACGGATGACCTGATGGTAAGCGATCAGCGCCGCTCATGCACACCTGGAACACCAGATCTTTAAATCTACGGAACGGTGGGAAACGCTAGGAATTAAATAATCCTTCTAATCAGTAACACTTACAAAACTCATTTGTATTCATTTCCTTTATAATTTTCTGTCTAGGGTTCAGTAGTTGCTATTGCGACTGTCAAACAAATGTTTTTGAATTTGTGTTACAGTTACGGTTAAGTATAATTAGGTTTAATTTGTTTTATCATTTAGTTTATGTCTTGGTGGCCCGAAGCTTTAAGACCGTTTCTCATGCATAAGTGTGCGAGTTCGAAACCTACCAACAGCAAGTTCCAATGTGACTTTTTCCGAGTTATATGTACTGTCTAAGATTATTTAGACACCACTGACAAACGGTGAAGGAAAACATCGTGAGGAAAGTTGGGCTTATAATTTCTATAAGTTTAAAATCGCCAAACCGCATTGAGCAAGCGTGGTGATTAATGCTCAAACCTTCTCCGTGTGAGAAGAGGCTTTTGGTCAGCAGTGGCCACTTATAGGCTGTTGATGATGATTATGACGAAAGATCAGCGCAAAACACCTTTTCCTTCCATTCCTATCAGGATATTGTACTTAGATGAATAGAATAACTGTCTCGATTGTAATTTCGAGTTCAGGTACAATGCTCAATATTTTTTCTTATTATTATGTATTGATTCATCATTAAAGTCCATTGCACTTGACGATTATTGAAATAATGCACATGGACAATGCAGGCACGTGTATCGCCATGTGGTTGCAAATAATTGCCCACTGATATATTGGTGCGGGGTTCATTAACCGGTCAGCGTACACTACGAAATTACTGGTTCATATTACAACTTTTAATTAATAATATTTAATAGTTTGATCTACGCATGAGTAAATTCGTAGGTCGGTTCTCCTTTGGTTGCAATTTTGAGTTCAGTTTTAGCATCTGTCGTTTGTTTCATAAGTGTGATTTTGGATTAGATATCTGGAATCATCATCAACAGCCTATTTTGGTGCTGGAATCATACCAACGTGAAATTCGTTGGCCTAATTACTCTCCGATTTCGAGATCAGTCAGTTAAAAGTGACCTGCATCCAGAATTCAGCATTTTTTAAGTGTGGAGAGCCATGCTTCGGCACAAATGGGCCGGCTTGACCGGAGTGATACCACGGCCTCACAGAGAACCGACGTGAAACAACGTTTGTCTTGCGTTTCATCGTGTGCATGAGGTTACCAGATGCCCAATTACTCGTCCTTCCCCAATCTCCCCAATTCCTGAATCCCTAACAATCCTCAAAAGGCCGGTAAAGCACTTGTAACGCCTCTGGTGTTCCGGGTGTCCATGGTCGACGCCGATTGCTTACCATCAGGTGATCCGTCTGCTTGTTTATTAATATTGATGATATAAGAAATGTCAATCATAATCCTCAGTAAGTGACGATGTCTACAATGTAACACTCATCCTAAGGTTGAAGAGGTTCAAAGTCTTGTAATGAATTATCGTATGCTGATGTTGATGATGATCAACCTTTGTTACAATTACAATGGATATAAGACTATTATTATTAAACCATGAAATATGCGAACAAACTCTGAAATGTCATTTGCAATAATTTATTTACTGCTAGCTGTTGTCCGCGACGTCGTCCGCGTAGAATATGAATTTTAGATTTTTTTTTCTTTCAGTTTTCCAAAATAAGGGTAGCCTATGTTATTCCTCAGTACATCAGCCAATAAAAGTCTTGCAAAATCGATCCAGCCATTCCTGGGATTAGCCAGTACAAACAGACAGATAGACAAAAATTGTAAAAAATGTTATTTTAGTGTGTATCGCATGCGGTAAAAAGCAGTTATTTTAATATTATAAACAGACACTCCAATTTTATTTATCTGTATAGATGGACCTAAACATAACACAGTAAAGTCAATAGCATTATCGTGCACTTACAGCGCACACAATTTTCGTTAAATAACATCGTTACTTTTAATGTTTTCTTAAATTTTACAATTCCGAAAATGATAAACCTTCAAAAACACTTTATATAAGCACTAAAACCATGACCTTGTGTTCTATAAAACACAAACACTCACTTACCCGACACACAACGAAAATAGGTAAGTACGTGATAGTTTACGCTTAATTCAGCTGTGTCCTAATATAAAACTAGGTTTCTAGGGCTGGCTATCATCTGCCTTTCAATCACTATGATGTATATTACAGGTATTCTTTTTGTCAAAAAAAAATCTTTTACTAGGATAACATAAATGGCCGAATTCTTTTGATCTATTGAGACGAGGAATGCTCAAAGAATATTGATTGTAGAGTACCAAATTACGTATTTGTAAACATGGACTAGTATTGTGTTCTTGTAATACAAGTAATAGATACGAGTTGTATATATTTATTCATAATATTTTGTAGGTTAAGTGTATTATTTAGTCCCCTCTTTGAGGAGTGGCTTGAGAGACGCTACGGCGTCCTCACCTACCGCCTGACGCAGGTCCTCACCGGACATGGGAGTTTCGGGAGGTACCTGTGTCTGATGGGGCGGGAGGAAACGTCCGGGTGTCATCACTGCGAGGACCGCCCTGAGGACACGGTGGAACACACTGTCGCGGAATGCCCTGCGTGGGCTGAGCACCGCCGTGTCCTCAGGGAAGTGATCGGCGATGGCGACCTCTCGCGTCCGGGCCTAGTGCAGGCCATGATGCGGAGCGAGGGGGACTGGGATGCCGTCTCCTCCTTTTGCGAAGCAGTCATGCTAGCTAAGGAGGAGGCGGGACGCGTGAGGCAGCGAAGTGCTGCCTCCTCGCAACCCAGCCATCGCGAAGGACACACCGGGCGTCGGGGATCGCGAGACGATCTCCGGCCACCGTAAGCGCGGGCCTGCGGACGGCGAGCATGGGTGGCTCCCCGTCCGACCAGAAACAGACCCGAGCGTACGGCGCGTCGCGTTCCGCGCGCGCCTCAAAGAGCCATCAGACCACCACAGATTCGGAGCCGAATTCGGCCGATTCGGAGTCGCGGAGAACCTAACGGGTAACCGGGGCTCCGGCTCGACGTGCAGGAGAAGGAACGGGGTGGTTTTTAGTCAGTAAGAGTCTGACACTCCCTCCCGCCTCACCCAGGCGGGAGCAGTCATTCGATGATTTTCCCCCCTTAAAATAAAAAAAAAAAGTGTATTATTTGTAAATAAACGAGGTAATAGATACAAGGAAAATAATTGAGAAAAAGTGCTTTTATGTTTTTTTATGGCATAAGTCAGTAAACGAGCAGATGGATCACCTGAGGAGTTTGAGGATCGTTAAATTTGGAGAATTGTGAATCAGGAATTGGGGATATTGGGGAAGGGGAGGGTAATTGGGCCTCCGGAAACCTCGCTCACACGACGAAACACAACGCAAGCGTTGCTTCACGTTAATTTTCTGTGAGGCCGTGGTATCACTCCGGTCGAGCCGGCCGATTTGTACCAAAGCATGGCTCCCCCACACTTTTAGTGATTTGGAGTTAATGTTTTTTTTTTTCGAAATTCTCAACTATAGTAATTCTAGCCTCCTCTAAACCACCTGTGATGGGCACCATGACCTCTGATAGACCTGTTCTAGAACCCCCATAGTGCAACAACTTTTACGACACATCCCTAGGCAGTGCTTACGTGGGCCGATGCCGATTCGGAGTCGCGGAGAACCTAACGGGTAACCGGGGCTCCGGCTCGACGTGCAGGAGAAGGAACGGGGTGGTTTTTAGTCAGTAACAGTCTGACACTCCCTTCCGCCTCACCCAGGCGGGAGCAGTCATTCGATGATTTTCCCCCAATAAAAAAAAAAAAAAAGGCAGTGCTTACGTACTGGCTGTTAAAAAAATGTAACATCAAACTTTAAAACCTATACTAACTATTTATATATTGTTCTTAAACAATAATATTCAACAAAACGAACATCAATCTAGAAAGATAAAAAATGCAATTTTAAAAATAAAATCATAAGACGAAAATATGTAAAAAAAATGTGCTTAAGTCACCTAGATGTAGAATTATTTAACTTACATAATTAGGTCCAAAGATCATGTAATTAATTAAGTAGGTAGGTATTTAGTTTAAAATTAGGCACACACTCAAATCTGCAGTTTTGTCTTAATTCGTAACGAAATAATTGTGACAATTTTGCTTATTAATTTGTCTAAAAATATAAAATTGTGTGACAGCATTAGTTTTGTTGTTAAAGAGCATTTACACTATAAAATTTATTTTTAAGTCAATGTGTAGTATATTTGTTAAATAAAATGTTCTTATTCTTGAGTCTAGTGGCGATGCATAGGTAAGAAAAATAATTGGTTTAACTTTACAATTAAGATTCTTTTTCTTATGGTATAAGCCTGTAAACGAGCAGACGGATCATAGTAAGCAATCGGCGTCGCCCATGGACACCTGAAATACCGGAGGCGTTACAAGTGCGTTAGCGGCCTTTTGGGGATTAGGAGTTCGAGGGCCGTTGTGGATTCAGGGATTTCTGCCAGTTCCGGTGATGTGCACACAAATAATTTTATTAAATAAATGTATTGTGGTGTGATGTGTATATATATGAACTTGTATGTTTGTAAACTCACCCACGACAAAGGAGAAAATCTTGGTTTGTATTTCACTATTTGCTAGATCCCAACTAGTAGAAGTCAATTACCATATATCTGACTGACACGACGAACTTTTTATTAGAAACATGAAACTTATATCATAAAATTATGTATTAAAGTAATAACATCATGTAACTAGAAGAAACTATACATAAGTACGTTTGTATCAACTTCAACGGAGAACTCCATGTACAATATAATGGTATTTATTTAGCCAAAAAAGGTAGACAACCTCTCAAGTATATTCTTTATCAGTTTCGCTACACTGAACTTTTGAGACCAGACAGACTAATACCAATATCCTATCGATTTTCCCTGTTAACCCCAAAACGGTGAAAGAACGAAGTTTATGACTTTGGTCTAAATGTGAGACTGCCCTTATCACTGTGCGTTCTAAATTTCTTGATAAAAAGCTATAAATGTTTAGGAAACAGGTCGATCCATGATATATTGTCATGGTACCTACAGAATTAAATTGGATTTGGCGCTTTCTGGATCTTATGCTTGCCTGGTAGCGCTTTTCTTGAGGGAGGAAAATCATCCAATGACTTCTGCAGCCTTGGGTGATGTGAGAGGGAATTTCAAACTCTTACTGGCTAAAAACCAATCTGTTCTTACTCCTGCTTCAAGCCCGAGCCCTGGTAACCGGTTAAGTCGTCCACAGCTCCGGTTGGGTTGCAGCCAAGTAGCGCTTGAAGCCAGGCTACGTTTATCCTGACAACATTACGGTCCCCACGGGATATCCTAACCTGTTTATTAATTTTCTACTCTGCTCTACTAATTTCTTTTGTCCTGGTACTTTGGAAACGAAGCACTTCGGCCTCTCACTTCTGTTGAATCAATTTAAACGCTGATGAAGTCATTGGGCACAACTGGTATAATCATAAATTGAATTTTGATGTTTTCAAATGATATGATTGCCTGGTGGTGCTATCTAAAGATATTGTGGTTAAATAAACTAAACCGAATGAGGTATAGAGAACCTAATTTCCAAATTGGGTACTTGCCAACTAGTCAAATTCAATACTTTTTTCGAACTGTCAAAAACGACACATTTCTATGAATTTTATACGAGATTGTGTATTGTGGCGTAACGGTTTTTTAGCGTCAAACAGCATACTTATTTCTAAAATATTTGCTGGAATAATACTAAAATTAAGTTAGTCATAAAATCAATTAAAGAAAGTATGATTATTTTTTAATATTATTCTATACTAGCTGTGCCCGCGACTTCGTTCGCGTAGAATAGTGACTATGAGCAGCGTTTTTTTTAAATATATACTTATTTTTATTTTAGATTTGGATCATAATCACAGTCATTTTGGGTAGCTAAAAAACCTACTTTACTGTAATGCTTCTCTATATACAATATTAGACGTATGGCCATCGGGGGTGAAAGCATACAGGCTGCTGGGATTGCTAACACTGGACAGAGCCACATACAATTGACCGTGCGAAAAACAGCTGATACTTAGATCTATACCCACAACTTTTAGAGTCTGACCTTGAGCTTTATTAATTGTCATGGCGAAACATAGGCTCACTGGAAACTGAATTCGTTTAAAATTAAACGGAAAATTTTTTGGAATGAGAGGAATCTGAGGAATAAAATCACTACCACCTTTTCCGCACCCTGTTAAATATATACCTCTATATATTTATAAGCCATTTCTGAGATTAGCGTGAACAGACAAACAGACAAACAGACAAAAAAAAAGTTAGTTACATTTTTGGGTTCGAAATCGACATAACAATAGCCCCTGCTATTTTTTTTATTTTTATTTTCAATGTACAGACAGCACTTTTCTACAATTTTATTATATGTATAGATTGAACAGTCGATATATTTTATTTTTGATTTTAAAGTAATAAGTATAGTAGAGGTAATTATTATAATTAGGGAAAAACTATGTAGTTTTATGTTTGCCTAGTAGTTTTTACTGAACCATGTGCCACAACACGTGATAATAAATAAAATATTAAAATATGGATTCACTAATTACATAGTAATATTAATATATCTTCAGCAATGTGTGGAATGAAGGCTATGATTAAATTAATCTCATTAAAAGAATCACGCAATTATATAAAGAATAAAAGTAATTAATATAAAGGTAGAATTTGTACCTATTAAATTACTACCTTGTCAGTATGATGAGATCTCGGAAGGGATCCTTATATAGATCGGATCAAGAGATGTGTGGGTTCGTTTTCAGACTTCCAAATTTTGAGTAAATTTATGAAGTGTGGAACTTTATTTAGTAAAAGAATAATTATACAATACATTTCAAAAATAGTGAGAATATTGAAAACAGAATAACTGATTTCAATATCGCCTTATGTATGAAGTCAAATCTGCTCCTAGGTGTAATAAAAAGTTTTCCGAAAACAACATCAAAATCGGTTCAGACAATCACAAGATAATCGCGAACAATACACATGCCTACAGTTAAAATTTAGAATCGCCTTCTTATTATTGTAGTCGGTTAAAAAAAAATCTACGTACAGTGTGTAAGCTTCTTAAGATATGTGCAAAAATCTTACATTCCCCACACATAGCAACAATCTAATGGATTTAACATTTTTCTGCACAGTTCAGCAGGTACGGGGCTCGTGTAACACAGTTGCGGATCGATATCCGGGTCAGTCCATTTGCTGATTAATTTAATTGATTAATCGCATTTTTTTATTGCGTCATTAACTTGTACTTGACTTTCACACCTGTTTTTATGGGTATCGATTTAAAAAAAATCAGGTCTTTTTAGATATACCTAAATAATTGGGTATTTCCATGGGTCAAAAATAAATTATTTTGATTTTTCAATCCAATTAAATATTCAAAAATCCGACCAGAACCAGACCCGAGCTCGCGTCGCGTTCCACGCGCGCCTCAAAGAGCCATCAGACCACCACATATCGGGGCCCAATAGGGCTGATGCCGGACTGGGCTGATAACGGGTTTCCGGGGCTCCGGCTCGAAGGTAAGGAGTAGGAACGGAGTGGTTTTTAGTCAGTAAGAGTCTGACACTCCCTCTCGCCTCAGCCAGGCGGGAGAAGACATTCGATGATTTTCCCCCCTTAAAAAAGGCATTCTCTGACAGTCAACGGAAGTGCAGAGAAATGAAGCGGTTGATGCGAAGCCAGAACACAATTTATCGATTTGAAGAATGCATGCATTTTTCAAATGACGCAACGTGGCCAGTAGACTTTTAAAGAAGAAAGTCAGTTGATAAGTAATCAAATAAACTTTTTGATATAATACAATTCGTCATATCTTCGGAGATAGTGCAAATCTGCGAATACCATACCTAGGTAAAGGCCGCGTATCTGCAATAGATGCAGTTTTATAGAGTGAGATCAACACTTAATACTTAACTTCATTAATTCAATGACTTTGAAGCTCATTTTTACACATTAAAAATGAGCATTTAGCTACATTTGTCAGATACGCAGAATTATTCAATGCAAGTTCCACAGACTTTGCACTATCCCCGACGACATCTATTTACATAATTTTATACAAATGTGTAACAAGTTTTCTTGTAACATTTCCGACGCACTGTTCATAAACATTTTACTTTTCAGTTACGATATACCTCTAGATTACACTTATACTTACTCATTATTTATGATATGACATAAGATTAACCTATGTTTACATACTAAACTTATGATCATAGCTTCTATATGAGCTGTAATTTTATTCACTGGGAATTTCTTTCGTATGACAACCAAACAATAAAGTGGAAATTTTATACTAAATGATATATGAAGGGAATCATTAGACGAAACCTTTAATTATTTTGTATTTACTTAGTCTTTTAGATTTAAGGGGAAGAATATTGAATGTACATTTATATTATGTAACATTAATATTGTTAATCCCCGAGGTAGAAGTCATTGTTGAATGTAACAGAGACATATCACCAGTCTTTATGAATGAATATATCTTTTATAAACTACGTAAATAAAAACAGACTTCAACCCCCTCTTTATTGAAGTCGATTTATTAATATACTAAATCTTTCTCTAAAACTGTCATACACCAATCGGTCACCGGTGACCGCAACCTATTGTTCTATAATTGTGTCTATGATGACGGTACTCGACGAGCTAAGTTTGACAAACACTGGGGCCCAGTAAGGCTGATCGATGCCTTATACGGAGCCGCGGAAGGCGTAATGGGTTACCGGGGCTCCGGCTCGAAGTGCAGGAGTAGGAACGGAGTGATGTTTAGTCAGCAAAAGTCTGACACTAAGGGCGGGAGAAGTCTTTGATTGATCATGAGTCAAGCTTTTTGTTTCAGGGACCTTAAAAAAAAGCTTGACAAACACCATGCTGAAAATCAAAATGGGTTCGGCCAATCGCAAGGGATTGCAGACAAACATACACACAGGTCAGACTGAGAACCGCCTTTTTATTATTAAGTCGGTTAAAATTAAATAAATATCATGTAATATGTATGGGGTCAGATTGTTGTTAAATACAGCGCACAATTCTGATGAACTACGAACGTATTGCTTTTTTTTTCCAAACACCCGGGCATCTCCACCATAATTTGCTAGAACCAAACCCGAAAACCTTTAGCTTGGTAGTAGCATTGCGAACACTCAATGATCAAGATAGAAAATAACAAACATGCTATTTTTTTCCTATGTTTTTGTAAAATTGTCATTTGTTATGCACGACACGACTAGGTACAACTACTTATAATTATATTTCCTTAGTTGAAATTTCTGCTTGAAGTAAACTTTGTCTTTGAAATGTACAGTATATACAGCAAATGAGAGTAGAATCGTGCTTGGAATTTAGCAGTAGCCTCTAGGAAACTATCTGGAAGCTTTTTCTTTACGTAAGAACTGAACATTATTCTGTCTTTTTCATCACTATCCAACACCGTCATAAACATAAGCTGGGTCTATTAGGTTCACAACAAAATATAGGCCACCCAATAACTTTGAGACCAGTCGGTTAAAAGCAACTTGCATCCAGCATTTGTAAAGTGTGTGAGAGACATGATTCGGCACGAATGGGCCGGTTCGACCAGGGTGATATCACGGCCTCACAGAATACCGACGTGAAACAACGCTTGCCTTCTGTTTTATCGTGTGAGTGAGGTTACCGGAGGCCCAATTACGCCCTCTTCCCCAGTCTCCCCAATCCCCGAAGCCCCCCCAATCCTCAAATTCCCAATCCCCAAAAAGCCGGTAACGCACTTGCAACGCCTCTGGTGTTTCAGATGTCCATGGGCGGCGCCGATTGCTTACCATCAGGCGATCCGTCTGCTCGTTTTCCGGCTTATACCATAACTCTCTGACTGATCCTCTGACTTTCGGCGACCTAACTGCGATGTCGAAGCCGCTGGCTAAGCGTGGTGGGAGATTTTAACAAACTCCACTCTGCACATAATATCTATCGCTGAACGTATTTTAATTGATAACTAGAGGTATGATAGCAGTAACATAACATCACGCTATTTACTACCATCATCATTTTCATCAACAACAGCCAGAAGACGTCCACGCTTTACAAAGCACTCCCCCTAAGTGCTTCACGTCGTCAGCCACCTGCATCCATCGGCTCCTCGTGACTCTGGCGATGTTGTCAGTCCACCTAGCGAGATACCTGCCTACGTAGGCCTTAGTTTAATAGGGTTAATATTCAGCATAAAAATTATCTATCAATGTATTATAAAAAAGTAAGTATATGCCCGATAATTTTAGAGGGCAGAGGTGAATGATAGAGGCTTGACACCGTAGATATCTGCTGATCCTAATTGAATATAACTAGGTTTGTTGTCTGGCAAAATTATAAATGATCTTTTGTACTATCAGTACGAGTATTTTTTCATCTGATAATGAATTTAATTATATCCTGAGTAGGTTATGGGTACGAATTTTGACTAAATTGGTATCATATTTATTTAAATAGGTAATTAATATTTGTTTTTTTCGATAATAACATTTGTTTATGGTTTGATAGCAAAATATTTTGTCAAAAATATATAAAATGCCAGGTTATATTGACTCTAACGAACCAAAAATTGAACGTGAAATCTGGCATTCAGCACAGTTTTGGTGTTCCTGTTACTGGGGCACCAGAGAGAAAAAAAACTATTCCTAAACCATCTTAATCTGTCATTTTGTGGAATAGGATTTCAACTTTAATACAAAGTGCTGAAGTTGAAATTAGGTAGACTTATTCTTAGCCTTAACAAAGAATATTCCTCATGTCAACTTAGTGTTGATGTTTGTGCTTTAATTCGTATCATTACCAAATGACTACTTGTTCTGATGATGCATGATGATCTGAAGAATATTCTGGAAAGAAACCTGATGGTAATTTATGATCATACATACTTTTTTGGAACTAAACAGCGGATGAATAAAGCTCTCTAGGTATTCTATAATACTCCCATAATTTTTTATATGAGCAATTATGACGTAACTTCTAAAACATACGGTCCATTACATGTTCTTGCAACGCATACTCTTTAGATTAAAAATTCTTATGCTAAAATCCAAAATTACTATCTTATGACGTAATGCACCCAAACATCCCACATTATGTCTACACGTCTACGTCACACAGCGACTCGCCCTAATAAACAACCACATAATGTCAATCACCTTTAGTTTCCTGCTTTCCTGGTACACTATACCTCAATGTCGCAGTTTTCCTCCAACAAAGCCATGTTTGATAAATATGGAGACATGATCATCATCATTGTCCAAGATTTCCTCGTAAATGTTGTTTGGAACAATTATTTGCACGCTCACTTCTCAGAGGTGTACTTGATACGCTATAACTACTGGGAAACAGCCGGCGCGCGACGATGGTTTTGTTCGCAAATAGCAATTACGTTTGAATTCGCGAAGAACTGGACAATTTAGTTATTTAGGGTTGCTACTCTCCTGGTATTTTTTAGATAGGGGAAATCTTAGTACAGTAATCACAGACTAGGTAATAATAGATTCATGAATAATAATATAAACAGCTGTCAGTCTTTCTATTCTCTTTCTATTCTCTTGGTCTAAATGATTTTGTATGTTTAGAGGGATAAAGTAGGAAACAAGCAAGTTTTTTTTATGGCATAAGCCGGTAAACGAACAGACATATCACCTGATGGTAAGCGATCGGCGTCGCCCATGGACACTTGGAACATCAGAGGCGTTACAAGTGCGTTACCGGCCTTTTGGGGATTAGGAGTTTGAGGATCATTGGGGATTCAGGAATTGGGGAGATTGGGGAAGGGGAGGGTAATTGGGCCTCCGGTAACCTCGCTCACACGGCGAAACATGCAAGCGTTGCTTCACGTCGGTTTTCTGTGAGGGCGTGGTATCACTCCGGTCGAGCCGGCCCATTCGTGTCGAAGCATGGCTCTTCCACACTTAAAGTTGATGGTATAGTGGCGCCGCCCATGGGGGTGCCCATGCAAGCCTGAAACACTAGAAGAATTACAAATACGGTTGGTTCGGTGACTGGGCAATAGGCTGCGGCGCAACAAGTACCTAGCGGGTTCGATTTCCGCATGGAACAACTCTTTATGTGATCCAAAAATTGTTGTTCCGGGTCTCAGTGTCATGTGTATACGAACTTGTATGTTTGTAAACCTACCAACAGCAAGTACCAATGTGACTTTTTCCGAGTTATATGTACTTTCTAAGATTATTTAGACACCACTGACAAACGGTGAAGGAAAAACATCGTGAGGAAACCTGGACTTATAATTTCTAATTATAAGTTTGAAATCGCCAACCCGCATTAAGCAAGCGTGGTGATTAATGCTCTAACCTTCTCCGTGTGAGAAGAGGCTTTGCTCAGCAGTGGGCATTTATATGCTGTGGATGATGATGTTTGTAAACGCACTCACGACATAGGAGAATATCCAAGTGTGGGGCAACGTTTACAAAAATGCATGATCAGCGTTTGCGATACCATACGCTGTGGTATTATCCAGGCACCCCATTCATGCCGAAGCATGGTTCTCCCATGTAAAAATAGTACGTACATCTTTGTATACTGATACATATTAGAGTTTCTCCAAGCTATCATAATTTGTTGGAAATGATCAAGTGATTTATGTCATGAATAGCAAAATATTTTTCGCACGTCAGATGATAATTGAACCAAGTATTTGACGGCATGACAGGCGTGTTTAGCAACATTATCTGATAACGTGTCATCGCGGGTTCGATTCATGTTTGTGTGGAATAATTGCATAATCCACACGCGGATTTTCAAGTACGTTAGCACCAAATACGGATTTGTTTAAAAAATATAAATAGATTTTTTCCTTTCCGTAAGTAAAATTAGATGCTCGTTCTTGTTTTTACAAAAATATTTAAGTGTATGGTTTTGGAGTAATTAGCGAAAAAATAAATTAAATAAGCAATAAGTTTTTATGAGCACTGTGGTGCTCTTGCACAGTCACAATAGTCGAAAATCTAGAATTTTCCACAGTATCTATAAGAAAAATAATTGAATAAATGGTTGCGCATCGTACACCAATTGAATAGATACCTATTACTATTAACTTCTTGATACAAAAAAAAAACATCTTCGTACACCTGTTCACTTAAGTTCGCCTAGTACCTTACTCCCTTCTCCGAAGTAACTAAACTAATTTTCATGCACTTTTCGTATGTTTATTTTAAGCAAATCCGTAGATATGTCTCGTTAATTCAATACATTATTACATTAATTGCAATTATAAACTATTATTCATTTACCTACATGTTTATGAAAACGTTTTGCAAAATAACATCAATTAATCTTAGTTTAGTTTTTTTACTTATTCTTCTTGAGGTAGGTATTCAATACCTACCTCAAGACAGACAAGAATGCATTAAAATATCGTAAAAACTATTTGTAATACAAAATCTTCAGTTAATTTAATATTTCGTATTCAAAAATATGTATTTTAATTGCTATTTGTAGATAGGTACTAATTCTGACTCTGATGAAGAAATATTAATAAATTTCAAGTCTTGTGCTTTACTGTCAATGTTAATTTATTATCATAAAAACTTTGAGGATATAAAATATAATGTCAAATGTCAAATAGGTATACATTTTCCTATTACAGTGAAACTTGGTTAAGTGGGACCTGGATAAGTGAGAAACCTCCATAACTGGAACTCATGCTGAGGTCCCAACACTTTACCACTGAATTACCTCTGTTAGTGGGACGAGGTAAACCTCTATATCTGGGATTTGTTCTTTCGATTTATCATCATAGTTACCTCTATAACTAAGACAGCGAGTACATTTTATATGCATAAACCTCTGTATCTGAGATATCATTCTTTGTTTACTCATTCTTACCCACTACCCACAGATTCCACATGTAATTCCAAGTCCACCTTTATTAATGGAACCCTCTGTAAATGAGACAGATAGTTATTTATACCTGTATATCTGAGACACTGGGTAAGTGGAATACCTCTATAAGTGAAACGACTTTGCAGGTCCCTTGATGTCTCACTTAACCAGGTTTCACTGTATATTTACATAAATTACCATAAACTTCTGGTACCAAGAATACTATGATACAAAAATCGTCTATGACTCACTCAACTGTGCATCGATGAAGATCTTACGAAAATTCGATCAGCAGTTTTCAAGTTCGCAACATTCAGATAAATTTTCAAACAACTTAATTTTATATTTAGCACGAGGCAACCCTATTGACTAAGCTGACAATATTTACAAATCCTTGACAAAACTACGGTCTATAATGTCAATGTAAAACGTTAAACAAATCTAAGAAATAGAATTCAAGTAAAACATAGGGGCGATGTCAATATTTTGGCTATTTCGTTTACTTAATGACTAATTTGACCGGATTTATGGACATGGAGTAAAAATGACATTCTATGTGACTGACGTAAGCTTTTAATCATCATCGAATATGGGAAAAGAAACGTCATCACATTATATTATCAATACCACATGATTATAGATGGACTACGGGTCTCCTGAGGCCTTAGTACGAGTATGTTTTACGTTTAAAGTATTCGAAACGAGAACGCGTTCGGCGCACTGATTGGCCGGCGCCAATGAACCAACCAATCAGAGCGCCGAACGTGTACTCGTTACGATTACTTTAAACGTAAAAGAAACTCGTACTAGGGCCTCTGTACAAAAGAGGAAGTGCCATTATCTCCACTTGGCATATTAAGTTTATAAGAGGTCGCTGCTGCCAGGTATCTGTAAAATTAATAGGATTTTTTTTATACATTCTGCCTCAACCTCCCAAAACTGCTGCAACTCCTGTAAGCCAAGATCTACAGTAGATACAACCATGAAACCACCGGAACACTGAAGTCCGGCGCGTCCCAGGGACATAAATAACTGTCTTGGTTCCCGCAACGAAGTGAATCAGATAATATTATAAGAGGAGGAGTAAAAAAAGGTTGTTGCCACTTAAAAGTATCCACCAAATAACTAGGTATGACTACCTCTATATAGAATAGAATCGAGCGCTACTTTGCGGAAATCCATGCAACTGGGAAAATATATTGCCGCGAGAACTGCCCTGTTAACAACTCCTGAGGATGCTCCGTGGAGGTGGTGGTTGCGTGTTGTGTGTGTTTTGTGGCGCATCTCTGCTGCTTGAGCATTAATCTGCAGACCGGTGCATGCAGTACATGCTGCACATTCATTCCTTCAGCAGAAAAGCATAAAAACTTATTTTTTTCCCAGTTCTTAACGTAGTCTGACTAACGTAGACTGACTAAGATAGACTGCCTCGTTGGCCGAGTGGTCGCAAGTGCGACTGCCGGGCAAGGGGTCTCGGGTTCGATTCCCGGGTCGGGCAAAGTATTACTGGGTTTTTAAAAAAATCTAGTAGTAGCACGGAGTCTGGAATTGTGCCCGGTATATGGCAATAGGCTCACCCCCTATTACATGGGACTCATAACATAAATAGTGAAAAGTGGGTGTCACTTCTGTGTGCACCTCTGCCTACCCCTTCGGGGATAATAGGCGTGATGTTATGTTATGTTCTTAACGTAGGTCTAACGTTAATGTCTAGTTATGAAGTAAGACTAAAATAAACTTAATGAGACACTTTGCGTTAAGAATTGGGCGGGTTTATTTACCGTACATAATTTTAGATCCACATTAATAACAGAGAATTTCCGACGAATCTGTTTAATATTTACTCAACCAATATTAAACAGATTCGTGAAATGATCTTAGAAATAAATAAAACTAAACAGTTATCCTTTATTATTTTTTGTCAAAAAATTTAAACGTCAAAAAATAATTCCAACTCGAATGTTTGACAAAAACGTAATGAAAAACTCACTTTTTATTTTCTTAAAAAATATCACAATAACGTTGAAGTGTGTTTTTATAACTTATACCTATCTAGAATTTATTAATTACTTAAGTTCTCAAGGACTGGGAGACGCGGGCGACATGAGTCAACAAACACTAGCTAGTAATTAGTTTGTGGTAATCATCAAAGGTTACCTTAGACGACTTGCAGGCGTGTCTGTACTCCTAGTACTTTTCCATCAGAATAATATGAAGTCCAAATAGACTTTATTTTTAGCTATCTGAAATTTTGTTAGCCTTTTTCATCTATATACATATACCTATTGTTACATATTAGTTTTGTTGACTGCCTATTTCTGTCTGGGTTCCTGGTACGTTTCGTATGGTTTAATTCTGAAATGTTTTATTTCCAAGGAAAAATGAAAATTCTCTGGAATCATCACTGCTTCGTCACAAAAATGTTCTTTTCCGACCACAGGCCCACAGGAAAAAAATCTCAGTTGGAATATGTGGGACCCATGAACGTCGTTTTTATTATGTGTTAACCATTTGTGTACATGAATATAAAATAAATGAGTAAAAAGATTTTCTTTTATTTGTTTTGATTTGACACAAAACCATTCTTATTTTTTCGTTCTTAGGATGTTCAGAGGTGACGAAAAGTTCAAAAAAAACATCGTACTGTTTACAAAAGATCAATAAAACCATTTTCCAATTGTTTATTATTATGCAAGAATGTATAATGTTCACAAAAAATGTTAGTCATCATGTTAGGTCAAAGATTAGGTCTCTACCTCTATATCATCAGTGTGTGATAATCATGTATCATCGGATGACATCGTACTCGTATGTTCTATTGTTATGTCATTATCATAACAACGTCAAAAAATGCATTCATTTGGTATAAGTATAATTTATCACGTTTTTTTGTTATTTTAACCAGTTGGGAAATGTTAAATCTTCGTCTCGAAGAAATAATTACTGCATTTTAAATAATGTGGAATTTGGGATTCAAAATTTTCACAACATCGTAAACCACGAACTTTGAAAAAAATGTAGTTAGCCGTTTAGTAAGGCTCACCGCCTATTGCAATGGTGAAAATTACTAAACGTATGATTTATTTCTATGCAGGTAAACTTATTACACTAAATCGTAATAAGAACTAAGAAAGGGAGCTTGTCTTATTTCTACAGCAATACACGAGTCATGCATGATCGTACAAACCACTTATTGTAGAACTAATTCTTCTATTTATTGTAAAACTAAGACTTCGAATGTAACTGTTTTCATTTCGAATTTAACTTCAGGGGACTTTACTGTTTTGTCAAAACAAAAGATAATATGTATATAGATACTATTAATACCAGCATAACAATTGAACAAAATGATGAGACCAACATCTAAGTGCAACTCGAGTGTACTAAGTACAAACATACCTACTAGCACCGCAGTAAGATAAAGAGTTTATTAGTTACGAAATTGATAACTGAACACTTTCCCCTATCCCTGTGTATATTATAATACTGCAATATTACTCCGATAAGCTAAAATTAATAAGATAACATGTCTATATCCAGATTTATACACCCAAGGTTTTTTCTTTGATGGCGAATATGAAGGTTGCCGATATCTATATGGAAATCGATTACTTAAGTGTGTTTTGAAGGCTTTGGGGCGCCAAAATTCTAGATCTCTACAAAGTTAAGTAACATTTACAAAAATATGGCGTTATTGTTTAAAATAGAGATGTCATTTCCTCCAGTAATTACACCTTTGACGTCGATTGGGGAGCAGTAATCTCTGATAAACCCGAACCTTCTAAATTCCGACATCAAACCCATATGCAGAACCAAAGCCTCGTTGCAGACTTTTTGTTTTTTATTGGGATAAGCGCGTCGCAACCTTCCAAAACCAGTAAGCTAGTATAGTACAGTAGATATAACCAAACGCGTTCATCCATTATGTCTCAGTGACATAAAAAACCGTCTTGAACTGACAATAAACTATGTAAATTAGCGAACTACATAAAAGTATGTATGTAAGGACTGTTATACTTAACACAAACATCGCCTCTATATCCAGTTTTCATAACTCAATATAAGAAAATTTAAATAAAAACAGCCACAAAATTTAATACCTACGCAAACCGAACGAAACTTTATTAACTTAATATCAATATGCGGCTAAAATCTCATAACAAAAGGCCAAAATACAAACTGATATCACGTTCCCCTCGCGTTTCATCGAATTAGTGAGGATTTAATTTTATTATGTAATCAATGGCTATCGGTACACGTGACCAGCTTTGCGGTATTGATAAAAACCATCCACCTCCACATGCATTCTGCGATCCTATTCCGCAATTTTTGCAGTTTATTAAGTATTTTGTGGATAGGATGATGTCGGATAAGGGAGTATGGTGAAAGAAGATCTTTAATGCCAACCTCAAAGAGCTTGAAATGAGGCTCAGGAGAAGGTTAAACACGAAACAATATATCCCCTTCCCAGAAGCCTTGTAACTCAACCCAGGTGTTGTGAATGTTTAAACCACATAACATAACATAACATCACGCCTTTTATCCCCGAAGGGGTAGGCAGAGGTGGACATTACGGCACTTAATGCCACTGTACAATGTAACACCCACTTTTCACTATTTATGTTTTGAGTCCCATGTACACGGTATATGGCAATAGGGTGCGAGCCTATTGCCATATACCGTGTTTAAACCAAAAAGTGTAAATCAGTTTTAAACACACTTTTAGTTAAACACATCACCAGTTTTCATCTAACGTAATCATAATATCGTTGGTGGCGTCAATGAAAATGTAACAGGCACAGTAACGCCATCTATTACATTGTTCACGTAAACTATATAGCAAACAATTCATTATCATTACCTGTTGTCATGACAATAATAAAACGAGAAATGGTTTATTGGTATGAAGAACTAGCTTCTGTCAACGGCTTCGCCCGCGTTCTAGTGGCTAATGTGTCATTCCAGACTATAACCTGCTCCTGTTCCAAATTTCATCTTGATCCCTTCAATAGTTTTGACGTTATAGAGTAAAAAACACACATACACACACATCGTCACAAACTTTCGCATTTATAATATTAGTAGAATCCTTATTACATGTGTCGGCGTGAAGATACTTGAATTTTAATTTATTTATGGTTAAGTAGTTTATTAAGCTGTTTTACACAGTCATGTCTAAATCAGCGAAGAGCATAGGTATACCAGGGACACAAAGATTAGCAGCAACATCATTAAAATTTTTGATAACCTAACTCCGATCTCTAAGCCAAGCTAAGCATAAAGCAATTCTTTTTCTTAAAACCACAGAATAAGAACCCTGGTTGCCAACGTGAGCAATCAATCTCCTTCGTTTCTTACTAAATATTTACTAATTCATCTGTCTGTCTGTTTTGGTCTGTAACGAACATCAAATCTATCAACTAGACTATTAATATATTAGCTACTTCTTTTTTGGTTTTTACTAACGCAAATGCACACAGGAAATAGGTATTTTAAAATGATGTGTGAACTTGAACTTCGATGGTTATCAAAAATCTCTAAACAGTTGTTGGACGGTTATCCTCAATTTAAGAAATAAAAAGCTCTATTATTACTATAATGCCCTGGTACATTCGTAATATTCAGATCTAAATACAAATACATTTCCTTCAAATACGTTCAGCATAATATCCAACATACAATCATATGAATTTTCCTCACAGTACTGTATATGATTGTGTATTAAATTATTCTATTTACTCTGTAAATTACATCATTTGCTACACATGTATAAACATTAATAGGCATTCTTGAATGAACTAATAGTATTTTCAAAATAAACATTGCAATCATGTGCTCGGGATGTTTAAGATTAAAATACTTTGTATGACTTCCGATCCTCGTGTAGAAAGATCAATGTACTATTTACGATCTATTATTATTTATTAATCTATCAATAATCTACATAATAATATAATAATGTTATTACACTTTCATTTGTACGTCTGTTTGAAAAAATAATCACGCAAAAGACAACGCGGATATTAGTTGTCGTAACTAAATTACGGAGATAGATTATGTCTTGAATAACATCTACTGCAGTCCTTGGGAATGTAAAGTCGAGGAAGGCCACTATTAATTTCTGTTATCCTAGTACCTATAGAATAGTAAAAGTATTAGTTGTCATTTGTATCTTCGTTTTAATTAGAATGTAATCAATCGAATTCTTCATCTGCAAACTCATGATTAATCTTCTGTTGTACTGCGAACCTCCTCTACCTATACGGATTTACGTATCTGAATCTCCAAATTTGGAAAACAGGTTGTGGAGATCACAGATTCAGGAAGAGCTACTGCCCAGTCTCCGTTAGTCCCCTCTTACGACAACCGCGGGGAGATTATGAGTGGCGACAAGTATTCTACTTTATACATAACATAACATCGCCTTTTATCCCGAAAGGCGTAGGCAGAGGTGGACCTTTCGGCACTTATAATACCACTGTACAATGTAACACCCACTTTTCACTATTTCTGTTATAAGTCCCATGTAATAGGTAGAGGCTCACTATTGGGCATAATTCCAATCTCCACGCCACTACTGATAATGTTTTAAACTTAGTAGTTCTTTGCCCGACGCGAGAAACGAACCCGAGACCTCTTGCTTGGCAGACGCACTTGCGACCACTTGGCCAATGACGGCAGTTTCTTCAGTCAGTATTCTGCTTTATCTATTTTTGTAATTAAAAATGGCGAATTTCCATTGCACGAGCATCCACAAGTACGACTAGTATTTAAATTTTAATGTTTTATTATTTAAATCGCTGACCCTTCTTCGAGAAATGCGTCAAGCGAAGATAATATTGTCATTTTATTTATCCGTGATTTGTATCATTGTTATTAAATAATGTGGTTCTATTATAATAATATTACTGTTAGCAAGTTAGTAGTTTAATAGGGAAAGGAAATACTTACATATCTAAGTAGGTATATTATTCTGTATACTTTTTTGTTTACATTGATAAGGATCCGAAACTGTAGTACTGAATCAAATAAATCTTTTACCTCTAAAAATTTACTTTTCTATGAATATAGCTACTTTTATTCTGATGTCCTTGAGGACCAGGAGTTCAATACCTACTCGAGAAAGATAATTTTTAGATTTTCAATTTAACGATCTTTGGGTATTTAGTAGAAAAAATAACAACTAAGGGTCGATTTTTCAATCATCAGTTAATTGTTAACTGTAGAATAAAATTGACATTTGACAGTTTTTAGTATGGAAGTATTGTCAAATAATGAAAAACAAATACTACTCATTGGTCGAGTGGTCGCAGGTGCGACTGCCGAGCAATGGGTCTCGGGTTCGATTCCCGGGGCGGGAACATAAATAGTGAAAAGTGGTTGTTACATAATTGTACAGTGGCATAATGTACACCTCTGCCTACCCCTTCGGGGATCGAAGGCGTGATGTTATGTTATGTAATTGTCAAATATTCAAAGTTATTCCTCGGTTAAGAAATAAACATGCTGTGAATGTATTATTAACCATAGTTTTATCTCTACTTACCCCTTTTCAATATCCCCCCCCCCCATTTACTGAAACTACACTATACAACCTTTTTCAACAGAACTATAGTACAAATACTTTCAGAAATAACGATGGTTACTTTAACCTTGAGTCGATAGTCGGTAACTGACAGTTAAGTCGATATCACGATAACAAGTTCAATAGTAACAGTACAAACGGTAACTATTCAAATAGATTATATATTTGAATATGTATATCATAATATCATAGTTACTAGGGCTGTACGATCGACGCGGTGGTTGATTGATGGCTGGTGAGGAACATATAGACGGGGATGGGGAAAATCCGCGAATCTACTATACGTAAAGGGCACGTATCTGCAATAGCTTTACAACTTTATTACTGAATTTGAAGCTCATTTATACGTGATAATGAGTCGAAATGAACTCGTGTCAACGCGGTCGCAGTCAATTAAGATTTTTCGGGACTTTTTCGCGAAAACTTGAATTCGCTACATTTGTCAGATACGCCGAATTATCCAATGCTACTTCCGCGGATTTGCACTATCCTCGACGATATTACGGATTTGTTCGATTCTCGCAAGGCATTCTTTGTGGTCGATAGATTTCTTTATCGGTAGAGCGCAATCTCGCTTGAAAAATAACTACTATACTTAGTTGTTCACTCTTTGGGAAAGTCTATAATCCCTTTGAGAAATTAATACGCCTTCGCTTATCCCTTTGTTTGGCAAAATAGAAAAAAAATACTATTGAGATAAGATATAAATAATTTTAATGGCAATGCCCTGATATCCTAATATACTGTGGAACTCACTAAGCAGCTAATCCAATTACTTATTATAATTTGATGAATATGTACAAATATGAAATGAAATATTACGGTAAATTCTTAACGAAGGTAAATATTTTTAATGATGTAATTCATACATCATACTCTGGAACAACATTATAATGATTTAAATTACAAAAACATACTTATTATATACATATGGGTACATTTTAAGTGGACCAGCCTATTGTCAAACTTTGATAGAATTCTAGACTCTGTACCATGCTGGAGACACTCCGGAGATCGTCACACGATTGCTGGCCCCCGTCTGCGGACGCCGACCTGAACCGCCGCCTGACATATTTCACATATCATTGTTGATGATGATTATTGAAGATGATAATGACAGTGAATCGATTCCAAGATGTCACATAAAACAGTTATCTTGCAGTCCAGTCCAATTAGAATCAGATTTATTACGTAGGTAAACGAAACTGCGACTGACAAATCTTGGTCATACTGACTGACTATTAACTCACTAAAGACCTAAATAAAACTCACGTAATAAAATTATGTGATCATAAATATCTAACCTAGTTCCGAAATTAGGTATGTATCCGATAACCGACCGTATGTTAATGTATTATCAGAACATAATTGTACGCAAAATAAATAACACCAAATCCCCAGTGACATAATCTGGTTGAAGACAATGGACTGACCGTAATAAGAATATCATGAATCAAACACGTGTCGACTGCTCATGTGCTCCTAGTACCAACAAAAGAATTTGGGTAATGAATTATTACCTCTATGATAACTATATTAAATTATTTTTAATAATTAGTATTTTTATGACTGAGTTTGCACTTAATTTTTCAGTTACATCCAATGTAAAAGAATAAAAATTTGAAAAAGAGCAACTAATCATATAATCAAGGCGCCAAGTCATATAATATGTCGCGGAAAACCTAACGGGTTACCGGGGCTCCGGCTCGGCGTGCAGGAGAAGGAACGGGGTGGTTTTTAGTCAGTAAGAGTCTGACACTCCCTCCCTCCCGCTTCACCCAGGCGGGAGCAGTCATTCGATGAATTCCCCCCTTAAAAAAAGTTATATAATATGTATAAGGGCCGAATTAAAAGTACCTACCCTTAACCGACGACCGTGCATGAAAAGACTGATGACTGTTGAAGCGAAAGAGGTATGTAAGAATCGTAGCAATTGGCTTTCTAGAGGTATAGTCTCCCCAATGACAGACTCGAGTGAGGTTATCCTTACTAATATTATAAATCGGAAAGTGAGTTTGTTTGTTCCGCTTTTACGCCTTAACTACTGAACCGATTGCTTTGAATTTTTGCAGACGTAAAGTTAGAAGTCCGGATTAAATAATTAGGGTACTTTTTATCCCCTGAAAGATTTGATATCCCCGAGGGAAAAATAAAGTATTGGTATAGATGGCGCTGTGTGTATTCTTATATGTCACATATAGGCTACTTTTTATCCTTTTGTGACGCGAGCGCAGCCTCGGATAAAAGCTAGTGTATGTATATATGTCATATAGTCAAAACAAAGTAGAGAAAAACATGTTGTTTGCAAAACATGTTCCCAAACTAATTTTACTAAAAAAATCCTGTATGCGAGTGTGGATTGCATGAAATAAACCCTTTGACTTTTAATCAGGTAATTAATCAATCCATAATTAAACACCATGTTTAATTACTTTACACACACAAGCAAGACTCGAATCGATTGTTTTACAAAATGCAACCGAATTGAAAGGTGAACGACCTGTCCTCTTCTATGTACTCGTGAACTGTGAAATTCTGAGTTCATTGCACTTAAGAACCTTTAAAATATATATGGGTATTTATTGGCATATTAGCGTCAGCTGTACACTCCATATATCGTGGGTGAAAAGTGTCCTGAGTGCATCTATATCGGTTTATGAAAGTGTATTGGTTATAAAATTCATAAATGTCTTTTCCCATATTTCACTTTGGGATATACTATCCTTGATATACGTAGTTTATGTCGGTTTAGTAATATTTTTATTTGCATACGGAAAAGTAAGCATTTTTCCTTAATCAAAATATTGCTTAACACAAAACAATCCTATGCGTCATTGGTCGCAAGCGTGATTAGATACCTATTCATTAATTATTTCCAACTATTTTATCCGCGGTATAAGTAACGTATTTGTTATCTATCTCAGCGTGAAATTTCATACAAATCCCTTGAATAGAATGCGTGAAAGAGATCCATACATCGTCATAATCTTTCATATTTATAATATTGAGTAAAACAATCTTTATGTATTTTTCTAAATTGGGATGATGACAGGGTATGAAAATTAAAAATAATTAGTCCATAATTTAGGTAAGTAATTAAAAATATTAGACACATATTTTTTTATCTTGTCGTATAGTTACATAAAACGAATCAAAGTTTATCTAAAACGTCATTTCTACGTTTATACGTAATGTACATAGAAGTGACGTCATACGACATTTCAAATCAATATATCGCCGAAAGTAATCGTTTCTGTAAGAAAATAAAAAATACGCGTCTAATGATCTAAAATAATCTACCAGACGGACATTTAAATAAAAATTAGGCATCTATATTGTAACAGCATGCAACATTTTTGAATTAAGCTCTGCATCTGCGTTTAGCAATAGCAACTTAAAAAGTATATAAACTAAACAATTCTTTTTTTAATCTATTTTATTTTAGGGTCTTTTAACCACTACGATGGGCTACGTCAGTCCCATCGTAACCCAAACTTATCAATGTAAAACATTTTAAATTAACTAAAAGTTAATTAGATACATCAAATACCAGTGGGTCATCACTGTTGCAACATCAATACCTCTATATCATACAATAGATCGTGTTACATTACTTAAGGGTTCTGACAAAATACTTTTTTTTTTATGGGACAAGCCCGCCACAACCTCCCAAAACCGCTGCAACTCCTGTAAGGCTGTAAGCCAGGATCTGACAAAATACTAGAAAAGGATCCCAAATCATAGTTTTTTATATTAAAACTAGCTTCTGCCCGCGACTTCGTACGCACAATCCCGTTTTCTCCCGTTCCCGTAGGATTTTGAGGTATTTTTCTGTTATAAGAACCTTCTCCCTACAATGACAACAAACACAACAAAAAAAATCAGCCAAATCGGTCTAGCCGTTCTCAAGTTATGGCGTGACAACGGGAAACGGGTTTCATTTTTATATATAAAGATGTTGCATCAGTGAGTCCCTCGCTACCTTAAATTTAATACATTTCTCATGCACTGTTATCTTTTTTTTTAAACAAGCAGAAAACCACCATGTTTATGTGCCAATTCACCTAGTTTCACGGTATGGAAGGTCCATATAAGTGACTACAATAGTTATTATATTACATGCTGCGCTAAGTCAGGGTGTGCAGTGACCTTGTGTGGAGTTCACCTCAACTGCCGGGGTCAACTGTAGCATTTGACTTATTTGTTCAAAGGCTTACTATTACACCGTGTCCACGTATTTTTTGGATGCAATAAAAACCAATTTTTACTTCGCTATGCTACAAGGTGTTCATGCTAAAATGCTAAAAGGTGTTCTATTGAGAATGCTTAAACATTTTCAAAAACCGAACGCCTACCGATTCGCAATCACTCCTGAAATGCGTTAATTTTGAGCAAAATCCCGACACACATGCTAAGTGACAAGTGGTCAATTTGAAGCATGCTTTCGTACTTGAAATTAGCATGTGTTACAGTACCTTTAAAGGTTGCCTGGTAGAAATCGCTTTTAGCGATAAGGCCGCCTTTGTACCCTAATTTCTCTAATTTGTAGCTCGATATACTATCTCAAATTGGTATACAATAAAGATTATTTATTATTATTATTATGTATGTCTTTACCATTCACGGGACCACAGGGTCCCGGTCATTTGGGAGGCGTACGAGGGGCCGAAGCCAACTGCGCAGAGGCCCTTTAGACAACTTTAATCTAAATGTAATGGAGACACAAACCGGCGACTATCCCTGTATGCACTATGGAAATGCACCCAAGGACAGTCCCCGGTTAGTGTAAGTAAATGGTAGGGCTATGGATGGGTTGCTGTGGACTGGTAAATTGGGAACTATGGATGACTATGGCACCTGCCGAAACAATGTAATTTTTACACGTAAAAATGGCAGGCGGAGACTCGCCAACTCACCGACCGGGCCCCGGGAATGGTTGCTAGATATAGCAACATAGGGGCAACGAGAATGTGAGTGGCTGAAGGGTTAAGAAACTACCACCGCTTTCTACTCAGATCATCTGCTCCAGCCGAAGCCTCCTGCATCCCTGGCCCACTCGCGACTTACGAATAGTTTCTTACCCTCCGAGCAAGATCACTGCTCTCGCGACTCCACTCTAGACGGCCAATGAAGGCAAGCCAGAGGTGGGAGACCTGTTCCTTGTCATCGTTCACTCCAGCCAGCCAATTAAGGCAAGCCGGAGAAGAAGGAACGGTGACTTCTCCCTGGAGCACTCGGGATGATGGTAGCCCACGGGATCGCTAATGCCCGTCACCTTGCCTCAAGGTGCTCTGCGGGCTTATTATTATTATTATTATTACCTTTAGTCCCTACGTCCTGTCACACCGCCTGACAATTACTCAATTTCTAATAAGAAGGTACAGAGTGGTATATATTTATCACCAGCGCTACTGTTCCCGCGGGTGTCAACTGACAGAGGCAGGACAGCAGCGCTCTCTGACAAATCGAACAATTTAAACTGAGATCTCCAAACTACATTACAAATAAACTCCCTTACGTAGAGGAAGACTTTAATCCAACAATGGACTTTCAATTCGTGGTGAAAAGAAGAATAAATTGTGTAATTTCACTTATTCTAATACGCAACGGTGTAACAGACGGCCGGCAGCCTCGAATGTCATTTAGTTTTATCGTGTGCTTACACGACCTCACACAGGGTGTTTTCAAGGTGGTCCTCGACGTATTGGCGATGTTTATGGGAAATTGAGATTAAACACCTTGTAATAAGATATTGTATTGTTTGATATAGGTGCATAGTATTTTATTTAAAAGAATATTAAAAAGTTTGATGGAGCTTTGAAGACCTTAATAAAAGATTCTCATAATGTTCCAGTTTTCTATATTTGATAGGTGTAACAGTACCTATGGTGGGGTAATTAAAGCAAGTGAAGTCTTATGGGAATCCGTCTATATATCTGCGTGTTATTATATTAAGCTCCAATGAAGACAACTGTATTTTTGCCCACCAAATGTCGCAAACGTAGAAAAAAGGTTTTGTCCAATGATTGAACGTTCAATGGTGTGACACAAGCTAATTTCCTATTGGACTAAGATTGCCATACCATGCAATATCCGCCCTGAGGACACGGTGGAACACACGGTGGGAGAATGCCCTTCGTGGGCTGAGCACCGCCGTGTCCTCAGGGAAGTGATCGGCGAGTGCGACCTCTCGCGTCCGGGCCTAGTGCAGGCCATGATGCGGAGGGAGGGGGATTGGGATGCCGTCTCCTCCTTTTGCGAAGCAGTCATGCTAGCTAAGGAGGAGGCGGGACACGTGAGGCAGCGAAGCGCTGTCTCCTCGCAACCCAGCCATCGCGAAGGACACACCGGGCGTCGGGGATCGCGAGACGATCTCCGGCCACCGTAAGCGCGGGCCTGCGGACGGCGAGCATGGGTGGCTCCCCGTCCGACCAGAAACAGACCCGAGCGTGCGGCGCATCGCGTTCCGCGCGCGCCTCAAAGAGCCATCAGACCACCATAGATGGGGCCCAATACGGCCGATGCCGATTCGGAGTCGCGGAGAACCTAACGGGTAACCGGGGCTCCGGCTCGACGTGCAGGAGAAGGAACGGGGTGGTTTTTAGTCAGTAAGAGTCTGACACTCCCTTCCGCCTCACCCAGGCGGGAGCAGTCATTCGATGATTTTCCCCCCTTAAAAAAAAAAAAAAAAAATACCATGCAATATGTCAATAAAATAAAAAAGTTTCCTTGAGTCAACCTTTTTTCCACTTTTTGTCACATCTACTTTTTAGAATATGAGTTTTCTATCATCATCAACATCAACAGCATATAAAGTGGCCACTGCTGACCAAAGGCTCACACGAATTAAGAAGAGAATCAATCACGCTTGCTCAATACGGGTTGGCAATTTCAAACTTATAATTAGTAGGTAATTATTTTCCCCACGATGGTTTCCTTCACCGTTTGTCAGTGGTGTCTGAATAATCTTAGAAAGTATATACAGAATTTTCTATAATCGGTTTTCACTGGTTTGACTTGTAAAATATAGTATTAGTATTATACAAAGTTATGTGTATATAACTAGGTGTATATATAATCAATAAGATGAACTATTGTAATGAGCGCATTACAATAGTTCATCTCATTAGGTCCGTGGGGTAACCTTACCACAGACAATTTTCTAGTAATCGATATCTTTACTTCAATGTTTATATTTTCATTTGATAATATTAGATGTTTTTATATATTATTACTTACACATGAAGTAAACTAGATTTCTCAAACTCATACTATATAGTAAATACATTCAAAATAAGAACTTATTCTTTTCTAGGTAGTTTACAATAACGCAACCAATAAAATAGTGCTATAAGGTCGAAAATCGAAAATGGAGGGAAGTGGCCTCATTTTGTAAGACTATGATGTCCCAGAAGAAGTATGCTAAGCGTTATCTCCAGATGGCCGATCTCGTAGAAGGCGTCGAAGAGACAACGGCATTAACGCCTAATACGCCGAATGCCGTCTGCATAAAATTCAGGCGGACCTTTGATGCCACGAGTGCATACAGTGGGGACTCTAGGTGTCCAGCTAGTGGTCTCAGGGAAGACGGCGTAGAACCACTCATATACAAGGGAAACACCGTCTCTCTAGAGATGTGCCGTAACAGACGTTGCAGATTGGGGACTACGGAGGTGGTCTCTTTTAGCGGGTCCTCTATAGGTGCTGATGGTGACCGGGGTGGTAATAGTGAGGCACTAATCCCAAACTCACTAGTCTTTCTCTCCAAAGAGCTAGGAGCTTTTTTAAGGATTCCTCGATCATCAAAAAGAGAGTTAAAAATCGAACTCAAAAAACCTACAAAAAAAAATTTAGTGTGTAATACTGAGTGTGTAAACAGTAAACTAACCTTGACCAAATATGTTATGTTATGTTTTAACATTTCTATTGTAAATCAAACAATTCGATTTGTTCATGTAATTGTTTAAATGTATTATTATATTATACAACAAAATTTATTGCAAATTATGTTGTATTTAATACAATAAGAGGGATATAATAGGAATACATAGCGAATTGTTTTGTTGAATAATGCTTCTATTGTTTCTGTACGCCGGGTAGTTAGATGTCCTAATACTTTGTTTATAACATCATTTTATTAAAGTTTAGTTAGTTAGTTTGTTTGTTAGTTTATCCTTTGTTTAGTTTGAGACAATTAAAACTTTTGCCGAAAACATAACACTATTGAATTTCGAAACTCGGAAGAAATTCGAGAATTATTAGTTAAGTAATAAGATTTTCGCCTTGTTATTCTAATGTCTAGCGCCGTCTGACAATATTTATCCGATTTAGGATTATTATAAAGTTTTTATTTGATAAATCGATTCCATAATAAAGTACTATGCATAAGTTTCAAATAATTTTAATCCTTTCCTTCCCACAAACGCTGCAATGGTGACAGCAAGGCAATTTACATCATAACAAACAGTATAAATCAGTTCTTTTGTTCAATATTCCTCATTAAAATATCTAAAACTGAAGTATTACACAATGATACTGGAAACATTTTACGAACATGAACTTCAAATGTAGATTTTTATGTAAGTACCTAGCTGTAATGTCACCCACTTAACATTGTAATCGTCGGTACTTCGCTTAGCAATAAAGTCCCGAATTGTCACCATAAATTCAGTCATTCTTTGGCGTGGAAAACTTCGGCCCATTGGCATTGTAATGAAACCACGTTTTCGGTGACAACGATTTGAATGACATAATTTGATGGCCGAGTCATTAAGTCGACTAAATTAGGCTTTGTTTTGTAATAGACAAGTACAAAACTATTGTGGGAAATAGAACAATAGGACAAACTTCAACTGTCATAAAAACTAGTTTGATCGTTTTAACTTTCACTCATTTGAACGGTAAGTACCAGGATAGCAGAACACAAAAGGAAGTAGGCGTGCATTTCAACAATACGAACGGAAAAGAGAAACTGTTAAGTTTCAGTTGACAATAAGAAAAAATATAAACATCATTGTATGCTGCTCGGATACGGTTACTGGTACATTTCCAGTGAGGAAGTCAAAACTAAATAGGAGTTGAAGTCAGTCATAAAAAATAACAGCTTTTATTTTTTATTTTCCAAGACCAAAATTTTGCACAGGCAGTTTAAGCAGCACTCGGCAGTACTACAGTACCATTATAAGGTAATCGAAACATGACCGCGTTCGGCGCTCTCATTGGCCGTATATTTGTTTGTTGATGTATCTGAAACTTTTCATAATGATATTAGTAGATATTATCTTTAACTATTAACCCACGAGTTGGGTTTCTCTTTTCAACTCTAAACTCCATTAACCCAACCCAGCTTTTCACCCCAAATTGTCGTGATCAATCAATCGACCAACAAAATTAAGTCAATTTCTTTTAAATGCGTCTTTCACATCATCAATCCTGAGTAAATTTTCAATACAAATTGCAACGTAATTCTTTTTTTAAACAATAGAAACAACAACTATGTCACTGATAAATGATAATATTATTATCTTTCAAAAAAGGATATCCGTATTCCTACAAGGTATTGCGGATTTGTTTTTAGGCGTGGTACTGGCAAAACTCTACGCCTATCCGGGCTTATCGATTCTCAATGACGTTTAATAAAAGACGATGGAGTAAACAATGAATAACAATGAGTTATTCATTGTTTACTCCATAGATGACTGCGTTCCTAGTAAAACGTATTGTTTTACTAGGCACTCCTTTCTTTAGCTTCCGTGTTGTAGAAAAATATGGATTTGTATCATGAATACTTGGAAAATTAGCTTGACTATTCTCCCACGTATGTACATAACACTCGTTATATTATGATTGTACCTCTATATTGATGCCTAAAACCTGATTAGTCACATTCACATAGTAGACACAGTCATCTAACTATGGCATAATGGTAATAAAACGGCCTAAGTGCGCTTTTTTCGAGAAGCCGTCAATAAAAATGCAAGTCTGTGCACGCATATCAATACTTCTAGAATATTTATAACAAAAAATATGGATACGACAAAAGATTTTATATTTCTGGTAAACAACAAGAATCAGTCTTGACATATATGAAGTGTTATTTGAAAATGCATAAATATAATAACAAAAGAATTCTTGCTATTCATTTATTGAATAAGTTTCAATGCACAAATAAAAATACATATCTAACCATTTAAACAAGTAGTTTTAATGCAATATTATACCTCTACTAAACATTAATGAGAGAAAATATTCTTCGCAACTCAACGCAACGCAAAATATTGTTTATTACAGAGAAACAAGTAACGGGGCGTATTCGTTCAGAAACAAACACAGGGCCGCAACGACCACGGAATGAAAACATATGACCGAGATACTAGGGACGCATGAGGCAGCAAGCGATGTTCCATTTCATCTCCCTCAATAGGGAAATGTTTGAACAAACCAATGTGATGCCTATTGCTTGCACCAAGAGTCCATTTAATACAGCACTGCTCTGTAGCTAACACGTAACAGCCCGTAGTTTCAGCATAAAGAATCTTATCACGAATGGCATAAGGTCTTGTAGACAGATATTGCGAAATTGTAGTATTCTCATTGTTGGACTAACTGTCGCTTTAACGCTCTGTTGCATTTATGTTTGCCTGGTAGCACACGGTAGGAAGAGGGTCGGGATACGGGATGCGTCATTCGTGGGAGAGGGAAGTACGGTAATAATTAAAATCATTAGTTCAAAGGAAAACAAACGTATTGAATTATTATCGAAGTCATAAAATTAATAATAAACGTTAATGAAACTCTGTTATTTGTTATGTTTCTGTCTAACTTTAAAACTTACTACTCTATTTATTGTGTTTTGCTCTGACTCTACTGAATACGATTCTCAAATGAGAAAAGAAACTGGACATCACAAAAAACGTTTTTTGTTAAATAACAAAAAATAAAAAAAGTGTCGACAAACATACCAACATATTATGTATTTCTATTATAAATAAACGCACAAAGTATTAATAATCTGTTCATTTATATACATCGTAAATAGCTCTTTCGTATAAATTTTCCTATGTACCTTGGATTTAGTACAAACATTACAATATTGTCAACGGTTCGATCTTTCAACCCAATTATTTAATGAACAAACGTGTTTTACTTATGTGATAGATAACCTATAAGCACGTGCTAAAACGTAAATAACAAACCACTTTCCTAGTTACAATTATATACCTTGCCTATATGTATTTATGTGTAAAACTACTTTGTAATCCTCTTCAAGAAATAAACGCAAACAGAAGTAAGGTGGAGGCATTCGAAACATTTGAATGATAGTTTAAAAAAGATTACAATTGGGATGATGACAGGGTATGAAAATTAAAAATCTAATTAGTCCGTAACTTAGGTAATGAAAAAATATTAGACACGTGTTTTTTTTTTAGTTTTAGATAAACCGAATCAAAGTTTAGGAGTGGGGGCTAAAACGTCATTTCTACGCATAAAATGTACATAAAAATGACGTCAGGCGACGACATTTCAAATCAATATATCGTCGAAAGTATTCGTTTCTGTAAGAAAATAAAAAATACGTGTCTAATGATTTAAAATAATCTACCAGACGGACATTAAAATAAAAATTAAGCATCTACCCTATTATGAAAATAAACAACTGAAAAGCAAATATAAATTATCTTTGGATATGACAGAAAATGCAATAGGGGCTGAAGTTTTTTTGGTCATCAAATGTAGCAAAGAAGTTTTTGTCCAATCGCTGTAGATGTTTTTTAGACAGATTTACTGCACGGTTAGTGCGGTGGCTGGGCAACTGGCTGCCGCGCAACGGGTCGCGGGTTCGATTTCCGACAGAACTTCTTTTTATTCTATTTTTCAAAACAAATTATATGTTGTCCCGGAAAATTAGCTACACAATAAATATGGTTTCGTTCTAATCCCTCCAATAGTTCTGATTCTTTTTTAATATTTCTGTGGATTAGCCTGTGTAAACAGACAAACATACAAACAGATTTTTTTTATTTCAAACATGATTATCTACTGTTACTGTTATTTAGGCACCCTGTTTTTTAATTTATTTTTTAAATATTCGTCGTACTGTCGGGATATTTTTACTGTTTTATTATATGTATAGATAGATTTTACAATTTAGTTACCGTTTGGTCCTTACGTCACCTAGTCGGACATTAAGACATAATGTCCGACCATCCATGAAGCACGCCTGCGCCATAAGTGATTTCCAAAACACTACTATTTTGTAATCAATGAATATCGATGCGACTAGTAAAAATAGCTGGCGTTATAGAAAGTCATTGTTTTGTGGGGTCGATCGAGCAAGAGGTAATTAACATTTTCAACATACACAACTTCACGTCTGTCTCTCATGGGGTTTTTTTTTTTTTTTTAAGGGGGGAAAATCATCGAATGACTTCTCCCGCCTGGGTGAGGCGGGAGGGAGTGTCAGACTCTTACTGACTAAAAACCACCCCGTTCCTTCTCCTGCACGTCGAGCCGGAGCCCCGGTTACCCGTTAGGTTCTCCGCGACTCCGAATCGGCATCGGCCGTATTGGGCCCCATCTGTGGTGGTCTGATGGCTCTTTGAGGCGCGCGCGGAACGCGACGCGCCGTACGCTCGGGTCTGTTTCTGGTCGGACGGGGAGCCACCCATGCTCGCCGTCCGCAGGCCCGCGCTTACGGTGGCCGGAGATCGTCTCGCGATCCCCGACGCCCGGTGTGTCCTTCGCGACGGCTGGGTTGCGAGGAGGCAGCGCTTCGCTGCCTCACGCGTCCCGCCTCCTCCTTAGCTAGCATGACTGCTTCGCAAAAGGAGGAGACGGCATCCCAGTCCCCCTCGCTCCGCATCATGGCCTGCACTAGGCCCGGACGCGAGAGGTCGCCATCGCCGATCACTTCCCCGAGGACACGGCGGTGCTCAGCCCACGAAGGGCATTCTCCCACCGTGTGTTCCACCGTGTCCTCAGGGCGGTCCTCGCAGTGATGACACCCGGGCGTTTCCTCCCGCCCCATCAGACACAGGTACCTCCCGAAACTTCCATGTCCGGTGAGGACCTGCGTCAGGCGGTAGGGTCTCTCATGGGGGTAGGCAGAGACTATGGAGCGCCAATTGTTACAATTCTCTCGCTTCATCAACAGTTCAACAGTCATCAATCTTTTCGTGCATGTTCGTCGGTAAACGTTACTTATAATTTGATTCTTCTTTAATATATTGAAACTGGGAAAACTCATGGATATCTTCTTGATTACTAGCCGAAGGTCCTGATAATCTGACTCCGCACGGTAGAAATAGACCAACAATACCAATAGTTTAGAAGCGTAGACCCTGCTAGAAGTTGCAAGTATTATGGGCACGAAATCGGTACTTGCCAACTTGCCAAATTCAATAATTTTTTCGAACTGTCAAAAACGACGGTTTTCTATGAATTTTGTACGAGATTATGTATTGTGACGTCACGATTTTTTAGCGTCAAACAGCAAACTTATTTGTAAAAAAATTAGCTGGAAAAATACCAAAATTAAGTTGGTCATAAAATCAAATAATTAAAGTGTGATTTATTGTATTGAACAGTCGAAATAATTTATTTTAGATTAAGGAAAGTACCCGATTTCCACCTTGTTTCGTGCAATGCGATGCAAAATCTGCGTGAGAACTATGCGTAGTCATATTGTAATTTTTGCATTCATTCAAATTATACCTATAAACATTTAACTTTACGAAAATAAAAACCAATCACTAAGACCGAAATTCTGTAGCTATCCAATCAAAATCTTATTTATGGTGATACTATTATAGTCTATATTTCGATTAAAGTCACGCCATATATTTTAAGGGTGCATCAACCTTACACGCATTTGTTTTATTGCCTATAGTATTCTGCACCCCTGGTATCTCAGACACCATTAAATTTAATTTTTATTATTATGAGGACTAACTATTTTATAACTATTACTATATTATTTTATTTTATAACTGTTCATTTTTGTAAATAAATACATATTATTTAGTATTATTATTTTCAAAAATGTTCAAGTAAGTTAAAACATTGTATTGTGCAGTCAAAACAAAGTTTTAAATTAGATATTTTGTTTGAAGTACCCAAAATGAGTTTTCAAATCTTGCAACAATTGTTCTTGAAAGTTTTTCAGTTGAAGAAAATTAATTTATTAATTTTAGCTGTTTGTTTGTAGTTGAAATTTCTACAATTTACTCTATAGTGACTTTTCAAATTATTTAAAAAGTACTAACAATAACCGTGGTTTACGTGTTTTCTTCTAAACAGTACCTTTTTCATAGAAATATATGTACATAGCATGTATAATTTGTCATTTTTACATACTTCGTGTGTATTATTTTTGTTATATAAGATTTTTATTCTGTAAGTTTAAGCTGACTTGCTGGCTATGTTTCTTATATTTGAAATAACATCACGCCTTTTATCCCCTAAGGGATAGGCAGAGGAGTACATTACGACACTTAATGCCACTGTACAATGTAACACCCATTTTTCACTATTATGTTATGAGTCCCATGTAATAGGCGGTGAGCCTATTGCCATATACCGGGCTCAATTCCAAACTCCGTGCTACTACTGAGATTTTTTGAAAAAGCCCAGTAATACTTTGCCCGATATTTGAAGATATATGAATTTCATTACATTCTAATTATATTAGTCCCTCTACCTAACTTGGGTTTAAAACACAGATAAGTTAAAGATGAATAATTTTAATTACATACGTCAAAGAAACTGCAATCAAATACACACATTGTTAGTAGTAAAATTAATCATAAATACCTACTTACAAAGATAATGCTAGCTTTAGATATTACGGAATTGTAAATCAGACTCTTGACCCATTGCTGATAATAGATAACATACCGATCAGTTCTAGTACACAGTAACACTAACCTACTATAATTTTATGTTAAAGGCCGGTAACGCACTTGTAACTTTTGTTGTAACGTTGCGGGTGTCCATGGGCGGCGTCGACTGCTTACCATCAGGTGATCCGTCTGCTCAACTGATCCCATTAAAACCTATAGATCTGACTAAGAAACTACACATTTGACAGAGCAATAGGCTCAGCCCTATTATATGGGATTCAAAAAATAGTGAAAAGTGGGTGTTACATGAGGTACAGTGGCATTAACTGCTCACTCAAAGATCTCGTTGGCGGTGGCACGTGCATTGGATCGCTCGATTCCCTACAAAATGGTTGAGTTGGGCGGTGCTAGGTTTCGCCAAATGTTCGTGAACGGGCACCGTCGATTGGAACTGGTCAGCTCCAGACTGTATCATTTTATTTTATTATCCTCAAGGTTATTTTCTTTTTCAGTCTTTCTGACTGGATTTAGGTGTTGCATTGTTCTCACATAATCGAACCAATAAAACTATGTAACTAGGGAATTGTATTGAAAACCTGATTGAAAAAGAGTAACCTATGGAGTTTCTTGCTCGTTCTTCTCCATTGGAATCTACGCCTTGGAATGAGCAACTAGCTTCACTTATAAATTTTTGTTGTTTGACGTTCAAAAGTGCCATCCTGGTCTAATTGAAATAAATGATTTTGACTTTGACTTTGACTAACTCGTCGAGTACCGGTTTTGTAGACACAATTATAGAACAATAGGTTGCGGTCACCGGTGACCGCTTAGTGTTTGACAGTTTAAGTGCCGTGATTTGCACCTCTGCCTACCCCTTCAGGGATAAAAGGCGTGATGTTTACCCGCGGCTTCGCTCGCGTCACAAAAGGATAAAACGTAGCCTATGTGACATATACCAATACACACAGCGCCATCTATACCATTACTTTTGTTTTCCCTCGAGAATATCAAATTTTTACGGGATAAAAAGTACACTATTATTTAATCCAGACTTCTAACTTTACGTCTGAAAAAATTCAAAGCAATCGGTGTAGTAATTACGGCGTGAAAGCGGAACAAACAAAAAAACTCACTTTCCAATTTATAATATTAGTAAGGATGGTTAGGCATTTGACTACTGTCACGCCTAATGGTAAGCGATGATGCGGCCTACGATAGAGCACGCCCATAAGCAACCTATTCTCCCGAGGTTTGAAGACACCCAAACATCTTATACTGTTCAATACCTATAACTGAATTGTTTGTTAAAGATTTTTATTGCAATCATTCACCATCTATTTAGGCTTGACATCACATTAGATTCAAGTAGGTAATAGAGGCTAGACTAGGCGATCTGATTCACAAGGAGCACTACAATACTAAGTAGGTAGGTATATTATGCGCTCTGATGCATCAGTAATGTGTAGTGTAACGCATTTTTCAACCTACTTGCAACTTATGATTGCCTGGTACCTCATTGAACTAAATAGATAGACAACGTTCACTGCCTTGGTGGTTTAATTGAACGTAACTATAATTAGACTTATAATTTGTAATTTAAAATCGCCAAACCCCATTGAGCAAGCGTGGTGATTAATGCTTAAACCTTCTCCGTGTGAGAAGAGGCTTTTGGTCAGCAGTGGCCACTAATAGGCTGTTGATGATGATTATGACGAAAGATCAGCGCAAAACACCTTTTCCTTCCATTCCTATCAGACCTTGTCACACCAAACAGTCCCCGTTTCCTTCATACATTCACACAGCTCATTAATTATTCAATATAACAATATGTTTAACCCAATAAATCTATAATTAACATGTACAATGCAATCAAAACAAGGAATATTCCTTTGGTCGAGAAATCTTTAGGTTATCAGCGGTCCTTGGGTGGTAGTGACTTACTAATTGTGGAATTTCTGATAATTAACTATAATAGCAATATGCAATTATAAATATTACCTATTGTATTGCACTGAACATGTGTTTTGTTCGTTGAATGACTTTGGAGATGTTTTAAAGGAAGCATTTTGTATTTTCAACCGTTTTAGGTATGAATGAATCGAAATTCTGATAAAAACCACAGGATAGCTTACATGCTGGTTGCTTCAACCTTAGACCATTGACTGGGCGAGCGGTCTTAAGCTACGCTGGGGCTCTTGAGCACACAATGACTCGGGGCCCTTTTCCAATGTTTTTTTACGTAGCCCAAACACTAGTATTTTCTCCTGTATCGTAGGTGTGTTTACAAATATACGAGTTTCCGTCCGTCATAGACATTGCCAGTCCTTCGGGGCTGCCTGAGGATGGCCACCTACGAGCCCTGATCGCCCCTTATGGTAAACACGGTTCTGGCTACTGATGATAACAATTACGATTTTTAATGAACACGCTAATAGATTTAGATATCATATGAAACGGAAGATTCAATTATTATAATTCGAACCAAAAATGCATGTTACATTGTTTGTAAGTTAACCAACTCAAATGAAGCCGTGAACAAATCATGGTAATAGTGTATCAACCACATTTAAAAATAGTAAACAAAGAAGATGATTTTACAGTTATAGCACCTACCTATTACATCCCCCTATTACATGGGAGTCATAACATAAACAGTGAAAAAGAAAAAATAAGTGTCATTATCTGCACCATCGCACATAAAAGGCGTGATGTTATGAGTGTAATAATACCTACCTTTAAAAATTAAAAATAAGCTATAGAGGTAGAATATAAGTTTTCGAATAAAAGAAATGAATATTTCGATCACAAAAGTATTAGTTATGAAAACTTGTCGAATTCAGCTGGTTTTTCACCAGCACTCAAGCCATCCAGGTTTAAAAACCTTCTCATTTTAAGTTAAACTTTAACCCGTCAAATAAATTCAAGGTCTGTCTAACTTTAGAACTTTATCTTTACTTTTAGAACAAGAATGTACGAAAAGTTTTAACTTATAATAAGTATTTTAATACTTCTAGATAACTTTGAAATCGTTCACAATTACAGATTATTGTAATGCTGGACGATTCCATTATTTTATTTGCGTTTTAATTGTCTTTATCTGAAAGTCGTAAAGGAGGTTTTATACTCGCATTAATTAAAAAAATATTATATTTTATGTAAGTTTGAAGTGCGTGCTAAAAGACTCGATACAATGTTTTAGCTTAGATTCCTAGGCTGAAATATAGGCTGAAAAAATACACATAACAAAATATTATTTAAGGGGTAGGCAGAGGTGTATATTACGGCACTTAATGCCACTGTCCAATGTAATATTTATGTTATGAGTCCCATGTAATAGGGGATGATTCGTACCGGGCACAATTTCAGAATCCGTGTGACCACTGAGATTTTTTTTTAAATCCTTGTTATATTTGCCTTACCTAGGAATCCAACTCGAGACCTTTTGCGGCAGTCGCAATTACGACCACTCGGCTAACGAAGCAGTCTAGCAGAGGCAAAGCAGCTGAAAAAATAAAAAATGTCTAATTAAAAAAAATTATATCCAGTCCCTCGAGTCTCAAATTACTTGTCTCTTACTTTATGTCTCTTTATGACACGGGGTTTATTCATGACGTAATAGACCCAATGTGAAGTTAACATTAATTTCTTTACCATTGTGAACTTTAACCCAGTCGAAAAACAAAGAAAGGAACATATTTACGTCGTTTGTTTTTGTTTATTTATGAACTTATTTGTGTTAGTAATAATATTTTTTATGGCAAAGGCCGGTAAATGAATTAGAATCGGCGCTGCTCATAGACAACACTTGAGGAGGTTTTTTTTTAATGGGGTAAAATCATCGCATGACTGCTCCCGCCTGGGTGAGGCGGGAGGGAGTGTCAGACTCTTACTTCCTTCGTCGTTACGTCGTTACGTCGAACCGGAGCCCCGGTTACCCGTTAAGTTCTCCGCGACAACACTTGAGGACTGCGGCCTGGTGCGTTACCAGCACAGAAATATAAAATTATATCTATGGTTGCCGGCCTTTTGGACTGGCTGTTAGGGACTTGAGGTTTTGAGGATTGGGGATTTGGGTCTAGTCAATTTTTTTTTAATAGTGTTCGACCTAACATGTAATTCATTAATTATATTGAGTACCTCTATATTTCGTTTTACAATTATAGGAAGACTTACAGTTAGGTATAACAAGCGTAAATTAAATTATAGGTATACGGCCAGTAACAAGTTTATAGATAAAAAATAGTTCTTACAAGTGTGCAATCTTCTTAATATTGTAATTGTAATGTAACTATTGATAGGAAATTTCCTGAGCTATAAGTAACATAAGGTCACATAAGTCATCGTGTTCGTTGGTCAATAACCACTTTTAGTTTTCTATAAATAGAGTTCATTATAAAAAACCGATAGCCGCATGACTTGCGGCTGTATTGTACAATTATGTTTATTTTTAGAACAATTGTGCTTTTTGGTATGTTATATAATGAAACTTGAATTTATATTTACATTTTGTATGAACTGATGCAAGAATTACTTATATTGAGAATGGAACGACTCTAAACTGTCACACACACATGGTGGGATGTCGGGTCTCGGCGCAGGTCAAGCTGCTCGAGACCCGGCCTCTGAGGTGCTATCGCTGCCACGTGGGCGAGCACGTGAGCGCCAAATGTACCTCGGAGGTGGACCGCAGCGACTGTTGCTTCCGCTGCGGTCTGCCCGGTCACAAGGCCGGCTCGTGCTCTGCCCCGCTGCACTGCAATGCATGTGCGGCGGCTGGCAAGCCGGCCAATCACCGGGTCGGGAGCAAAGGCTGCTCCCCTCCCGCCAAAACCAAGGGCAAAGGTAGGCCCTCCGCCGCCCCTGCCGTTTCCGCCGCCGCCGCCGCCACTGCCACCGCAGTCGCCGCTGCCGCCACTGAGGAGGTCGAAATGGACTGTCAATAATGGCTCCATTCCACCTCCTCCAGGCGAACATCAACCACTGCGCCGCTGCTCAGGATCTCCTGCTCCAGAGCATGGCGCAGTGGTCGATCAATGTCGCCGTGGTCTCCGAGCCGTACTTTGTCCCGCCCAGGGATCACTGGGTGGCGGACCTGGACGGTTGGGTGACCATCATCTCGTCGGCCGCCGCCGGTACCCCGACTCTTGAGGCTGCTCAAAGAGGCCGGGGTTGTGTCGCAGCACGGTTCGGAGAGCTCGCTGTGGTGGGCGTGTACTTCTCTCCGAACCGAACTCTCGCCGAGTTCCACAACTCCTTGAGGGAGTTGGTCACAGTCGTCGTCGGGTTCCGTTCCGTCCTCGAGGACTTCAATGCCAAAAACTTGGCTTGGGGTTCCCGGTTCACCGACGTCCGGGGTAGGATGGTGGAAGACTGGGCCCTTGAGACAGGCCTAGTCGTCCTGAACCGGGATTCTGTCCCCACGTGCGTGCGGATGCAGGGCTAGTCGGTGGTGGACATTCGTTCGCCAGCCCTGCTCTGGCACCGCGTATAGTTGGCTGGCGCGTCGTGGAGGAGGTGGAGACGTACTCCGACCACCGGTATATCCGGTTCGACGTCTCCGCCGAGTCCGCGGACCCGCCGGTCAGACAGGCCACATGTGGCCCGCGTTGGGCGCTGAAACAGCTGGACCGGGAGCTGCTCCTGGAAGCCGCCATCGTGCAGGCCTGGGTGTTACCACGGGTCAGGCCTGCCGACATAGACGATGAGGCTAAGTGGCTCCGGGACGCCATGTCCAGGATTTGTGACGTGGCGATGCCCCGGATCCGGTCGAGTCAACAAAAGCGCCAGGTTCTGCGCAAGGCGTGCACTACTGCGCGACGCCAGTACACTAGGTATCCGTGGGGACGCCCGTACCGGATGGTACGCGACAAGCTGCGCGCTTGGGCTCCCCCGCTCACCCAGAGTCTCCGGCCAGAGGTCTCAGAGGAGGTGATTGGCGCCCTGTTCCCGCGACTGTGGAGGGGCTTCACCCCTCCGCATATGACTCCGCCCCCTACGGTGCCCGACGCGGGCTATAGCGACGACGACGACGACATCGTCCCAGAGGTGACCGAGGCAGAACTGAGAGCGGCGGTGCGCCGGATGGGCGCCAAGAACACCACCCCAGGACCCGACGGCTTGCATGGCAAAGCATGGGTCCTGGCCTCAGAGGCTCTCGGGCCTCGATTAATCGGTCTCTACAGCGCATGCTTGGAGAGAGGCCAGTTCCCGCTTCTCTGGAAAGCGGGCAAACTGGTCCTCGTGCGGAAGACGGGGCGCTCTGCGGACTCTCCGTCCGCATACCGGCCCATAGTGCTGCTCGACGAGGAAAGTGAAAGTCTTCGAAAGAATAATTTCGAACCGCCTCGTCGCGCACCTGACGGACATTGGGCCGGACCTATCGGACGGCCAGTTCCAGGGGTAAGGTCGTAGTGGCGGTGTCTCTGGACATCGCCACCGCCTTCAACTCCCTGCCCTGGAGCTGCATCCTGGAGGCACTCCGATATCATCGGGTGCCTACCTACCTCCGTCTTGTAATCGAGGCATACCTGACGGACAGGTCCGTCATTTTCCCCGGTTACCGGGGCGAGTGGAACCGGCGAGAGATGTCACGCGGTGTTCCACAGGGTTCGGTTCTGGGGCCGCTCCTGTGGAACATCGGTTATGACTGGGTGCTGCGCACCGACCTCCCGAACGGCGTTAGCACAATATGCTACGCCGACGACACGCTGGTGCTAGCGCACGGGAGGTCACACCAGGCGGCGGCCGACTTAATGGCGACAGCGGTTGCGACAGTCGTTGAGAGAATCCGGCAGTTGGGACTCGAGGTGGCGCTCCACAAGTCCGAGGCCATGTGTTTTCATGGCCGCGGGAACGCGCCACCTCCGGGTGGGTCCCAAATAACGGCGGGAGGAGTTGCCATCGGCGTCGAGACGACGATGAAGTACCTAGGACTCGTCCTCGACAGTCGGTGGAACTTCATTGAACATTTCCGACGTTTGGCTCCAAAGTTGGAGAGGACGGGGGCTGCGTTCAAACGCATCCTCCCCAACCTCGGGGGGCTAAACGCCTCCTGCCGGAGGTTATACGCGGGGTCGTGCGGTCCATGGCCCTCTACGGTGCCCCTGTTTGGGCGCCAAACCTGTTGCGACGTCCCGCTCGGACGCTGCTCATGGCACAGAGGGTCATGGCAATCCGAATGATCCGCGGATACCGCACGATCTCTGGGGAGTCGGCGAACCTCCTTGCCGGATTACCGCCGTGGGATCTGGAGGCGAAGGTGCTCACGCGCGTGTACAGCATGCGCGCGAAGGCACGTCGCCGGGCCGAAACTCCGCTGCCGCGCCAGATAAGTGCGTGGCGGGATGAGCTCCGGCGCGATCTCATGGCGGAATGGCAGCAACGACTGTCGCAACCGAGGGCTGGGCTCGCTGCCATCGCAGCGGTAAGTCCCCTCTTTGAGGAGTGGCTTGAGAGACGCTACGGCGTCCTCACCTACCGCCTGACGCAGGTCCTCACCGGACATGGGAGTTTCGGGAGGTACCTGTGTCTGATGGGGCGGGAGGAAACGCCCGGGTGTCATCACTGCGAGGACCGCCCTGAGGACACGGTGGAACACACGGTGGGAGAATGCCCTGCGTGGGCTGAGCACCGCCGCGCCCTCAGGGAAGTGATCGGCGATGGCGACCTCTCGCGTCCGGGCCTAGTGCAGGCCATGATGCGGAGCGAGGGGGACTGGGATGCCGTCTCCTCCTTTTGCGAAGCAGTCATGCTAGCTAAGGAGGAGGTGGGACGCGTGAGGCAGCGAAGCGCTGCCTCCTCGCAACCCAGCCATCGCGAAGGACACACCGGGCGTCGGGGATCGCGAGACGATCTCCGGCCACCGTAAGCGCGGGACTGCGGACGGCGAGCATGGGTGGCTCCCCGTCCGACCAGAAACAGACCCGAGCGTACGGCGCGTCGCGTTCCGCGCGCGCCTCAAAGAGCCATCAGACCACCACAGATGGGGCCCAATAGGGCCGATGCCGATTCGAAGTCGCGGAGAACCTAACGGGTAACCGGGGCTCCGGCTCGACGTGCAGGAGAAGGAACGGGGTGGTTTTTAGTCAGTAAGAGTCTGACACTCCCTCCCGCCTCGCCCAGGCGGGAGCAGTCATTCGATGATTTTCCCCCCTTAAAAAAAAAAAAAAAAAAACGGTACTCTTATTCATGCGCAGACGCGTCTCAGTCATATTTTCACTTAGGTAAGCCGTTATCTTCAATTATTTCTTGGAGAGTTTTTCATCAAAACAGTTCTATTAAACGATAGTATGTACGGTAGTTGACAGGTAGTCAAATTCAATACCTTTATTGAATTGTCAAAAACGATACTTTTCTATGAATTTTGTATTGGATCGTCACTTATGACGTCATCATATTTCTGTGTCAAATAGCATACTTCTTTCCTTAAAATTAGCAAGAAAAGATCCAAAAGTAGGTAAATTGTCAAATCAATGAATGAGAGTATGATTATTTTTTAATTATTGATTGCATTGAAAAGTTGAAACAATTTATTTTAAACCTAGGAAACTAGCCAATTCGGTGATGCAGCCGACAATAATGGAGCACGCCTAACAATAAGGAATAAGATAATCCATTTCCATCATCATCGTCGTCATCAGCTCGTTACCATTGAACCTCTTCAATAGCACACCATTGAGCCCAATCTTCAGCTCTTTTCATCCAACCACTGCCAGCCGCTTTGCGAATATCGTCACTCCACCTTTTTTTGAGGGAGAAAATCATCCCACCTGAGCGAGGAGTGACTCTTAATGACTAGAAACCACTCCTTTCCTACTACTTTTCTTCGAGCAAGAGTCGCGGAGGAGCGGCACCAAATCCTCCGCGATCACTCCACCTAGCTGGATGGCTAAAAGAGAGACCTATACTACGTCTACTCCAGAAAGAGATCCCTATACTTCGTCTACTCCAGAAAATATCTTATTTTTAATACAAAAGAAGTACTGAAAAACAAGTCCACCTTTTCATAACAGACTTTCATAACAATTATTTGCTGTCAATTTTATTTAATAGAAATTTTATTGACAGTAAAAGATTGACCTATTTCTTTCACAAGTTGCGTTGGAAGATAATATTTTTAATCTATGGGTTGGGAGGTCAGGAATAAAAATCAGTGGCATAGATAATAATTTATTAATTGGCAATTAAATTGTTGTATCATTCTCTTTGGGTCAGTAGTGGTATAGATATGATAATATTAAATGTTCTAATTGGTAATTATATTGTTGAGGTGTGAAGTTCATTCAATATAAGGTTACGGGGTTTTAAAAGGAAATATAAACAATTAAGATAAAGATCCCGCCCTTTAAATTGCCGTAAGAGCAGACAGCACTTACGGAAGCACTATCTTTTACCCAACTACGTCTACTATCCGTATGTATATATATTCATCTGTTCCCTCCTAACTCCTAAACTACTGGTCAAAATGTGATAAATGACGTATTATTAGAAGTTTTTTTTTTTTTAAGGGGGGAAAATCATCGAATGACTGCTCCCGCCTGGGTGAGGCGGGAGGGAGTGTCAGACTCTTACTGACTAAAAACCACCCCGTTCCTTCTCCTGCACGTCGAGCCGGAGCCCCGGTTACCCGTTAGGTTCTCCGCGACTCCGATTCGGCATCGGCCCTATTGGGCCCATCTGTGGTGGTCTGATGGCTCTTTGAGGCGCGCGCGGAACGCGACGCGCCGTACGCTCGGGTATTATTAGAAGTTTATTATTAGTCCAGTGGTTATAAACTACAGAAAATTATATAAAATTGCATTTATGGCGCTCTATAGCAGTTATTTGTACTTATACCCCAAAATAATAGAAAAAATAAATAATAAGTTATACAGTATGTTAGGTTAAACGAGGGACATATTCAAACCCATAATAGTGTATACTCACATGAACCTAACAAACATATAAACGAAACGACAAACACTAATAAATAACAGACAGAACCATAAAAACGCTTCCGCTTACGCTTACGGGTTACGGCTTAGCGGGCTTAAGCGCACTCTATTCTTTTCGGCAAGATCGGCGCATGTTTTGCAACGCGACTTACTTTATGTAAGTACTGTTTCTGTTTACAAGTTCACTTGTTGCGTGCTCAGTGTTCATGATGATTTATTTTATTGGACAATTACTTCAAAAATTTTGGTTATAGGTTTTTTACATATTCGGGACGAGAATCGAATACTGAATAAGTCCCTCGTTTAACCTAACACACTGTATAAAACTAAAACCCGACTACAACATACGCTTTAACTGAGCAGCATAGCAATGTGGCATACATTCACGACTATCCTCTAAGAAAATGTTCTTGTTTGATACTTTTTACTTACCAGCTTGTTATGAGACTGATTTAGTTTAGGACTGCCTCGACGGCCGAGTGGTCGCAAGTGCGACTGCCGGACAAGAGGCAATTTATTACAGGGTTTTTAAAAAAAATCTCAGTAGTAGGTAGTACGGAGTCTGGAAATGTGCCCGGTAAGTATATGGCAATAGGCTCACATGGGACTCTTATGATGTTATGTGATTTAGGTATGTGTGGGTGATTGGTGTGGCGGTATTGCCGTAAACTGAGCACAATTCTTGAATTTTTCAAAAACCGTAAAATTCCAATAATACTTCTTTCAACCCAGACTTAAGCTCTGAAGTCCCTAGCACAAGAGATAATCAAGTTCTATTTAACTCGTTGAGTACAGTCATTATAGACACAATTAGAGAAAATAGATTGCGGTCACCGGTGTCCTCGCGGTGTTTGACAGTTTAAAAAACCTTAACCCTTTGCTAAATACAGTTTGATTAAAACCCTATGAAGTAATATTCTACAGCACATTTTCAGCCAACATCAACTAACACCACTATAATATTATGACTAATGTGTCACCCTTTTATAGCCAATATGGCCATTTCCTGGCTCATTCTCTATTTAATAGACGACTTTTCAATGAAATACATAAATTATAATTAGAGGTATAATAAAATAGTACGCTTATGGAATATTAAATGTTCAAGACTTATTAATATTGGTAATAGAGAAAATCAATTTGTTTCTTTGCATTTTTTATGGATATAGAAGAAATTGAGATTAACAAGAAATACTTTGCTATGAAGGAAGTTGCAGATAAGTGTCATATTCTCCCCCTTCTCCTATTAAGCGATTATAATATTTGAAACTTTTTCCTAACAAAATCACAAAACGAAATTTAAAAAACCCAGTAATACTTTGCCCGACCATGGAATCGAACCCGAGACCCCTTGCCCGGCAGTCGCACTTGCGACCACTCGGCCAACGAGGCAGTCTCATTTACATAAAAATATCGAAGGCAAAGTCACGACTAAATACTAGAACTACCCTACACATAAAATAAATCATAAGTATTAATAAAAACATCAAATATAACCCAGACGGTTTTTTAATTAATAAAACATCCACGTCCGTATGACACAACGTTGTACAGGCGCGCAATACGTATTTTATGATGTGATAATTCGATGACGCATCCTTGATACGATGATTTCGCAAGAATACTATAACGACAGTTCAGATGATGCCGACAGTACAAAGTCACGTGCAACGCAGGCGCCGGTCGTAACGGTCAGTGTCAGTTGTAGTATGTTTTAGGTTATTTTGATAATGTTGGAGATTTAGAGGCAAAAGTCTATGTTTTTGTTTAGAATTAGGTTCTGGGTAAAACCACGGGGAGACTCAGACGCTTACTGAATAAAAACTACTTCACTTCGACTCCTGCTTCGAGCCGGAGCCCGGATAACTTGCAAAGGCGTCAAGAGCCCCAGGTCGGACATCGGCCCTACTAGACCCTATCAATGGTAGTATGATGGCTCTTTGAAGCGCTTGTGGAATTCAACCAACCTGAAGCAGGTATTATCTTGTATTTTTTTATTTTACTAAATAACAATCACCCTCTAATATGACCCCCAAAACGTAGGTACAAAGTGCACTATAAAATTCACCTCTGCCTAACCTTCAGAAAATAGGTGTGTTATGTTATTATATCTGCGCTTGCGTGACAAATATAAATAAAATTGCTAAGAATATAAAATAATCAAGTTTTTACATTTAATTGTATAACATTAAACCATTTACCATTAGGTATATCTTTCGGGTTACAATCAACACGCTCATATCCGATTATGACCCATAACTTCATAAAAATAAAGTAAGTTTTCACTGATCAAAATTCATCACCATAATAAAAATGGCGGTTAAAAAAAATGGTTCCTATCAGATGCAATTAGATAAAATACCTAAATATTTGATTTGATACTATATAATGTCGTTTTGCGTTTTGCGTTAACTGCCTCGTTGGCCGTGTTCGCAAGTGCGACTGCCGGGCAAGGTGTCTCGTGTTCGATGCCTGGGCCGCCTAAAGTAATACTTGGTTTCTTAAAAAAATCTGAGTACTAGCACGGAGTCGGGAATTGTGTCCGGGATATGGCAATAGGCCCACCCCCTATTACATGGGACTCATAACGTAAATAGTGAAAAGTGGGTGTTACATTGTACAGTGGCATAAAGTGCCGTAATGTACACCTCTGCCTAATCCTTCGGGGATAAAAGGTGTGATGTTATGTTATGGTCGTTTTTTCAAAAGTAGGTATTAGGATTTACTTACATAGAAAAACTTACTGGAACAAGCCCCTAATGATATCTTCTGACACCCGCAACACCAGAGGAGTCACATGTGCATTGCCGACCTAAATAAGTCAAACAGCATAGGTACTTATTTCTTAAAAAAATTACTGGGAAAATACTATAACTAAGTTGGTCATAAAATCAATTAATTCAAGTGTGGGTGTTTTTTAAATATTTTATTGTATTGAACAGTCGAAATAATTTATTTTTTATTATGGCAAGTACAATTATATGTTTCATGGTCCCTTTGGGCAAATAAAGCATTTTAGGAGATGTGGTTCCCAAAAACCATTCATAAATATTATGATAATACTGTATCTAATATTGTGAAACAATTATACTTTCTAACAATCAGGTGTATAACGACAGATGTTATTTGGTTAAAAGTTAAACCAATGGAATGTTAATAGCCACTTTATAATGAATCACTGGATTGCTGTGTGTTGAGTGTCCTGATAAGAACACAAAAATGACTTTTATTACGGTTGAATTCTTGGTGACGATTACAAGAGAAACATGTGTATGTCAGAAAACAGCTCGTGTTGAAACAATGCCTCCTTCATACTATCATACTTTACAGAAGGTTTCATCTTCAGTCATCCAATGACTACTCCCGCCTTGGGTTGGAGAGGAAGTGTCAGAGTCTAACTGACTTAAAACCACCCCGTTCCTACTTCTGCCCTTCGAGCTGGAGCCCCGGTAACCCGTTAAGTCCTTCGCGGCTCCATATCGGCATCAGCCCTATTGGGCCCCATCTGTGGTGGTCTGATGGCTCTTAGAGGCGCACGTAAAACGCGTAAGACTACTTAAATGCCAAATTATTTTATGTGGGTACTTGAATGAATTTCTTAAGGCTTCTTAAACTGTCTGAATAGGCGTCATGTTACAAAGATTTTGAAATAAGAATCTAATTTGTATGAACTGTCCTTCACTCAATGTCTGGATAGGCGTATTGTCTGTAATTTTGAATTAAGAACGTAATTTGAATGAACTGTCCATAACGTAAATTTATCGTAAGCATAAAAAATTTTTGACTAACTCTAGACATTTCTTAGTAGCCTGGTACTTCATCTCTATTTGATAGGCCGACGTTTGACCACTATCTCGCCTGGTAGTAAGCGATGATGCGATCTACGATGGAGGACGTCGATGAAGCAACCTAATAGTAGAAACCTAATTTTGTGTTACTACAAAGTACAATGTTAACTCAAAGACGAGGATGGAAAAGGTTACGATGTTTTGAACATGTATAATGTACGAAAGAAGTATAAAGAGCGGATATATGAATGGGACCGTCGGCAGAGGGCACCCTAAACAGGCATATATCAACCAGATTGGCGATATATTAAAGAAGGGCCGAATTAAAAGTACTCTTAACCGACGAGCATGGATTAAAAGACTAATGACTATTGATAAAGCGAAAGAGGTATGTAAGAATTGTAACAATTTTATTGGCGTTCCATAGTCTCTGCTTACCCCGATGGGAGACAGGCGTGAGATTTTCTATGTATTTTAATTTATATCAATAGTCTTGATGAAATCTAATAAGAAGGTATGTATACATAAAGTTCATATTCATATTATTTACCTATATTCATATCTTTATTTGCATTCCATAATGTTTCTTAAGATATTACATTGGCTTAAAGCTAGGGACACATTATGGACCCTATCAGGCACAGCAAAATTTAAAGTTTAAATTTCAGAATTCTATTCAATTAATAACACATTTACATTTTTAATAATTATTAAAATAAATAGGTCTTATTAATAAGTAACATTAAATAAAATATAGTCAAGCTGATGATGCATCAAGTCAACAAATAACAATAAATTTTTCAAACAAATAAAAACAACAAAATCTAAAATCATTATATTACGTGCAGAATACAGTTTTATTCAATAATTTAATAGTACATTGATTCAGTAATAGCAAAAAATATCGCTATGCAATTTGCTAACAATATTATTTACTGTATCATAACAATAATAGACATTTAACCGATCTAACTAAGACAGCCTAATCTAGCCTAATTTGGCCCGCGTCGACGTGAGCCTTTATTACAGTACAGTTTAATCAATAACCGTTCTTATTTCACGAGTGTTAAAGTTGATTTTCGTAACTCAACTCAACGTTGAATTGATAAGTATAAAAATATATTTTAATTTGTCATGTAGATTATATATTTGCAACTATGTATTAGGGAAGTAACTGAAGTAAAACTATGTCATTTAATTCTACATTTTCCTTTACCGATTATGTATTGTAATTGAACGTTACATCACGCCGTTTATCTCAAAAATCTAATAACATTTTACGCAACCACTTCATCACATAAACAACAGTAACTTTCCTTACACACATAAAGATAACAAAAAGTATTGCCTATTTGTCGTCCATTTTATATGCAGAACCAACTATCATCACTCAAACTTGGTACCTAAATAAATTACTTCTAAGTACCTACATTGTGTCATAGTACGTGAGTAAATAATAGCATATACATAGTACATGAGTCATGAATGAAAACGAAATTATTGTTGGAAAACCTTAGATACGGCCGAGAGGCCGGCCAGGGTGAACGACCTTGTGATGTCATCCATGACGTCACCCACAGGAGGCTTGCGTAGCGCCACTTGATGACCTATTTCGCAATGTTTTGCAACGACCGTGTGGCCTAATGGATAAGGCGTCGGACTTCGGATCCGAAGATTGCAGGTTCGAGTCCTGTCACGGTCGAAATTTATTTTTTGTATATTTTCAGATTTGTATATTTTTTTTATTTGTGATTGTATGGTTTTTATACTTGTTTTTGTATTTTATTATTAGGCAAATATTTATGTAGTAAAAATATTTTTTATAATTATTCATGTTATCTATTCTCGTGATTATAAATACATACTATTATAAAGTTATTTAAATTTTAATTGCTTTTTAAAATAAATAAAACATTTTATTATTAGAAAATCCATTCCGATCACTTTGTCTCTAAAACTATTTCAAATAATAACAAATAACAATTAATCTTCACTAAGAAAAATAATTACAATTTCGAAAATTCAATATCTTAAAGCTAAATTGACAATATTTTGTGAACCGTCATTATTTAACGTGTAAGGTCAAAAGTTCAATGACCTTTGAGAACGATCGACTCATCGATCATTATTGTTATAGCCAACTATCGAAAATTAATTTAAAAAAATCGGTTTCTGTTCGTTAAAACGACTTATTTATTTATTTTTAATCAAAAATATCTTTTTAACATAAATATGTATTAAGTATGCGATTGATTATACAACAGTTTTACCTTCTTATCGCTCGCGAGGTCATCGACATTGAGTACTAGGTATGTAGAACTTAGCAATAGGTAGCAGTTACATTCAATGTCATAATCAGTGAGAACCTTGAACGATTCTTATTGAATCTATCGTTATCAGGAACAAGGACTTGTAATGTAGTTTTATTGCGAGTTGCTCTTTGTTTTTATGAGAGCCTGGTACCTAAGGTTTCTGGTAGCGATGGACGATGGTAGTACTTTTCTACGTCTTTGATTTTGGTAAATAACTACATATTTAGTTTGATTAGGTTTATTGGTTTTATAGAAACAGAATTATTTTAGTAAATGGATTTGTTTGTAAGAAAGTGTCTTTTTTGCCTCGTTGGCCGAGTGGTTGCAAGTGCGGCTGCCGGGCAAGGGGTCTCGGGTTCGATTCCCGGGTCGGGCAAAGTATTACTGGGTTTTTAAATAATTCTCAGCAGTAGCACGGAGTTTGGAAATGTGCCCGGTATATGGCAATAGGCTCACCCCCTATTACATGGGACTCATAACATAAATAGTGAAAAGTAGGTGTTACTTCTGTGTGCACCTCTGCCTACCCCTTCAGGGGATAAAAGGCGTGATGTTATGTTAAAGTGTCTTTTTAACCTCAAGATAAGTAAAAGTATAATAAGTATTATAGGTAGGTACTTAAAATTCGAAAACATGGAACTCCTTCACCTGGAAAAACAAAAAGTACTGTTGACTTACAGAAATAATAAAAATTCTTTATTATACCTATGGTTAGACTTCTACTGGTTAAAATTCTTCAAAAAAAGGTCTAACTATCTACACCTTCAAGAAAAGATTTAAAAAATTGTTTCCATTAAAATCATTACATTGCTGAGAGAAAAATACGTTAAACCATTTAACTGACTGACTAACTAATAAAGATCCAACTTAAACCAGTTTAATGGATTTTAAACTGGTTCTAAATCACTAGGAACCACTAGGAATCACTAGGAATCACTTTTAAACTGGTTTTAAATCACTAGGATCGCAATCATATCGAGGAGATTATTAAAATGTTCTTATTTTAATTATTGTTAATAACTAAAACAGCCTCACACAAATTAGATAAACTGACAGACACCCTTGTCCCATGAAGTATGCAGAATCTAATAGTAGGTATATAGCACTCCTTACTACAGCTAAATGTGTTTAGTTTTTACCAGTTCAAACTGCTTAATAACGCTTATTATGTTTTTCGGTTTACTCACGTAATTATTTGACTCTATTGAGACTGCTAATGCAGCGCGACAGTCGAATGCTGCTCATGAATATGAGCCTCTAACATGACTTGAAACTGGTCGAGTCTTTTAAGCAGTTTGAAGCGGAAAAAAACTAAACACTTATAATTAATTAAGAATATCTTACGAATGCTTAGTAATAGAGGAAAGTCTAGAGGTAATTTAAAACTGTAAACCATTTATTTAGTGCATTAGACCATTAGTAATTCGTACAATTAGCAAAAGATACATTTACACACTACTTTTTTTCCCACCCCGTTCCTTCTCCTGCACATCGAGCCGGAGCCCCGGTAACCCGTTAGGTTCTCCGCAACCCGCGACTCCGAATCGGCATCGGCCCTGTTGGGACCCATATGTGATGGCCATTTGAGGCGCGCGCGTTTAACACACTACTACTGACCCATTTGGGGGAAAAACTGGTACTACTTACGAAACATGTAGGTATTAAAGTTTCCTGTATCTAATAAAAAAGTTTGTCATTAGTAAACAAATCACATTCAGTTATCAAATAGGTAATTTTACTTTCCTGTATTCTTTCGGTTCTTTACCGGCCCCCTAAGTATATAAACAAGTACATTACATAAGCATTTACATTATGTATCTATAAGGAAAACTGTAGGACAAGTTTGTAATATCTTATTGTCCATAAATTTTTGGTAAACATGTCACTTATTGTTGCATAATATATCATCATCATCATTGTAAGACTAGCCTCAGTCTTTGCGCAGGTGTCGTAAGAACTAATTTAGCATAACATAATAAAATATTACGCGTTTTATCCCCGAAAGGGTAGGCAGAGGTGCATTCACATTCACTCACTTTTCACTATTTATGTTATAAGTCCCATGTAATAGGCCCTATTGCCATATACCGGGCACATTTCCATACTCCATGCTACTACTGAGATTTTTTTTAAAACCTATTATGGTTTACCTAACCCGGTAATCGAACCCGAGGTCCAGCAGCCGGACGGGACTTGCGACCACTCGGCTACTGAGACAGCCGTCACTTAGATACTTACCACCAACCAACTTATATACTACATATAAGTTGGTTGCTACATAACCACTTAATTTGCGATCAAGATGCATTTTTTTCAGAGGAGTTAAAATCATCCAATGCCTTCTCCCGTCTAGGTGAGGCGAGAGGGAGTGTCAGACTCTTACTGACTAAAAACCACCCCGTTCCTACTCCTGCACTTCGAGCCGGAGCCCCGCTAACCCGTTAAGTTCTCCGCGGCTACGTATTGGCATCAGCCCTATTGGACCCCATCTGTGGTGGTCTGATGGGTCTTTGAAGCGAGCGCGGAACGCCACGCGCCGTACGCTCGGGTATGGTTCAGGTCGGGCGGCGAGTCACACGTGTTCGCCGTCCGCAGGCCCGCCAATGACAAGTGTGGGTTATCAGTTAAATATTTTTTTGACAAAACACACCTTTCAAGCGACCTGGAAACCTTTATTCAGCAGTAGACGTACTCCAGCTGATGATAATATCATCATTCATTCGTGTTATCACTATAACTTTCAGGATCTTGTAGTCAATCTAAATTGCACCAAGCATTTATTGCTTGCCAAATATATAGTATCCTATAAATATTAAACTTATTTTTCATATTCATTCTAATCGCTTCTAAGAACCATTACCAAATTAATGTATACCTATCTCAACTTCGCACGTATTTTACAATCTAATGTAACAAGGAAATGATCTTAAATAAAATCCACGCGCAAAAGAAAAACATGATGTGTGTAATAAAAACTAACGTCCCGTCGGACACCTCCTAACTAATCATGAGTTACTGGTACTACGTATTAGAAAAATCACACCTGGTTTATAGTTATTTTCAGTTTGTGTCTGTCTCCCTGGGGTAAAAAAGAGGTCACTGACCGATAAAAGATGGACTGGGATAAGGGAGAGACAAAAATAAGTTGGTTAAAGTTAGATATGTGGTCATTTGTCAATACACTTCTTCGCGTAGCTAGTATAAAGAGGCGACAAAGGGATAAAAATAAACCAAACTGAAAATTAGAACCCTTAAACCTTTTCCAACCCAGACTTTTCCAAAAGTATAGTCAGGATACATAATATATGTTTTTTTTTTAATTTTTAGGGGGAACTTTTCCCGCCTGGATGAGGCGAGAGGGAGTGTCAGACTCTTACTGACTAAAAACCACCCCGTTTCTACTCCTTCACTTCGAGCCGGAGCCCCGGCAATCCGTGAAGTCTTCCACGGCTCCTCATCGGCATTCGCCCTATTGGGCCTCGTCTGTAGTGATCTGATGGCTCTATGGGGAACGAGACGCGCCGTACGCTAGCCATATATTATAATTTTTAAGCTTACAAGTAAGTTCAGAGCATAACAATCCAACCAATCATTTATTTTTAATAATAAACATAAAGTTAAAGAACCATTGCGTTGTAGAAACGTTAAAACTCGCTTTTTAAAACTTTAGATACGATCTAAAGCATTATCACTTACTTAATCGACGAACTTACCTCAGTATGCCACACACAAAAGACCTCTTTCACTTAGTCATTCGTCATCATGACGAAATTATTATAGCTTATTGTTTATTTCATAATCTCAAATGGAAAGTACTGTCATCAGCTCTCATTTATTTGTGACCTTGTATCCATTACGTGTGGGTTGAGTATAATTTGTTAAGTGTACTCCCAAAATAGCTGTTTCTCTTCATAGAAGCATGGAGAGTTAGTTTTCTCAGAAAATCCACTTTCGATAGTCCAGAAACAGCGTGTCTATTGTTTTTTGTCAGTACTTACAATCTGGCTAAGTATTAAGCTCGTCAAATGTAACGGGCCTCTTTTATGTTTATGATTTCCTGGTAGTTAAATGTGAACATTTCGAGACTTATGCGATCTGATTACTCCTAGTACCAATTTATAGAGGTATTTGCAAAATTCATGTTTTTTGTTTTGTATTCTAAAGTTACTACTCCGGAACGAACATATTTCAACATATAAAACATACTTAAAAATATTATAATTCAGATTACTATTTTAACTGTTACTAATAGTGAATCAAAGGAAAAATATGTATCAAATATTGAAGGAATTTTAACATTTCTTGATTACAATCAATAATAAAATGACTCAACTAAATAAGTTTACTTCTGGAAATCACAATATCAAACTTCTAATTCAGACTATGGGGAAAATTGTAATTTAAATAACTATACTAAACAACAGGAAATTATCCAACAAATGTAATAAGTACCTAACACGAACATGACCTGTTGAACTTTTTACTTATCTTTCTAGAGGTACTAGTGACAATACACATAATCTTGTGATGTATTTACTGTCACTTTAAAGATTAGTGGTGACGGTGGAGTAGAACCAATTTGCACCTCCTTCCTAGGGAGTTAGAAAAGTCGATAAGGAACTACACGTTTGATAAGGACCAGGCAGAATGAATTTGAGAAACCTGAAACCTTTAAACTGCTGTCTCCACCCGCAGCGTGGAGTTATGGCAAATTGATAGGTTTAATGTATCAATCAATGAATTAATTAGATACCCAAGGGAGGTCTTATTTTTTTATTTATTTTTTTTTAAGGGGGGAAAATCATCGAATGACTGCTCCCGCCTGGGTGAGGCGGGAGGGAGTGTCAGACTCTTACTGACTAAAAACCACCCCGTTCCTTCTCCTGCACGTCGAGACGGAGCCCCGGTTACCCGTTAGGTTCTCCGCGACTCTATTGGGCGGATCGGCATCGGCCCTATTGGGCCCCATCTGTGGTGGTCTGATGGCTCTTCGAGGCGCGCGCGGAACGCGACGCGCCGTACGCTCGGGTCTGTTTCTGGTCGGACGGGGAGCCACCCATGCTCGCCGTCCGCAGGCCCGCGCTTACGGTGGCCGGAGATCGTCCCGCGATCCCCGACGCCCGGTGTGTCCTTCGCGATGGCTGGGTTGCGAGGAGGCAGCGCTTCGCTGCCTCACGCGTCCCGCCTCCTCCTTAGCTAGCATGACTGCTTCGCAAAAGGAGGAGACGGCATCCCAATCCCCCTCGCTCCGCATCATGGCCTGCACTAGGCCCGGACGCGAGAGGTCGCCATCGCCGATCACTTCCCTGAGGGCACGGCGGTGCTCAGCCCACGCAGGGCATTCTCCCACCGTGTGTTCCACCGTGTCCTCAGGGCGGTCCTCGCAGTGATGACACCCGGGCGTTTCCTCCCGCCCCATCAGACACAGGTACCTCCCGAAACTCCCATGTCCGGTGAGGACCTGCGTCAGGCGGTAGGTAAGGACGCCGTAGCGTCTCTCAAGCCACTCATCAAAGAGGGGACTTACCGCTGCGATGGCAGCGAGCCCAGCCCTCGGTTGCGACAGTCGTTGCTGCCATTCCGCCATGAGATCGCGCCGGAGCTCATCCCACCACGCACTTATCTGGCGCGGCAGCGGAGTTTCGCCCCGGCGACGTGCCTCAGCGCGCATGCTGTACACGCGCGCGAGCACCTTCGTCTCCAGATCCCACGGCGGCAATCCGGCAAGGAGGTTCGCCGACTCCCCAGAGATCGTGCGGTATCCGCGGATCATTCGGATCGCCATGAGCAGCGTCCGAGCGGGACGCCGCAACAGGTTTGGCGCCCAAACAGGGGCGCCGTAGAGGGACATGGACCACACGACCCCGGCGTATAACCTCCGGCAGGAGGCGTTTGGCCCCCCGAGGTTGGGGAGGATGCGTTTAAACGCGTCCGTCCACTCCAACTTTGAAGCCAAACGTCGGAAGTGCTCAATGAAGTTCCACCGACTGTCGAGGACGAGTCCTAGGTACTTCATCGTCGTCTCGACGCCGATGGTAACTCCTCCCGCCGTTATTTGGGACCCACACGGAGGTGGCGCGTTCCCGCGGCCATGAAAACACATGGCCTCGGACTTGTGGAGCGCCACCTCGAGGCCCAACTGCCGGATTCTCTCAACGACTGTCGCAACCGCTGTTGCCATTAAGTCGGCCGCCGCCTGGTGTGACCTCCCGTGCGCTAGCACCAGCGTATCGTCGGCGTAGCATATTGTGCTAAAAAAAAAAGGGAGGTCTTATTGATAGCAAATTTCCGAAAAAAAACCCAGGAGCTATTAATATGCTGTAAAATATTTTTTTTATTAAACAACAATATTAACCCTGGTAGAAGTTCTACATACATAGGTACACGTACCCACTTCTACTATTACTAGAATATACCTAGTAAGTACATCTTTAAAGTTAAATACTTTAAAACCGACGTCCTAACTGTTAATAAGTCCTTGTCATACTTTTTACATTATGTGTGCAAATATCTCAAATGCCATTGAGATTTTAATGCTTCTTTTGTTAGTTTCCTTTGAAGTTTTTAACATAAAACTCCACAAAACGTCTTCAAGGTGTTCCACAGTAGTTAAAATAGGTCGAGTGCACTTGAGTGACGTCATTTTAAAGCAAGTCGTACAGTTAGTTTTGAAAAGTTCCCATCTGACAACACAACTGTCTAACTCTTGCGATTTATGATGACCTGGTACACGCGGTACAGTTTACACGTGGCGTTGGTTGACAAAATTGATATCGCGGTTGCCCGCCCTCTTTTACCGAGCAGTCGTGAGCAGTTACGGTTTTATGTCCTCTTTACAGTGGCGGGGCAAGACCTTTTGATGTGGGCAAGACAGATTTCGCGAGGCCCTGTTCTGTGGCAACCCGAAGACGGACTTTACAAAAAAAAAAAAAAAAACAATTAGCTAAGTTTTTATTAATAAAAATACAAATTCAGAAGAGGTAGAATAATATTAATGAAAATTTACAAATCGTAAATATAGGCTCTTTACATAAAATAAATAGATATACAAAGTTTACCCTTTTAGATCCTATATTTGACGACTTAATAGAAAAAATAGTTTACACTAAAATTGAAAACTGTGCGGTTTAAAGCTGACATTTCGTTACATCTCCTTTTTTGATGAACTCCTAATAAATTCACCATAATTGCGACCTTTTCGTAACAAGCAACATTAGAACAATACTGACATAATTACATTATACCTTAGGTTAACAAAGCAATTATTGTATTATTTTACCATCATAAATGGTGTCAATGGGTCTTCTTATGGAATAATAGTATAATTAGATCACAACGGGGTCACGCGTCATAATTTGTAGAAAAAAATGCAGCGTGGGAAGGATTGAATATGAATTAGTAGCGAGAACTTTGAGACGCCTACTTTCGTGTTTTTGTACATCCTAAATGTAAACCTGGGCCTTTGATTCAGGGAACAAATTCATATTATCATAAATCAATCAAGCTTTGACGGGTGACGGGCCCCAAAATTGTGGGAATATATTATAATTTAAATAGGTTTTGGCAAATAAAAATGTTCGTATAGGGAATAAAAATATAATGTCAAGCTTGTATAAATACTATCAGAAAGCATCTCATTAGCTCTTTGGTTTCTTTAGTGTGTTAAAAATTCATAGCAATGATTAGATAGACAATTTATTGCTAGTAAAATTTTACCAGTACTAATGAAAAAAAAATCATTTTGCATTTTTAAGTGTAGCTAAAATTATAGACAACATTATTAACTATGTAAACAAAGAAAACATAACCTTTATATTTTTTAATCAGTAGATAGATATTTATCATAATAATCAAAATGATTTAATTTTCCTCGTGGTTTCTTTGTCAAAGGAAAGGCACGAGCAAGGATACATGCGTAAGTTATTTACTAAATTGCTTAATAAAATTGACTTGTTGACATCTCCAGTTTCCTTCTCTCGTGTCATGTTATCCTAGTACTTTACATTGCACGTGGTTCCCAAGACAAATCCAAGCGACGAATGCTTTTTTGACAAAGGGAACCACTTTTCTTGGAAATAGCTGTCATTGTTTTTTTGGTGGCAAACGAGCTTCTTTCCGTGTTCGCATAATTATTTATTATTGGTTCCATTTGTAATTTGTTCCAGGGGTTATAGGAACTACTATTTCACTATTACGCCTTACAGTTACAACGTACGTTGTTTGAGTTACAAGCTCATAAGTGGGAATAATAAAATTAAAACAAATGCTTACTTGTTGGATTTTTGAATTCTGAATATTTCAGGATGAGTATAAGTTGGTGTCGTGGTGGCCTGGAGGTTTAAGACGCTCGCTTCTCATGCATGAGGGTGCGGGTTCGAAACCTACCAACGGCAAGTACCAATGTGACTTTTTCCGAGTTATATGTACTTTCTAAGATTATTTAGACACCACTGACAAACGGTGAAGGAAAAACATCGTGAGGAAACCTGGACTTATAATTTCTAATTATAAGTTTGAAATCGCCAACCCGCATTGAGCAAGCGTGGTGATTAACGCTCTAACCTTCTCCGTGTGAGAAGAGGCTTTGCTCAGCAGTGGGCATTTATAGGCTGTTGATGATGATGATGATGAGTATAAAATATACTTACATTAGGTAAATTGAACTTGTAACATAACTGGCAAAACGTTACCATTTCAGCTAGGCCATTGTGTAACTTTCAATTCGGGCTTTCGAAGTGCGCTCGATTGCATGGCGAGTCGATCTTTCGAATTGAAAGTTACAAAATAGCCTGTCAGGTATTACAAAACGTATTCTATCAAGTCTCATTTTCTACATCAAACAACGAAGTCAAAACCAAAAGTTATAAACTATCTATTACATGAAGTTACACCACATTTTACTCAAGTAATTAAAAGCTTACTAGAATTAATCCACTAATCAGTTAGCACCTCGTCTAATCGAAGTGCCCTTGACCTCAGCCCTCGATACAATCAATACTAATACAGATCGATACTGATCACCACTAATAATGGTTTATTGGTTTATGTGTGTCCATTGTTATGGGTGCCTAGTACAATATTTTGTTTAAGTTCAATTTTTCATTGAATTAATTTCTATGGGGAAATGACATGTACTTACCAGGCTGTCAGGCACAATTCTAGACACTGTTATTACTGAGAATTTTCAAAAAACCTCAATAATTTTTTGCCTGATCTAGGAATGGAACTTCTTGCTCGACATTATAATAAGCTGTGCGTCTGTGCGTATGGTTAGATCTCCGAAACGTATTTTGATACGGTCTTTTATAGATGGAATGAGTCATCGTAGCAATTGGCGTTCCATGGTCTCTGTCTAACAGTCTAACCCCGTAGAAGACAGGCGTGAGGTTATAATAATGTATGTTAGAGTAATACAAGAAGAAGGTATATTTGTGTAAATAAAAGTCCATATTTTACGCGTGCAAAGGCTAGCTAGTAAATTAAATGTCTTACCTACATTATATTATAAATGTCGATCTATGTGCAAAATATGCTTTCATTCACAAAACAATGACGTCTCACCTCACAAAGTCATTTAGACCCAGCAATGGAAATGGAAACATACCACCTTCTGTCTACACGTGGGAAATACCAAGAACTGTCCATTGATACAACGATACTGGTAGCGTACTGTGTGTATGTACACACAGTCACACATCAACCTATACAACCATTATAAACTGACCGTAGAATGTTAAGAAAGGTCATATAAAGCGAGACCACGATGAACTGGGTAGATTTGTACTCAGAAACAATTACTTTTATGGTAAACAGTGACAACTGTTCCCATCTTTTCACCTTATTACTTATCCTCACGCCATTTTCTCAGAAGGTAGGGCAAAACTAGATCAATTAGTTAATTTATTAGTTGTGTCTATGCTTTATAGAGCATGGGTGGGTTGCATTCGAGGAATGTAGGATCATGACCGATTGATATCAGCTTTGTTATAACCTCCATTGTATTGCTGGGCGCCTAATCTATCGGACATTTTTTTTTTTTTTTATAAACTACATGAATAAAACTTTGTTCTTTCCTAGGAAATTAGATAGAGTTTATGTGCTTATTCATGCCATAAAACTAAATTAGCATCCAAAACGCATAAAATCCAATTAGCCAAAAGTCGTTTAATTAACTCGCGGTCGAATCCGAAATCACGCGTATCCCCACTTGACCAATCTGCCTTACTATTTGAGCCAATGTAATACATACATACAAAAATAGACACATAAAATTGGACTACATGCTACATTTGCGATCAAAATTAGATTAGCGGCCCGTAATCGTAAACTGTATGTTTACAAAATATGTCCACACGATTTACGTTCAAATTTACTGAAGTATCTACTCAAAAGGCCGTAACCCGTCGTGCTAAATCTTCGTTCTAACAATAAAATATACCCCTTTCTATTGCTGCTTCCCTGGTAATTTCCTCGAAAAACTAGGTCGATGGCCACTTTAGGGATTTCCTCGGGTAACGGCTGAGTCTGATAGTACGTTTATGAAGAAGCCCTGATGGGTGCCCGCAGCACATTATGGCCTGGCTAGAAACAGACCGAATCGTGATGCCCTAGATTCCTTAATTATACCTATTTGCTAGAATAATGTAAGATTAGACATTCAGATAAATAAGCATTGTATTGAAACAATTACCTGCTAATTATAAATACCTATTATTAATTCATTAGTTTTTTATTGCTTGTTCAAAATAGTAACAAATTCATAAATTGACCGTAATTGATATAAAAAGTCAAAGTCAAAATTATTTATTTCAATTAGACCATAGAGGCACTTTTGAACGTCAATAAAGAAAATTAACAAGTGAAGCTATTTGCTCATTCCAAGGTGTAGATTCCTATGGAGAAGAACGAGCAAGAACCTCCATAGGTTACTCTTTTTCAATCAACTTCACAATTCTCCAGTTACAGTTTTGTTATTTGGGTTGTGCGAGAACAATGTAACACTAAAATACAGTCAAAGAGATCGAAAAAAAATAACCCTAAAGGACATTAAAAAAAAAAGAAATATACAGTCTGGAGCTGACCAATCCCAGTTGACGGCGCCCGTTCACGAACATGACACGTACACCAGCACCGCCCAACTCAACCATATTGTAGGGAATCGAGCGATCCACTGCACGTGCCACCGCCAATGAGACCTTAGAGTGAGCATGACAACTCCAAGCTGACACAAACATATTCAACTATTTTAATTTAATATTCAGGTAATTACAGGTCTCTCGCATTTACAATGATTATGCAAGTTAAACAATATACAAATGAGCAACATAGCTGTATTAATTACATGTTTGGATTTCATTAAAACATCAATGCTTTTCGTTTTCGTTATCCTGTGGAGCCGGACTAGCTTGCATCCAAGCATTTTTATCCTCTATATAATCATTAACCTTGTAATATGCTTTTCTACATAAAGTTTTTTTATACATGATTTAAATTTTGTTTCATTTAGGTGTTGTATGTCGACTGGTATCTTGTTATAACATTTAACACAGAATCCCATGAACGACTTACCTACTTTCGCCAATCTCAAAGTTGGTTAATCTTTCCTTATGTCTAGTTTGATAGTGGTGTCTGTCCGACACTTTACCAAATAACTGTAGGTTTTTCCTAACATACATGATGTTTTCATAGATAAATTGACATGAAACGGTCATAATGTTGATCTCCTTAAACTTTTCACTGAGAGATTCGCGACGACCTAGATTGTATATAGCTCTTACGGCGCGCTTTTGCAAGATAAAGATAGACTCAATGCCAGCAGCGTGTCCCCACAGCAAAATGCCATACGACATAATGCTATGAAAGTAGCTGAAGTACACCAGTCTTGCCGTGCCTATGTCAGTTAACTGTCGGATCTTCCAGACAGCATAAGCTGCAGAGCTCAAACGTCCCGCTAATGATGTAATGTGAGGACCCCATTGCAATTTGTCGTCTACAGTAATTCCCAGGAAAGTTGTCTCTTTTACAAACTCCAATCTCTCACCATTCAAGAATATGTCACATTCATTGCTTTTAACGTTTGGCAGAACAAATCTAATACATTTCAAAATCATAATTTATATAATTACATAAATATTTACAACTTAAAATTAACTACAACTAAACTATTAAATAAAAAGAAAGTAAAAGAAAACAACAAAAATTATACCCTTAATTTAGGCGTCAAAGTATTCGTCCGCATCACTATCACAGGGGAAAGTTCCCAGAAGACTGGCAGCATTGCCACGTTGAATGGCAATGCTTATTTTCTGTCCGAAGAAAAAGCCAGCCCTCTGGTCACGTGTAGAGTCGATTAGCCTACGGGCGATGTCTTTAAACACAGAGTGTGCACTGGGACCCCATGGCCCAAGTGTTTCGACCCCAAACGGCTCAAAACAGTAGTTACCCACTAGATTTGAATATTTACGCCGTTTGAGGGCCTCTGCCGCGGAAGCAGCTGCACCAACGCATGCAGCGGTGCTTAAAAGATGTGATGGCGCAAGGGTGTCTACACACGTCGCGTCCCACACCAAAGGCCTACCCATCTTCCAAGGCAGCAACGACATACCATCTGGTCTTTTGCCGTCATCACGTACCAAACCATTAGGTTCTAATACGGCTGGTACACCGGCTGAGGCAAGAGCACGACGAATGATGTCGTTGATGCTGGCATGACGAGCTATGCGGCCTGCACTTCTGCAACAAGAAAGACCATGGTGTCCCAAGCCATCGACTCTTTCTCCACAGTGACAATAATGCGGAGAAACACAAGGAGCACCTAAACGTAGGCATACAGCTAGGCGGAACGTTATGTCATCCAACATAGTACCTATGAAGGGTGACGGGAGTGCCTGAAGCCACAATCCTGATTCCCATTCTCCCACAGCCAATAAGCGAGCTCGCTCTGCAGTATTAGGAGACGAGTTGAATAAAGACTCACGAATAACACTGCACTGCACCGTCTTTTTATCGTTTAGTACTAAGTTATTTAATGTAAACCAATTATGAACCTTCATTAGGGCATTATTTACGTCGTCATAATAATTTGTTCGTCTATTTATTTTAAAAACTAATGAAGTGTCATCAGCAAATAATACCATCTGAGGTTCATTTTTAAATAAATGGGGCAAGTCATTTATGTATGCTAAAAATAAGAATGGACCTAGTATTGAGCCCTGCGGTACACCCATAGATATGCTAGCACCCTGTGAATTTACTTTATTTAGCGACGTCCCCCGAATGCCGTAGTATTCCAGCTTCAGCAATAGTGTCTCATGTTCAACACAGTCGAACGCTTTCGAAAGATCACAAAATATTCCGATGGCATCCCGTGCTTCTTCCCATGAGGCGAAAACCCGCTTAATAAGAGCCACTCCCGCGTCAGTAGTGCAGCGACCCTTGGTGAATCCGTATTGTTGAGCATGAAAGACGGAATTAATGTTGAAGTGACGCAACATCTGAGAAAGCATCAGCTTTTCAAACACTTTGCTGAGCGCTGGTAAAATAGAGACCGGTCTATAATTATTGGGTTCTGCGCTATCACCGGATTTAAACAATGGAACTACTTTACTATGCTTCATTAAATCCGGAAAAACTCCGTGATCTACACTTTTATTAAAAATGGAAGCTAAATGAGGCGCTATAGTTTCTATAAAAGACCGACACACCCTAACAGACATTCCCCAGAGATCTTCAGTTGACTTAACTTTGATATCTTTCTTTATTTGTGTGCTGAAATCGAAATTCAGAAAGACACTCCTCGACATTACTTCTAAGGAGTTCAACAGAAAGAGTTGGAGATGATTTCAACGCTTCTGTAATTTTAAGCGGTATATTTTTAAAGAAATTTTCAAATTCCTGGGCAACTTTCGGATTTGTACTAATGCGTCCATTTTCGGTATTTAAATTAAATTCAGCGTTACGTGATTTATTTTTACCTGTCTCGTTATTAATTATATTTCAAGTAGTCTTTATTTTGTTTTCCGCGGTCCTAATTTTGCTGCTAATATGAAGGGCTTTTGCATGTTTACTGACTAATTTGAATATTTTTGAGTATCTGGAGACATAGCTGTGAAAAGTCTCACTATTATTAAATGGTTTCATACCATAAAGCTCAAACAACTTTCCCCTACTTTTACGAATACCTGGTGTAGCCCAGTCACAGAATACAAATTTACATTTAATGTTTTTACGTTTTAAAGGGAACATTTTATCAAACTGTGTTTTAATAATGGACAATAAGTTGGCATAAATCTTACTTGGGTATTCACTATCACATATTTGGCCGCATAATTCATTACTTAAGTTGTTATTAAATGACTCAATTTTTTTAACCGTGATTTGTCTGAACATAATTTCCCTTTTTGTATAGTTGGGATAGTGTCAAAATTTACTATTAGCCCACTGTGATCAGATGGTAATATATTTACAATGTCTTTATGTAAATAATCACAGTTACAAAAAACATTATCTATACATGTTGCCGAGGTGGAAGTTACTCGGGTGGGTTCCAGGAAAACATTAGACAAATCAAAAGATCTAAAGAGGCTTAACAAGTTAGTACAATTAGAATTTCTTTCCAAGAGATCAACATTAAAATCGCCACATACTATGGTATATTTACTATTGGAGGATGGTATATTTACTATTAAAAATAGTTCACTGTCTCTAACTTAGTGATGAAAAATAATAGGTAATAAAAAATGAAAGCATCACTTCCTTATAATTTCATAAGTTATTCATAGAAAATGATCGTGACTGATAAATAACACAAAAATAGAATTGACCTTCCCTAATGTGTTTCTAATATTCTGTGAATGAAATAAAATAATGTCCTTCGAATTATTTTCAAGACTCACAACATCAAGGACATAATTATATTAATAAATAATTTATTACTATTAATTTTCTGAGTACAGGCGCGTCTCTTAAACATTCACACAATAATCTTACTGGCCTTACTCCATTTTCTAACAAAATATATTTCTTTCTTTCAAAATTTAATTAAAAACTATAAATCTATGAGTCATCCTTGAATAGAAAATTTATAAATAGATCTGATCTGAAGAACCCTATCTATGGGCACAAAATTATGAAATCATGGAAATTACCTCTAATATGGTCATGTTTGCCGAGTACTCAAAAAAGGGTATGTCCCAGTTTTGGGACAGATTTTGTGTGTATAGATTCCGTATAAAACATGTTTGACAACTCTAGAGATCAGGTTAAGCAAATTTTTCCTGAAATCGTAGCCTAAATAAATATTTTTGAAGGAAAGAGCGAATTATTCCGTGATATTCACACGCAAGTCTCTAAGGTCACAAAAACAAAAGCTTTATCGATGGGGTTTATCGTAGAATATCGATACGTACATTAATCTTGATTATTTAGATTTTTCACAAAGGGACAGACAAAAAACCTTGTTAGTTAGTTAGTTGTTACTCATCCAGTAAAAGCAAAATAGAAACATTTTTATAAGATTGTGAAAAAACATAATATAATTACCAACTAAATCCATATCCTCTAATTTAATTATCCTCAAATGAAGTAGAATAGGAAAACAACAAAAGAATTCGTGTCTTAATAATGCTAATTGAATTTGAAACGAAAAAAGAAGAAAAGGATCAAATTATTTTTAAAGCTCGCTGCAGATCTGTAGGTAAGATAGGCGCAAAAACTTAATTGAAATCCTAACGAGAAAATTAGTAATTCAAGACAGCACATTTAATAACATTCTTAACAATGAACCACAGACTAAAATCTAAAGTCTAAAATACGTATTCCTTTAGATCTCAGTCCCGAATTCCCTTCACCTGAGATAACAAACAAAATTGCTTAGTGGCGGGAATAGCTGAATTAAACGGGCAGTCGCCCCGTGCCTTCCCTTTCCCTCCAAACTACCCTTCTCGCTCACTGCAGTTCCACTTCCCGCTTCCTATGCAAGCCTGGTACTGAAAGTCATGGCGCGGGGAGATTTTTCCGTTAAAGTGAGGATTACTTTAATTTGGGACAGGTAATTTACACGAACAAATTGTATGATTTTATTTGCCATTGCATTGCGTTCGGAAAAATAGTGAGGAAAATGTACTCTGACTTTATCTTCGGCCCCTTTTTAATACAAGGAGAGCATCAGCAGCAGCAGGTGCTATGCTAGAATATGTCTTTGTTCGATCGATGTGCCTACGACAGTAATGTGTGAAAGTGATAACAGACAGTCTATCAATGAATGCCTGTAGGCGCCGCCCCTTTACTACGACTTCCGCAGAGTATGAAGCATAGCACACACGCATCGATGTTTTGTTCGTTCATTTTAAATTGTTGTTCGTTCATTTTAAATTATTGTTCGTTCATTTTGAATTGTTGTCATGTTGTAATTTTATCATTAAAAAACTGGTTGAATTCATGTTTGTTTAGTTGCAGGTAGGTAGTTGTAACAGTTTTTGGAAAAAATAAATCGGTCTAAGCACTAGTATTGCAGGTGTAGAAAACAAAAATCGGAAAATATTTCATGCTATTGTCCCTGACTTACCTATATTATTCAAAGTGTGTGTGAGATATTTTTAGATGACTCTATTGACAGACAGATGCTATCATCATATAATACTTTTGCGCCTAATATCGCGGTTGTCGATAAATGTTCACTTCGCCTCCTAGGTACGCCCGTCTTCGAGGACTCTTTTCCAAGTTTTATTGATGAATAAACTAAATGACATGAGAATGCATTCGGCCTAAAATAAACAACTTTGATTACGAAACGTACTAGGCAATCATGGGAGTTTTGTAATAAAGGCATAGTTTGTTCCAGTTACTAATTACATACAAGAAATAGTAGCAGTTACATCTTACCCACTGTTACTAAATTGCCAGCCACTTAAACCCTATTTTGGCAAACATATGTTTGGGGGTAATAATTCTAAATCTTACACAGAGATCGTTGACCTGAAAGTTACACGTTGCATGAAGATATTAGTCCAAAGTTCATCCAAGTTCAAGTTATACAGACATAATAATGTTTAATTTATGGGAATAAGTGATTCCTAAGCGTCAGAGGAGTAGCAATTTGTAGTTTGATGGGATAAATGATGACTTTGAATCTGTAATCGAAACTTTACTAAAGGGATGCGTAAATAATGATAACTACAATTTCATCACAGGGGTGATGACCGACTAAAGAGTAAGTAATTATCAAAACACCTTCCTTCAACGTCATCATCATAAAAATAATCATTAATACCAATAAAACTTCATAGATATAACTAATTTTTTTTTAAATCAACTCTAAAAAGCAGTGTCGTCGTTAACCAAGACTTACTTCATTGATCCAATTATTTCTTTACTACCAGGATAACATAAACACCTCGGTAATCGTATTCCACCCCTCGACACAATTTGATAGCGACATAAGAAAAGAACATTATTTTCGCGGTCAACCGACAAATTGGACAATTTTGGATTGTAGGTTAATAAAATACGTTCAGGGTTAGAGAAAATACTGATAATAATATTCCCGTCCTGGGTGACATGCTTTTGTTTTTCCCATTGTCTATTTTTGTATACCTTCTTGTCTATTTTTGGTACAGACCTACACTTGATTATGCTGGCCTTATCTCGCTCAAATTTAACGTTGTGAAGCTGCCTACAAATCGGTTTTTCATCAAAACATAAGTAAATTAAATTAAAGAAACCCAGTTATCTACGAAGATAATGTATATGTCAAACGCACTATTGAAATCGAGTTCTGTAATAGAATAACATAATATTTTGAATACTTAGACAACTAAAAAAAACTGAAACTAAAACCGCGAATAAAAAATAAAAAAGATAGAAGACATAACGAAATTCCATCAGTTAGGCATCAAAGCACTTGTCACGCAGACAAGTACTTTGAACTGTCACCGGGGAACATTCCCAGAAGACTGGCAGCATTGCCGTTGAATGGCAATGCTTATTGTCTGTCCGAAGAAATAGCCAGCCTTCTGGTCACGACTAGAGTCGATTAGCTTACGGGCAATTTCTTTGTAAACCGAATGAGCCCTGCGACCCCCCAGGTTGAAATGTTTCCACCCCAAACGGCTAAAAACATTTAGTTGCCTACTTTTTTTTAAGGGGGGAAAATCATCGAATGACTGCTCCCGCCTGGGTGAGGCGGGAGGGTGTCACTGACTAAAAACCACCCCGTTCCTTCTCCTGCAAGTCGAGCCGGAGCCACGGTAACCCGTTAGGTTCTCCGCGACTAATACAATTGAATATTTACGCCGTTTGAGGGTCTATGAAGGTATTTTATGTCATAACATAATCTAAAGTCGAAAGTATTAATGGGGTATGCGTATGAACATCTGGTAAGAGTAAGGCACTAAAATCCTCTACGTCTGTCTATAGTCTATCCGGTTGATATTAAAAATTCCTCTGGATACAAAAAATGGCCGGCATATTAGCTTTAGCAGGCATTCCAATATTTTACGGATCATAAAAATGTTTTATGACAAGATGTGCCCTTGAACTGTGAGAGATCTGTCATAACGGAACACTATTATGACACTATGAAATAATAGCCGTTAATTATCAATTTTATTGTCGTAGTAAGTTTTACGGTATTATTACAGTCGGTAGTGTTTAGATATAAATCGGAGTTTAATGTATGTTCATTTGTTTAGTGTGTGTGTGACAATAGGTTACAACCTTTTGTTGTACTTATTTCTATTGAAATTTGGAAATTTTGAGTACGTTGATTCTTTCTCCATCTGAGAAGAAGCCTTAGCTCTGTGGGATCCTTATAGGCTGAATTAATGATGAGCGTAATGTAATGTAGGTAAGCTGTAAATATGTATATAAGTTACGAAATAAAATAAAACTTATGTGTAAAGATTTTTTTCAATTTATTTATTAACAACTGTTTAAGCACGAACTTTACGAACGATTGTTAATTCCTTTGAAAATTACTTTTTTTTTAAACCGTTAATTAAACTAAATAATCTTAACTTTTATTTTCGTAACAACACTTGGACCAGGAGGTTATGATTTGCAGTTGATTCAGTGCTGTCCGTTTGTTGACTAGGTTCGCATAAATGAGCAGTAAGTTAATTAATTTCCTATTTTCATATTATATAGAATGAAACTTGTTAATAAAAGAGACCAGAATAACGCCAGATAGATAATTGGTATTTGCATATATTACTTTTTGCGATTTGTAACACATTTAATAAATTAATAAAAATTAATAACCAACTTTTATCCCAGTACAAAAAGGTCTACAAGGGATTTTAGAACGCGAGAGCTGTTACATTATTATTTACATCATTGTCATTAAATTCGCTATTTTCCAAATCAGTAGACTCTAATTTGGATTTTTATTAATGGAAAATTGAAACTTTCCTGCGTAGGTAATCTGAAACGCGTCCTTGTAAAATATGCCAATTATTTGTATAAATAAGTAAGACAGTCATAACTAGGTCAGAATTCGTCCTTGCGTTTCGGATTTCGTGTACTGCTCCAGCTCCAATGGCAGATTCTGTCCTTCTAATAAATGCTCCTATCGTGTGTCAGAATTTATGAGAAATTCTAACGCACCTATCAATGACAATGAATGATGTGTCTCGGTTCTAACTCGTTAGACACACGTCTTCGCCGATCATGGAGCCCTGGTAATTCTAAACTCGGTGTGTGTTACCAGTGTGTTAGTTACTTTTTTGTTTTGTTCGTATAGTGAATAGATTAGATATTTTTCTTCGTTTCTTTTTTGTTATATTGTTGATCTTAGTTATCAGTAGATATCGCATTACGCACAATTACACATATTGTTATTATGTCGAAATTCGGATTAAGGTGAATTTAGTAATCAATTCGGTATTCATTTCTTTGTTAAACATCAAACATACAATCAGTAGGTAAGTGTCCAATTAAATTAAAATATGTATAGTATAGAGTATAGGTAACCGAAAAAGAACTACGTAAAGTCAGATTTAAAATATTTATTGTTCTGGCTTTTTTCTAATTCATCATGATGAATGCATAACAGTTTTATTATTTTCTATAAACACTATGTAAAGTTGATTAAATTATATTAAACAACTTTTTAATTCTAAACATCCCCTTCTAACACTGACGAACAAATAAAAAAAAGTACTACACCGTAGCTCGCGTTCAAAGTCCTTGATTCCTACCACTTTCTGCTGCCCTGGTACTCGTAGAGCGACATTATCGACATGTTATCGAGTTTGTTACCTACACGAACGGTAAGTACACCCAATACCCATTGTACCCAATGATTGGCCAATATTGCGTGTCCTATTTACTCCAAGGTCCACTAGTGGGACCAAGTGTGTCAATAAGAATGAATTTCGCTTTCTTGGTATTTGAAGGGAATTGAGGTCACATGTGTGTTTATTTATTTGACCCTACATCACACAAAGCCTTTGATTGGCCTAGATTGGCCAACAATATAAACGTGACAGGTAACTTTAGTCGGCAACTAATTACTAAAAATAAACCAAAATCATCATTATTCCAAGCACCACATGATTCAATTTGCCGCCCCTGCGCTAAGAGAAAAATATTTTATTCAAATAAGTCGTCAAAGGCTCATAAAAAAGAAATAAAAAGACGTCGAACTTTGGTAATTTTTCTACCGAAATATAGAAAGTATCTACTTTACCGTTTAGCGGGTTCATTTACCCTTAAACTTTTAAATAGATGAAATGATAAAATCGGGAATAATCACATTTTACATTCATTATTTGTACTGAAATAGTCTAAAAAGAGGATTTAAAGAAACTGGTTATGTTTTTGTGTAATAACTGTCGTAAGACAAATTAAATTAATTGAAAGTGACTTGAAACTATAGTAATACCAGACTCCAGAGTGCGAATGGCGCTGGCTCGACCGGAGTGATACCACGGCCTCACAGAAAACCGACGCGACGTAAAACAACGCTTGCGTCATGTTTTGTCGTGTGAGTAAGGTTATTGGAGGCCCAATTACCCCCTCTCTCTCCCCAATCCCTAAATCCCCAACAATACTCAATTTCCTAATCCCCAAAAGGCCGGTAACGCACTTGTAACGCCTCTGGTTTTCCGAGTGTCCATGGGCGACGCCGATATCTTACCATCAGGTGATCCGTCTGCTCGTTTACCGGATAATCTCATAAAAACTATTTTCAGTAAGGCTTGTTGAAAGTTTCACTAATAGCAAAAACGAGAGGGTAGTAAGTATTTTTCAGCTTAGTTCAATGTGCGTTGTAGGGCGTAGTTTTTTTTTATTTTAATAACATAACATAACATCACGCCTTTTTATCCCCGAAGGGGTAGGCAGAGGTGCACATTTCGGCACTTAATGCCACTGTACAATGTAACACCCACTTTTCACTATTTATGTTATAAGTCCCATGTAATAGGGGGTGAGCCTATTGCCATATACCGGGCACATTTCCAGACTCCGTGCTACTACTGAGAATTTTTAAAAACCCAGTAATACTTTGCCCGACCCGGGAATCGAACCCCTTGCCCGGCAGTCGCACTTGCGACCACTCGGCCAACGAGGCAGTTTTATTTTAATCTCGTAGTATAATTACGTAAATCTTCTTTCATTCTTCCTTTTTCATTCAAGCTGTTATTCTGTGGAATGCGTTGCCCAAGGAGATCAGAATGGCAACAAGTCGCAATACCTTTAAATTTAAAGTCCGTGAGCAACTACTTAAGCATTGGCAGACTCAAAACAATTAAGGAAACTATTCTAACAACGTTTTCTTTTTTATATAATATATTGTAGTATTTATGCAGCATAAGTATTTGTTTAGTAGTATATATTATATGGTATGTATATGTCTATTTATAAAATATTGTATTAATATATTTATTCTATAGGTATTTATGTGTTTGGTATACATATTATATAACTTTTTTTTTTTGAATGTGTTCTGGCTTCGCAACCACTTCATTTCTCTGCACTTCCCTATGGTTGACTGTAAGAGAATGCCTTAAGGCATTAAGTCCGCCATTCACTGTATTTTGTGAAGAAGAAATAAATAAATAAATCGTTATCACAGAACCAATAATACCCAAGTTACTATAGAAAAACTCCTTTTTAACCGGCTTCAAAACAGGAGGATTCTGTTTGACATGAATGTATGTATATTTGTGCGTGATTATCGCGCAATTGGCTAAACCGATTTGATGCGATTTTTAGCAGTGTTTGTCACACATATGAGAAGGTTTGTACCTCTACATACATAACCGACTTTAAAAAGAGGGAGGGGTTAGAAGTCGGTTTTTTTAAACGTAGTATACAAAAGAATTATTACTATAAAGCTATAGTTGAAAAAATATTATTATTATGTTAAAACGCAATCATCTGTATATGGCTTGAAATTTTTGAACTTTAGACAAAGCTTACGAGAACAACAAAAGAAAAGCCTTTAAAAATCTAGTTCAAAAATTGAAGTTCTCATTCGTGTTTAATAAATAAAAAACAATTATTTGTTTAGAAATAAGAACTTTTATTTTTGCACCTGCATTTACAACGAACATATTTTTTATTTAAATTTATTTTTAACTGATGTTCAATGTTCATATTAAACGCCCTTTAATAAAAGTTCAAGTACCCCACCTTGAACTCTTGAAATAAAACAAATTACTTAAGTCCTTTATGACTGCATACCCTAGAGAGGTGAACAGAAGAAATCTTCGGTGTGAAGAATCTTTAAAGCTATATTTACACTAGTCAAGAAATGCAAAGGTTAAGGAACCTTGTCCCATGGGTGTTGTTAACAACAGTTGACTGGGCACCGGCTGTGCATGTTCGCGATCTCTCACACGTCTGCTCGCCTAGTAATCATGGAATTGTTTCCCATGAGCCTCTACCTATGGGGGTGTGACCAACCTTTCTTTGGGTTAAGTAAACAACATTCCGGCAAATTCCCATTTATTCCCAGGGGTTCAAACTCGAATTTGAGGAGAGCATCAAGGTCGTTGCCATGGAAATCCCATGATTTCTATAGCTACAACCTTCCCTTGAAAGAAACCTTCGAACATCGTGTGAATTTGTATGGCATCGTGTTTGTTTGCGATACCTTTTAAATATTGAATAAACATTTTGAATTTTGTGTTGTTATTCACAAGAAATTTATTTTAACGATAGCTTCGAGACTTGATGTTAAAGCAATGTAATTTTGTTCTAAAGTTCTTGAAAAAGAAAAACAAACTTCACCCCGTCAAAACAATGCACTAATGGCTTCACTCGACCGAACATGTCTATCCACAGGGGCTATCCGTTACCGATCTTACGCACACAGACATTGTCGTATCGGTATGCACCCAGCCACCTGTCGAATTTTCTATGTGTGAACAGGATGGGGGAGAAGTACGGGATATTGGTAATATTGATCGGTTCGAAAGAGCTCCTCGCGCCGTATGGGAGCCTAGTACTTTCCGATCGGTTGTCCATTATCGGTAATCGCCGATACGCTGCCAATACGATCCAGATAGATCGAGGTTATTAATTCGACTCTGCCAATACGATTCGATTGGTATTTGAATCGAACTTGTAGTATCATAAGTACTTACTTCATTTTAAAGTTATATGATTTAATTAATGAAAAATAATTAATTTAATAATATTTTGTTTGAATTGACAAAATTGATACAATGAAAAAGTATGTAAGTAAAAGTTTAAATGATCAATTTATAAAATAGCTAATAATTAAGGTAGAATCGATTCCATCCGACAAACAGTTCCATGATTGGTGTTTTTTGAAGTTTATAAGGAAATATCGACACTGCTTTGATTGACATTTAGTCATTTAGGTTTAGTTATTTTCCCAATTCAGTACACATAACTTTGCGTATCGTCAAATTCTAGATTCAACATTCAACAATCGAAAAAAGATATTTCGATTTCACCACATATACTTACTTCATTTATTGTATTTCACCAAGTACCAGAGCAATCAGTTTTACTCAACTGTAGTTAATTGACTTCAAGTACTAGGGCGTGAGAAATCAGAGCAGATAACGAGGAAATGAACTTTCATGAAATGTGTGTAATTAAAATTAAACAGAAAAGGATGGAAAATAAGTTTTAAGAAGTATCTGAATGCTTCTTAATACTTGTTGTAACTACTTCTGAGAATATAATACTTAGATGTTTGTTTGTTTGGCAGATTTAATACAAATAAACAAAAATTATGTCACTCTTCAATCACAATTTCACTAAAAGCTTTTCATTTCCCCAACAAATTATTTCGTTTTCTCTCCAAGTTCATTTCAAAATTAACCACTCAAATCTACATACATTCCTTACATATTACGGCATAACAATGATTCATAGGGTTGTAACGAACATGTTTACAAATAGAAGTAAACAAGGTGTGCACTTGAGCAAAACAGGTTTCGAGTAAAAAAACAAATCGATTTCTACTTAGACTCTAATGCTACAGGGCCTACAGGTATACCTAAGACGTAGTGCATGGGGTTATGTGTATTAGTAAACCATTGATTAACAAATTAATGACATAATTATGTACTTACATTCATACAAAATTACAAATCATACGTAGAGTTGTCCTCTGGCCACGGTGCCACCTGCCCTGAATGGGTCAATCTCAATAGAGTTGTACATATTATTTTTTAAATATATATTACACAAACTTCTCTCCATTATTATGTTATATGATTTTTTTACCATATTTTAGCTCCTTTTCGGGAGTGAACTACTATTCAAAGTCTGTATATTCAATATATACTGTATATTCTAAGTCAAAGTCAAAATCATATATTTTAATTAGACCAGAAAGACACTTTGGAACGTCTACAGAAAAATTAAAAGTGAAGCTATTTTCTTATTCCAAGGTGTTTTTTTTTTGAAGGGGGGAAAATCATCGAATGACTGCTCCCGCCTGGGTGAGGCGGGAGGGATTGTCAGACTCTTACTGACTAAAAACCACCCCGTTCCTTCTCCTGCACGTCGAGCCGGGGCCCCGGTTACCCGTTAGGTTCTCCGCGGCTATTCCAAGGTGTAGATTCCTTCGGAGCCCCAGCCAGATACCAACATAGCGACGAAGGAAAACTGATATAATATCGCAAAAAAATTCGCTTAGATCAATTTTTTTAGTCTTTCAACCGTCGATATACTCCATACAAAATGTATCCTAATATCTGGTTGTAGCCAAACCTATCGACAGATTGGTTATTGAAACGGCAGTAAGCGAATAACTTTCGTTCATATCGATACAAAGATACCAGGCTAACATAAATTGACAGATGTTAGAGCGTTCCTTTTTTTGTACGCATCTATGACCGACCGACTCCGCGCCGGTTCCATCGCTCGTCCGTTCAGTCTCCTCTGAATTTCACGTAAGTAAGTAAGGTTAAAACAAAATAATGAAATGTATTGTTTGTCTTGAACTGTTTATTGATGAGATTGTTCTATTTTAAATAACTAGAAATAAAAATTTCAAAGCATAGCACTAATTACGATACGTAACTAAAATAAAAAAAAAACAAAAACGTTAGTTAAATATCCGGTGTTCTAAATGTAAAAACTACAAAAATAAAATAAAAAATAATTGGCCTCAATATTTTAACGAACTTGTTTTTCTGTTTTCAACCCTTTTTTTATGAAACTGAAGACTCTATTTAAATGAGTGTTGACCTACAAAAAGCCGTACGGTTAGCAAAATAATGTCACGTAACTCTTAATTAATATTTATACAATATTACGCAAATTATAGCGGCAACCGCAAGCACCTTGCCTCATTTCACTTTGTATTTGCACAAAGTGAAATGAGGCAAGGTGCTACAGAAAGCGTTTTTGAAAAGACCGACTTTTTAACCGACTTCCCAAAAAGAAGGAGATCCTCAATTTGTCTGTACGTATGTTTTTAAAATACAGGTAAGGAAGACATTGGGCTAATTGTCATAAACTACGTAGGCTCATTCCAGACTCATATATGAACTACAACTAAGTGTTTTCGAATATTTAGATAATTACACAATATTTTACTTTACCTTGGAATCGAACTTTGCGAGCCCAGCTCAATAACATAACATAACATCACGCTTTTAATCCCCGAAAGGGTAGGTAGAGGTGCACATTGCGGCACTTAGTGCCACTGTCTGTGCAATGTAACACCCACTTTTTACTATTTATGTTATGAGTCCAATGTAATAGGGGGTAAGCCTATTGCCATACATCGAGCACAATTCCAGACTCCGTGCTACTACAGAGAATTTTTTTTTAAACCCAGTAATACTTTGCCCGACCCGGGAATCGAACCCGAGACCCCTTGCCGGGCAGTCGCTTTGCGACAACTCGGCCAATGAGCAGGCCAGCTTAACCTAACTACCGAGTTCGTAATTATTGATTTTCTTTGTTTTAATAGGTAGGGTAGGCTAAAAAGTAGGTAGTATTAAAAGCAAGCAAGCCACATCCAGGTAAGAAATTATCTTTTGATTTCTTGCTTACAATATGACAGTAGCCTTATAAAATCAACTACACAAGTCAGTCATGAATCCCTAGTAAGTCAGTTACCTATATTTCTCCTGTGTACTTACTGTTCAATCGACTGTTTATAGTTTCAATACTTCCAATGTAGAGGTAAGTACGTATGCAGTGCCGTAACTAGCCTTCTAGGCGCCCGGTGCGAGCTTTCAAAACTGCGCCCTTGAAAATGTCCTTACCAGGCTCTGACAATAAAATGGACAAATGTGCATGAAAATATAACTGTTTATTGTGTACCAAGTTATAGGTCGTTACTTAGTAGATGTTTTAAGACAATTCGTTGCTGCCTGCCATTCCGCCATGAGATCGCGCCGGAGCTCTTCCCGCCACGCACTTATCTGGCGCGGCAGCGGAGTTTCGCCCCGGGGCGACGTGCCTCCGCGCGCGACGCCGATGGTAACCTCTCCCACCGTTATTTGGGACTCACCCGGAGGTGGCGCGTTCCCGCGGCCATGAAAACACATAGCCTCGGACTTGTGGAGCGCCACCTCGAGTCCCAACTGCCGGATTCTTTCAACGACTGTCGTAACCGCTGTCGCCATTAAGTCGGCCGCCGCCTGGTGCGACCTCCCGTGCGCTAGCACCAGCGTGTCGTCGGCGTAGCATATGATGCGAACGCCGTTCGGGAGGTCGGTGCGCAGCACCCAGTCATAGCGGATGTTCCACAGGAGCGGCCCCAGAACCGAACCCTGTGGAACACCGCGTGACATCTCTCGCCGGTTCCACTCGCCCCGGTGACCGGGGTAGATGACGGACCTATCCGTCAGATAAGCTTCGATTACACGACGGAGGTAGATAGGCACCCGATGATATCGGAGTGCCGCCAAGATACAGCTCCAGGGCAGGGAGTGGAAGGCGTTGGCGATGTCCAGAGACACCGGCACAACGACCTTACCCCTGGACACTGCAGTCTTCGTCGTCCAGTCCCTAACGCGCAAGATGGCGTCCACCGTAGAGCGCCCTCTGCGGAAGCCGAACTGGCCGTCCGACAGGTCCGGCCCAATGTCCGTCAAATGCGCGACGAGGCGGTTCGAAATTATTCTTTCAAAGACTTTCCCCACCTCGTCGAGCAGCACTATGGGCCGGTACGCGGACGGAGAGTGCGCAGGGCGCCCCGTCTTCCGCACGAGGATTACGCTTTCCAGAGCAGCGGGAACTGGCCTCTCTCCAAGCATGCGCAGTAGAGACCGATTAATCTAGACCCGAGAGACTCTGAGGCCAGGACCCATGCTTTGCCATGCAAGCCGTCAGGTCCTGGAGCGTTGTTCTTGGCGCCCATTCGGCGCACCGCCGCTCTCAGTTCTGCCTCGGTCACCTCTGAGACGATGTCGTCGTCGTCGTCGCTATAGCCCGAGTCGGGCACCGCAGGGACCCTCCACAGTCGGGGGAACAGGGCGCCAATCACCTCCTCTAAGACTTCTGGCCGGAGACTCTGAGTGAGCGGGGGAGCCCAAGCGCGGAGCCTGTCGCGTACCATCCGGTACGGGCGTCCCCACGGGGCTTTGTTCAGAGTCCCCAGCATCTCTCGGCGGGCCTCCTCCTTGGCCCGCAGTATTTCCGCCTTGAGGACTGCCTTCGCCGCCCTGAATCCCTGGTACAACTCCGCCTCTCTCGCCTCCGCATTCGGAGGACGGATGCGGCGCCTGCTGTGCCTAGTGTACTGGCGTCACGCAGCAGTGCACGCCTTGCATAGAGCTGCCAGCTGTTGCGACCACTAGTACACCTGGCGCTTTTGTTGCCTCGATCGGATCTGGGGCATCGGCAAGTCACAAATCCTAGACATGGCGTCCTGAAACCACTTGGTCTCATCGTCAATGTCGGCAGGCCTGACCAGTGGTATCACCCAGGCCTGCACGATAGCGGCTGTCAGGAGCAGCTCCCGGTCCACCTGTTTCAGCGTCCAACGCGGGCCACATGGGGCCTGTCTGACCGGCGGGTCCGCGGACTCGGCGGAGACGTCGAACCGGGTATATCGGTGATCGGAGTACGTCTCCTCTATGACGTAATTACTACAACCGCGGTCCTAGGGGCGAGGAGCAAGGCAGCAGCCCGTTTCTCCCTCCGCTACTGCTGCCGCTGCGCCTTCTTGCGGCCCTCCTTGGCGACTCTCCTCGCCTCACCAGCGATTTGCCACCCACCGCTGTCCTCCACTCGCGGGGCGGGTTCCACCGCCGCTGCTGCAACTCCAGCCTGCCGGGATGGAGTGCCTCTCCTTTTTTTGTTTCGCCACGCGGGCGCAGGCGCAAACGCCCAAAGTTATAGTATAGGTACTTTTGTTTGTGTATATAATATTGCGAGCAAGACTTAAGGTGGATATACATTTGTCTGATATGTAGTGAGTCGTTTGACATGTGTTGTTGTTTCAAGATCGTTCAAAAATGCGATACAGATTCAGATAGTACAGTCTGGTCATTTCTGCGCCCCTCCAGGGTCTGCGCCCTGTGCCTGGGCACCGCTGGCACCGCCCTATTTACGGCACTGAACGTATGTATGGAAATATTTGTTTACTGGAACATAATTATTATCTACTAGCTTCTGCCAGCGGCTTCGCCCGCGATTCCAGGGGGAAAATGCCAATGTATTACTTCACACCATACTCTACCTCTGTTCCGAATTTCATTCCGGTCCCTCCAGTCGTTTTAATATGACTGAGGAACAAACATACACAAACACATAAGCTCACATATTTTCACATTTATAATATCGAGTCAAGCTAATTTCAGCCATCGGCCCTACAGTTACAGCGTAAAGTCTATGGATGAGTATTGTAAACGTAAGAGTAAACAAATGTAAGCAGAAAGCTCCGAACTGCTAAGCTATCGGGAGTTACACGTGTTATTGTAAGTCAACCATAAAAAATAGACATGTACTGTTGTGGGATATTATTTAGATAATTTTATGTAGAACATTTCCGTCATACATGATTTCTATGTAGCTCTGCACACGCGACGGAAGCTTAAAAAATGGAGTAACTTCTCCCGTTTTCCCAATATTTCCCTTCACTGCTCTGCTCCTATTGATCGTAGCGTAATGAAAAGTATACTATAACCTGCCCAAGAGTATGAAGAATAATTGTGCCAAATTTCGTTAAAATCCGTCGAGTAGTTTTTGTTTCCATAACTAACATACAGACAGACAGACAGACAGACAGACAAAAAATTTACTGATTGCATTTTTGGCATCAGTAGCGATCCCTAACCACCCCTTGATAGTTATTTTTTAAATATATTTTATGTACAGAATTGACCTCTCTACAGATTTATTATAAGTATAGATAGATAGATAGATAGATAGATAGATAGAGATGTGTATAATAATCTGGAAAATTCTCACGAAATCACATTGCATAGGCAAAAAAACTGTGTCACTCCTTTAATGAAGCTATCTCCAAATGTATAGGTTTCTGAAGCGATAGAAAAGAGAGCCTGAATACTTTATAATCAAATCGGAATTCGTTAAAATTGAAGAACTTTTTTCAAAGTAGAAATAAAGTTCCAAAGTAGTATAGCCATGGGATAACTAAGAAGTACTTATAGTAGAGTGCGCATGTGCAGTATGGTGAAAGTTCCCGTGAGAGAAAGGAAATGGGCCAAACCACGGGCCCAACACACCTCCTATTCGGTCTGCCAACCTGGTACGTTACACAGGTACGTTGAGATTTCTCTTCTTTTTTTATTTTAGTTTCAAACTTTGGCTTTGTTTCAAAATCGGTGATTTAATACAAAAAGTAAATAAATGGTTTATGAAATGAATAATGATAGAAGTAACTTTTAGTTTCGCAATACTGGTATCTTACTTATTAAAACAGTTTTTACCATTTAAACTTTATTCTGAAAACGTAAACTAACTTTAAGTAACTTTGGTTTATAGCTTTAAACAGAAAACGCGAAGATGAGGTATTTCTGTTCGCGAAAAATTGCCAAGAAAAACTATCTTACAACATTTCGTTTTATGCTTTATCAATACACTATATCTGTCGCCTCCGTGTCAAAGTTCTCATTACGAAATGATTACTCCGTCGAGGTAAAAACGGTCAATGCCCTTCCTATATTTAGTATTCCGAATCCACCGCAATTTGTCTATAAGATGTACAGCGAAGACTGAGGTTTTCAAACTGTTTCAGACACTTCGATTTGCTTATCTCCTGGTAGCTATTACTCACGTGTCTTATCACCTGGAAGTTGGGAACGATTTAGGGGACTGCCTATCACCTGTCTTATTTGACTGGTTAAAAATGATAAGGAATTATGGAAAATTGCTATTTCTTGAGATTCCCTTTCCAGAAAGTTGTATAGAATTATGATTGACAGTCCAAAATACTCTTCTTTTTACGTTTTATTTACAGTTCAGTATAGGTACTTTAAAATAGAAACAACTTTTTAAAAGATCTATTTAGTAAGGTATAAAATCATATAATCAACTGCTCTCTGACATGGCCTAGGAAACGAGCTGAACCGTAGAAAGGCCCTACGAAATATAGTTACGATGACCCTGACTCACCTACGATTTCGTAGCAAGTGAAACAAAAACCTTTGTAGTTATACGATCTAGTGCCGTGGAAGGCCTAACGGACCTAAGAGTAAGAGTCAGCAGAGTCTGACACTCCCTCTCGCCTAACCCAAGGCGGAAGAAACCATTGGATGATTTTGCCCCTCAAAAAAAGACTATGATCTAGCAGAAAATAGCGATCAAAGAATGATAAATAATATAAACTTCTACTTCTAAATTGTCTCACTTAACTGAAAGTTGATGAATATTTCCTCGATATTAATTAAATTGTGATTCAAAATAGGTTGTTGAACTATCCAAAAGTCTGTTCTAATTACACGGCATCCGATTTAATAATTAGTAAGTGAACCAAATTATGTTCTTTGTTTCTCTCCCTTTTAAGATAATAGGCGCGCCAAAATTAACAACAAACAATAAGGCAGTTAAGATGAGCGACCCCACTTTTTGCTCAACTGCACGTAACTTTAAAGGAGTCGTACGTATAAAATTAATCCTTTCAGGGATAGTGAACATAATTAATTTGTATAAAAACGGTAATTTAATACTCATTTTGGCAGTTTAGCGCCTGAAGCACGTTGTGATGATACTTGATCTTGATAGCCATAATGAGCACTTTTCAATTAAGTTAGAAAAGGACAGAATAATGTATAAACAGGGTTGTGGGAATGAGAGAGAATAATTTATCTCCCCTATGTGTTCCGGCTTCGCTTCAGAGCTCCAAAACTCCAAAAGTACCAGGCAACCATACGCAACAAGCAGGTAGCCGCATTCCATTGCCGACCTATCCTTCCCTACTACGGATGCGCTAGTCGCGCCGGTCAATGAACTAATTTAAAGACAGAGACGGAAACGGGACGTCTACGTCTTTCTCACTTTACGTCGACTCCGTGTTATTGTAAAACAGATTTTATTGTTATGCATTGAAGGTTCAATTTTTTATTCAAGAGACGACAGGATGCAGGTAAATTCATAAGAAAAGATCAAATGATTTCCTGTTGCGGGTACTAAAGGCTGAAGTGACGTTTGGTAGGACACAAATAAGGCCTTATTTTGAACACGGTAAAGCTGAGAATTGATAAATTTGCTAATTTTGGTTTTGTTAAAAATAGGGGATAGACCGTGAGAAATTCGGGAAGAAACTTCTTCGGAGCTACTAGGCAAACATAATGTGTAAGGATATGTTTTTCCCACGTCGATCCTGTGATCGTGGTTCTCACGGTTCATCTGTGTTAATAATTTCGTAGACAATGCGCATGTGTTAGTAGCTGATGCGAACCATTGAACGATTTTAAACTTCGGTTCAGCTGATTAAGTGCCTAATCATTTATAAGTCGTCTTTTTATACCCAAGAAAATAAACACTGAACCTCAAGAGACATTCTTCTAAAAATAGTATCTATTAAAAAATAGCCATAAAAATTGATGTTAATTAACTTGTGTAATTACAACATTCCTTGTACAGTTGTACTTTATAGATAATTTTAATAATATGATCATTTTGACCTTTTATTCACAGAAAAACTTTTTTGTTTTCAATAACTTTACGTATACTGTGAAGTGTGAAGAAACCACATGGCGATCACGTGGTCTAACAATATCGAGATCGAACTGTATTGGAAGTATCGCCAATCGCCAATAATGGAGGACCGTTCGGAAATGTACTAGGGCGGCATGGACCGTGAGAGGTGTATCGAACCGATCGATACGCTGCCAATATCGTATGGCTATCTATCTATGGGTCGCACACATGGGGTGCAATGATAAAGGTGTGTGTGGACCGTGTGTGTGATTCTGGTACTTCCCCTTTTCATGTGTGCTTTGTATACCGTTCACGATATTAGGAGCAGTATGGGTAAAAAAAGCCTTTAAAAAAATGAAATATTTTTGTTAGTAAGATTAAAATAATTACATTATTAATAGCCAATAATATTAAGTTAGACAAAAGTATTTTTCACGAAAGTTCCCATCTAAAAAAAGAAGAAAACAACTCATTTTATTATTTATCAATAAAAAATACTTCCTTTAACTCTTTTATTTAAGTAAGTAGCCAATGAACTTGTAATTTTCCAGTTTCTACAAAAACGATAAAATGAACGATAACTTCAAGTGTTAGGTTGTCGAACTTTTGCAAATGTTATTGACTTCGATAAAAATATTTGCATGAAAACTGTCAATAAGTCATTCAATATTTTTTTACTCAAAAATCCGATTATCTGAAGATTTTAGTCTTAGTTTGGAAATATTGTTAAACAACTGAAGGGATTGTATTTATTCGAACGCGCTAATCTCTCATACATCTGTTGTTGGTGATTCTCCAAAAAAAAACCAAAAAATTAACGGCGTCATTATCCTTAAGCCACAGTTAACAATTTTGCTGATTAAAATACAAAGTTTAGTTTCAAAAAATTGAGCCATGTCACTGCTCTCACCCAATGCAATAAAAAACAGATGCCAATAAGTTACTGCGCTGCTTAACAACGCGGGAGGATAATGAATTGTTAAATACAAGTTAAAGTTTTTTGAAGAAACACCCTGTTGGATTAAAATCTTAATTTCATTTTCTTGAAGAATATTGAGATACAGAGCAGATTGCTAAATCTTAATCTTAAAATATAGATGTTAAAATTAGAACTAAAGACAGAAGGTAACCTTTCTTAAAAGTCGGTAAAAACTGTCAAATTCTGTAAAAATGGTAAGCAGACCCTATTCTGACTAACCTAAGCTTCCTCTTAAGAGGTGGAATGGAATTAATGGACACTTAACAGAGACTGCCGGCAGTCGTGTCTAAAAAAACCTGATTTTATTGTAACTCCCTTTGCCCAAATTATCGGACAATGATTACTTTAGTTTTTCCAAAGTTTCTGCGATGGAATAGATTTCTTTATTATATAGTTTTCTCTATTCCATGGCTTCTGCCAACCTTTGAACGCATGCATTGTGAATCTGAGACAGACAGACAGACAGACAGTCAAAAACTTTAATGATTGCATTTTTGACATTAGTATCCATCACTTATGTATATCACTATGTACAGAATTGACCTTTCTACAATATTTATTATAAGTAGATAGATTATGAACACGTGTTCACTTTTAAATAAGAATGATGGTTTAGTCCATATATTTACGTTTGAGTCCCATCATAGAGCCAATAGCAAAATTCTAGTCTTAGAAAAATTAGAACGATGTTAACAGATAACCATTAATTAATGGTGTTATGTAGATACCAATAATATTATGTACTCTCACGCAATCACAAAATGTCAAACCACAAAACAGATTACAGTAATTCAGGTCATTGTAACAGGGTAACAGCAAATTAGGGGGATGGATACAAATAGTGTTAATGGCTAACATACTTCCTGAACTGTTATGAGGTCAAAGTGGCTTAATCAAAACGTAACAGCCGTTTGAGTGCCTGGCACTAGTAATTTATTAGTAACATATGCGCATTTTATTACTATCATAAAAATTGTAGGCGCTTGTATGATGATCGATTTGATGTAAAAGTTACACGTATTTATTTATCCAGTATTTTATTTAGAAAACATGTGGGTCTTCGATACACCTCTATACCTCTATAATAATAGTTGTTATTTTTTAAAATACGTGGTGGCATATTTTGGGTGCATTTTTTAATAAAATTTAATAAGTAGGCAGTGCCGGATTAATTAGCCACGTAGCAAGAGTAGCAAATGCTAAGGGCCCCGCGGATTGGAGAGCCCCGCGCTCAAATATTCGTAATTACACCACTGCAACAGCAAGACTTATGAAGAAAATGTTTTGTTTACAAAACTACTACCAAAATACAAGTAATTTGATTTTTTTTCTTAACGAAATAAAGGAAAAAAAGACAAATAGTCGGTATTTTGTATATGTAAGAAAAGGAAAGTGACTATTTGTCCGCTCGGTTGGTGCCATTGGCGGGCGAACCGAGCCGGCTCGAACTGCGCGCATAGCTTCCTATAATTTCCGCCTCACCTCTAGGTATAATAATATCTATCACGAAAAACGTTGGTATCAAATTCAAAAAACGATAATTTGACGTCATCACGCGCACACGCGTGAATCACGGTTTATTAACGTTAACGTTTAAAGTAAGTCTTTAGAACTCTTATTGAGAGTGCTGGGACCAATTGAAGTGTTTTTCTATTTAATGAAATAACCTTTAAGCTATGCATTATTTTAGCTTTTTTTATTGCACAACAAATTTAAACTAATTCCTAAGAAGCCATAGACCAATTATAATAAGAATCCGCTTAAACATTTCAAAGATCTAGTAAAATTAAAAACGTTACTCCAGCAAAATCTCGAATAACTTCGCAACCGATGAAAGAACAAATACAAAATAAGGCACAACATTTACTTCACCTAGACAACTAATTTTATAGCTAGTAATTATTTAAATATTCCCATTAGAAAGAAAAAGGTCTGGCTGGAGTAACGTTACCCCAGCAGGAAATATTTTTGTTAAATAATTAAAAAACTATAAGCGCAACAAATTTAAAAATGTGCGCAACAAATACAGAAACCGCATAACTATTTATCTATAAGATTCAAATGACCCTTAACATCTCCAAAAGTATAGGTATCCTTGGTGTCGACATATCTAGTGACGTCCAGTTCCGTAGTCACTTAGAAGACAAGGCCAAGCTGGCATCTAAAAACTCGGTGTACTAAACAGAGCGAAGCGGTACTTCACGCCGGGACAAAGACTGCTTTTATATAAATCGCAAGTTCGCCCCCATATGGAGTACTGCTCTCATCTCTGGGCAGGAGCGCCAGCATACCAGCTTGGACCTTTTGACGCGGTCTAAAGGAGAGCTGTAAGACTTGTTGACGATCCTATACTTACGAGCGGTATCGAGCACTTAAGTCTAAGGAGAGATTTTGCCTCCTTGTGCGTGTTCTACCGCTTGTATAATGGGTTATGTTGTGCGGAATTATTTGATATGATGCCTACGGCCACATTTTATCATCGCACCGCTCGCCATCGACAGGGGTTGTGTGAGCGTGAATCACTCATTGGAGCCCAAATGGTCCGGTACAGTTCGGTTTCAGAGGAATTTTCTCCCACGGACCCTCCGATTGCGGAATGAACTCCCTGCCGTGGTTTTCCCAGTGGGCTACAACATGACGTTCTTCAAGAGGGCAGTGAATAGGTTTCTTAAGGGTCGGCAAGACGCATGTGTTGCAGGCGTGCATAGGCCACGGTAACCGCTGACCATCAGGTGGGCCGTGTGCTATTTAGCCACCGTCGTGGTACAAAAAAAAAATTTCGACAACATCTGGCCAGGGTGACGCACACGGCAACACTGCAAAACTATTTGGAGAAGATGATTTGGAGAACAGCCTAGGTGGCGAATTAGTGCAGTTCGCAGAGCTGCTGAAAACAGACGTGTCTACTGAAATTGACAGCAATAAAAAGGAGCCTCTGGAACTGCACTTTTATAAACTTTTAAAATAATTCTTTACAATCGTATTTCCCAAATTTAGACATTGCCTTGCTCATTTACTTATCCCTCATGATCACTAACTACAATGGCGAACGTTCTTTTTCAACGTAGAAACGAATTGAAAATGAATTAAAGAACACTATGAGCCAAGAACGTCTTAATCATCTCACAATGTTGAATATAGAACATGACTTGCATAAAGAAGTCGATATTGAAAGTGTAATCGCTAAATTTGCCCATAATAAATCCAGAAAAGTTTATTTGTAACAGTTTTGTTTTATTTAATACCCTTAATTTGAGAACCGATAGCAAACCAAGGGCCCCTTGACAGAATTTGCTACAGGCCCCGCGCTGGCTTAATCCGGCACTGTAAGTAGGCACCTCCTACTCTTAAAAGGACTTTAGTTTCAGTATTGACTTTTCTATAAAAAATCTAATAACTTATCAAGATTAAAGATTCTGTACTCCAATATACCTTAAATATTATAATTTACATGAACAACACGTACTAGAATCAGATATCTAGACTGTGCACCGAGGATTAATAAGGTCACTAAGGACCAAGTGCAAAGGACTTTCAAAAATATTGGGACACCTTAGTATGAAAAAGAAGCCAATGGCTTTATTATCATTTCGTTTATTATTCTTGCATTATGCTCTCCTATTAGGTAATTCGAACAAAATGAATTTTAATAGAACCAAGTTATAATTTGTCATAAAAATACTTTTTTGAAATTGCAGTTATCTCGTTATTCTTGATTTGATTTTTTACATAAACCAAGTTAAGGGGACATTGCAGATTTTCGAGATACAAAATTCTTTTAGCCGACTACAATTTTGATTTTCTCTAATTCTAATTTAATAGATAATATTCTTGTCTAAAAAACATTTAATAATCTTGTAGTACGATTGCTACTTTAAGGACCTGATCTAAAATCATCTGAATGAGACTTGTGATTTTGTGAATAAAATAAAAACAAGTTTTGATCATAATGTCGAGTATATATTTTCTTAAACAGTAATGTAATCTAAATTAGTAATGTACAAAAACTAGATGTTAAGATTAATTCGTAAACTAGGTACATAAATATCACGTTGGAAAGAGCAGTAAATCTTCCGTTACATATCAAAAGCCTTTCTTAATTAACCTGAAACAAAAGAATTGTTTGTAGAAACGTAGGTATTATTGGTTGATATTAACAAAATAATAAGTATTGGATGTGTAAGTGTACCTAGGCCTGCTTTACATGGACTGCTGGAGCAGTTACTCAGTGATAAACATACACGAACCGCAAACAAAGTCAACAACTTCAAGCTGCCATTGAAAACTGCTCAAGCAGTTTGCTTAACTGCCGTTTAATCATTAATCCAACAACATAACAATGTTCCCGTAAATAAAATATTATTATAATTACTTTAAAGTGTCACTCCTAGTCCGAGTATCGTATAGTTGGGATAGCAGGAGCTCATATATTTTAAGGGTTTTATTACCTTTTTGTATGGCTTTTTTTTTAAGGGGGGAAAATCATCGAATGACTGCTCCCGTCTGTGTGAGGCGGGAGGGAGTGTCAGACTCTTACTGACTAAAAACCACCCCGTTCCTTCTCCTGCACGTCGAGCCGGAGCCCCGGTTACCCGTTAGGTTCTCCGCGACACCTTTTTGTATGGCTAGCGTGACAATATTCTGATTTAAGTAACTCAATCAAAAATCTAGCATTTTAGTTACATAAAAGAACTGGCAGAAGTAAACAAACATGGTTAATTAACGGATTTACTAAACTTTCTGTTATGTATTAAGTGAAAAACAATCACTAGGTACCTACTAGGGATTCATAAGCTTGTAGCCGTACGTAACAAATCCGACTAATTGCGAATGAGTGGACGGCACGATTAGGGGCACTGGGCCGGACATTAACACATATTGTTATAATGCCGTACGTGACATAATATTCTAGAAAAAGGGTTGTTTTGTTAATTCATTCATGTGAAGTGGATTAGTCGACCACGTAACGACAATATTATGACCAAAGCGTTTTGGTACAAAACACTTCACACACCACAAATAAATCATTTAGCCTTTCGTAAAAATCGGCAATATTAGAAATTAAGATAATTTGTAAGACGAAATAAAAGGCATTATTCCCAGCAAATCATTCAAATAAACCCACATTTATCAAGATACACAAGTCACCTGCCTTTCTGGACCATTTGGTCCATCTAAAGAGCACCCAGGGCCAGAATTTCCCAAAAAATCTAGTTCGATTGAACAATAAATCACTTTTTTCCGTCCCGACAACAGGTACACACACCCTACTATAAATCTGCTGGCTTAATCCCATTGTACCGGGTAAATCCGGATTGAAGCGGTCGTAACCGGTCACTCGCCTACATGTGAAGCCAACATGGCGGATCAGAGATGCTGCAAAAAGGGTGATTGAAGACTAAGCTTCGGAAGAAAAAGATGGACGTTTTATAGGAAGGATTAAATGATTTACGGGAAAGAAGATTATGAGTGGAGTAGGATGTATTTCATTCATCTTTTTGTAGCCATGCAGTGACATTTGTGAGACTGCAATTATAAAGGTGGCTATTTGTGTTTTATCTACGATCTGATAGTACCTACCCACTACTACCCGGGCTGCAAAAAACAAACGTTTTGAAAAAAAAAACACTCGTATAAAAACGCTTTATTATTCTGCATACAAACCTTAGCTAGTACCTAATAAACACAAATAGGTAAGTACCTAAGCCTTCATAAACAATTTCAACAACCGCTTAAACATCTGTACCCCTAGTACACAAAATATCCCCAGCCAATGGCCTCCGTCGGCATAATTCTAGAATTTTCAAAAAATCGCAAGAAAATCGGAGCGTTATGCAAATGACTTGGTTCAGGGCGTTGACTTGGGTCACATTCAACCCTCAAGATTGGAGAAACGAGGACGGAAAGTCAACGTCTTTAATTGTTGTGTTCATGAATGATTGAACCGTTTTTTAATGCGGAATCGGAAAATTGGAGCTTGAGTCCTTAACTCGTCGAGTACCGTCATTATTTCTAAACACAATTATAGAACAATAGGTTGCGGTCACCGGTGACCGCTTGGTGTTTGGCAGTTTAAAATTAATTCTAAATTAATATTTTGACGCGTTGGCGGCCGGGTGAGTGAACGGCTGGAAGTGGCTTAAATATTGAAGTTAAATCAATATTTTTTGCGACTCATCACTGGTTTTATTGTTTTGACTGCATCGTGAACGTCCTTATGTTCGTGCTAACTGAAAGTCACAAGTTATCACTTAAAAGTAGTGAGGTAAGGTAGATATATCTTAATGAAAAATTATTGTTGGTCGTTAGGGACCAAAGATCCTGAGACTTTCATGAGTTGAAATTCTTGAAACGACATAGAATTTGTAAACTTAAGTTCAGAAGTGTAGAGCTACTAAAATAGTTTATCCATACTTAGCGTAGGCTGATTTCTCAATCAACAGTTAACTCATAATTATTGTAGAATAAACCGCCATGTCATTGGTTGTCTATAATTCTTATTTATTACTTTGTACTTTGGTTCATGTAGACAATAATTGATTCTCAACTCAACGCATGCTGTGATGTCCTTCAAATATTGTGCATATTAGGACTACGCTTATTAATTCCTATTTTTAAGTTAATGTTAAATATGTAGCAACTACTGGATGTCCAAATAAACAAATAAATAAATAATCTCGACCAATGACCACCGAGAATGCGATTGAGCTCACTTTCAAAGTTCGAATTGAGAGTTGAACAGAATGGCCTAGCTTGTCTGGTATTTTTTTTTAAGGGGGGAAAATGAAGTGTGGCGGTCTGAATCAAGTCGCTTCACATACATCTAGGTACCTACATAGGTAGTTACTGAAGATTAACCCGTCGTGTGTCTAAAAGTGGATCAACGCGAGACACAATGTATTTTCTATTGTATCTCATATCAGTACATTCAAGTGGTTAATCTAAGTACCTAAAAATAAAATCTCTAGAAAACCACTTCTAGAAAGAAGATAGCCAGTCCCTCCTAACGTTTTATTGCTTTTAAGATAATTTCTACGCTTAGACATTCCGATTTTGAGCACTAGGTGTAAAATACACTTAATATAGCATGGAATAGCTCTAACGTTAAGCACCTATAAGGGGAACTCAATATTTTCTAGATAAGGTCGAAAAGTTTAAAGGACTGATGAAAAGAAAATCAGACTTTAAAAATCCAGAGAAAATCATTTATTCCTTAGAAAATAACATGTTTTTTCTGTCAATTACATAGCCTTGCTGTTTAGCTGGCTGACATCTAAAGCTGGGTCTTAAAGCCGGATTCTAAGCAAGTAATCCTGCAAGCAAAAGTTTGCAAATTATCACCAAGAAATCTGTCTAACTATAGATGAAAAATTCATCGCAGAAATACCTATTAAAACACAGATTTTTTTTAAATATAGCTGGTGTAGTTGGGGATTTAACTCGTTGAGTATCGTCATTATAGACACAATTAAAGGACAATAGGTTGCGGTCACCGGTGAGTTTAAACTCGAGGGGAACTGAGATGGACTGCTAGTATTATGGGTAGGTAGGTGCCCAAACCAACCTGCCCAAAAATGTTGCTCTGTTCTATATCTATGTACATATATAAAAGAAAGTCGTGTTAGTTAAACTATAACTCAAGGACGGTTGAATCGAATTGGATGAAAATTGGTGAGGAGGTAGCTTATAAATAACCATGAGACGAGACGGACATAGGAAACTTAATCATTTTTTTTTTACTTTTTAGCGAAAATTACGAACGATAAGGGGAAAAAACGAGATTGCGCGTATGAAGTCGCGGGCAGAAACTGGGCCAATATTAAAAATGAATCGCTAAATGTGTTGCTCAGAGCAAATCTCGAGAATATACCTCTAGTTGCACCGATTTCGTTAATTCTTTTTTGGTCCGGTTTGTTATTGTTAGGAGAAGGTTCTTATGTAAAGGTGCTCCCTCACCAGGAGCATTCTAGTGTAATGTAGGTAACGTTACAGATCTGAGTATTATATCAGTGAAGGAGGAGAACCGAGCATTACAATGCGCACCTTGTAATGGTACAATGTGTAATATCTTGATACAACTTGTACCATCGATGCGCTCCACACATCACACACCCCAGCCGCCCGCCCGCCCGCTTCTCTTGACACCTAGCTACAAATTGCTCAAACTGCTCAAAGTCGAATCAATATGTTACATTACACGCAAATGCTCGTTAGTCAGGGAGGAATTATTGTAATGAAATGCTCAAGTCGAATCTATAATGTTACTTTACACGTGAATGCTCTCGGTGAGGGAGCATTTTTGGAAAAATGTAACAAAGATGCGTAGAAAAATTTTCAAACAAAGTTCGCGAGGTACGCTAGTTTAACATACCTACAAATCATTAGACTAAATCGGTAGGTATTATGATCACATACCTACTTAGGTATTGAAATTTCGAACTTTGTCACAAGATAGGGAACCTTTTAAGAATAATGAATGACTAGATCTTTTCATATATGTCCTAATTCTGAACGAAAATAGTAACCTATCAATTATTTACGAAGCGACTGTCATCTATATTATTTGCACATGTGAGGATCACAGGGAAATCGTAACTATAACCTATTTTCTGGGGTAATAGTGGAGTTCATTCCCGATTTCATCTATTTAGGAAATATTTTTGTCACATAACCAATCAATCATTCTATCAGTCTAGATAACTATAATGTTTTGAAAAATACAATTAGCCTACTTAGTATAAAAAAAAGATAAAAAAGTGGTTAATGTAGCACGTAAGATTTTTGTAACAATTAATTTAGACTGTAAATTAAAAGAAAATGTAATGGAATGACAAGGGCACGGACACGAGTCCGTGGAGAATAAGAAATGTAATATTAAAAAAAAACCTATCTTGATGCCTAAAGTGTACCTACCTAGTTAAAGTTGTTGAGAGAAGAAAATTGAAGAAATTATAATTATGGATAGTTTTGGGCAGCCTGACATGTTGGCCTGTAGATTCTAGAATAAAACAACTACCTACTTTATTAGGATCTCCCTAGGTTACCACCTACCTTATTATCATTTTGTAAAGTAGTGACCTAATTTTTAATAACTTTGGTACCTACCTACGTACCTACTGGTGAAAATGTTCAAAATTACAAAGAATGTTAAAGGAATACAAAGAGGACACCAAAATAAAACAGATCAGATTCCTCACTCCACTTGGTGTGGTGAATGTAACTGTAGGTATACGTATAGGTAATCCTTACTCGTCTACCAAGTGAGAGCTCAAGTGTAGTTCAATTAAACGGTTCATCAAGCAGTAGTTCGTCTGGACGTCTGCACCATTGATTAGCTTTGCTAGATACGACAGCCCTGATGTCTTCCTGTAAACCTTGTTTTAGGTTAACTTTGTTATAGCAAAGTTTTATAGATAGGAAGAAGTTTAACCAAACGAACCGTACCTACTCAAAAAGCTTAAATATTGATCAGCACCGCACTGCTACCAATGGCCACCCGCAACACCTGACGTGTTGCATATTTGTGCGTTTCTGACCGTTATTATTGGGGTTCAAGTCACTAAATCACGAAAAAAACGCAGTCCTAGAACATCGTCCAGAAAAAATATACCTACCAAAATTACTTGTTCAATTAAAGCTCCTCTGGCATATCTAGTAGGATACATGTTTGTTCTGCATAATTATTAATATGTTCAGGCATTGGAAAAACTTTCCGTCTAGCGCCGAGACGTGTTTATGTGTAGGTTATAGGTTATAGGTAGGTAACCTAAGTGACCTAACAATTTGGTATGACGTGCTCCTTAAACATGTCATCTGCGTAAAGGCGAATGAACTGTCGGAAGTTTATAGTGTACGTAGGCAGCACCGTCTTTCCCATAACTCGGGGCCCGTGTCTAGGGCCCCCATCCTCAGGGGGCCCGAAGGAGACGGACATACACTCGCTAGTTGCCGCACAACGTGTAGCGGGTTTGATTTCCGCACGGATCTATGTTTGTATTTATTTATATATAACACTAGGTGACAAGTGTATGTTAACATCTATGACACCCACGATACACGAGAAAAGCCTAATGTGGGGCAACGTTAAAATAAAGAAGCATTTTAAAAGCGACTCTAATTATTGTGTGACGTAGTCTAAGATGGCCCTGTACGTAGGTAGTAAAAACATAAGTCTAATAAGGGAATAAGCAGAATTTTCTTCAAGGAACATCAATGAAAATAGAGGGGAAATCGTGTACTCCTGAAAGTGAAGCGACAAAAACGGCGGACCGCTTGCAAAAGTTGCAAGCATGTGGTAAGTTGGGGCAAAATAGGGCTAATGCTTAATACAAATAAGCAGAAGACTTATCGGGTTGCCGGGTACCGGCTCGAGGTGCAGGAGTAGGACTCTGACATTCCCTCACTCAAGGCGGGAGATGTCGTTGGATGATTTTGTCCCCTCAAAAAAGCAAGCTGGCAAGAACTATCTTGCTATGCTCCGAAGAATGGTAAGGAGGCTGGAGACCTTGTTTCCTGTTTGCTCAAATTCTCACTGGGCAGTGGACACGGATGCTTTGATGATAGGTACCTACCTACGTGTTTGTAACGAATGAATTGAAAGCCTTGTAGAAACAATAGATAGTCTTTCTTTCATGACCGGCTTCAACAGCTTGGCAGGCCGTTAGCATCTTCAGTGAAACAGTGACTATCTCCAGTGAAACAGTGACTATCTCCAGTGAAACAGTGACTACCTCCAGTGAAACAGTGACTATCTCCAGTGAAACAGTGACTATCTCCAGTGAAACAGTGACTATCTCCAGTGAAACAGTGACTATCTCCAGTGAAACAGTGACTATCTCCAGTGAAACAGTGACTATCTCCAGTGAAACAGTGACTATCTCCAGTGAAACAGTGACTATCTCCAGTGAAACAGTGACTATCTCCAGTGAAACAGTGACTACCTCCAGTGAAACAGTGACTATCTCCAGTGAAACAGTGACTATCTCCAGTGAAACAGTATTTATCGACCCGCCTGTTTGTCACAACAAAACTTATTTCCCATACTACACATTACACTTTTAGAAGAGCCGATCATACCAAAACAGTCACGTTACTTGAGTGACTGTTTAGGTACTAGCTATCTAGGTATGGTTATTTATGTAATTACTAGTAAAATTGAAAAACGTAAAGTTCATTAAATTTGTTTCAAGTGGATTTTGAATCTGGATTTAAACCAAATTGATAGCTAGGTAATTACTATCAATAAACCTATTGTAAACCTTGTGGTTGTAGATAACCTGAAGGTACTTTCATGAAAAAGTTTAGGATTATCTAAATGTAACGTAAATGTTGTCAATATCATTATTTAATTTATTTGTGAAGAGATTGTAATGGGAATAAATGATATACTGGATATTAAGTACCGACTATATACTTACATAAGGGCCTCAGGTACATAATGAATGTAAATAAAACAAATCTACACCTGATCAAAGATTAATATAATTTTATACTCTTAAAAATATCAAAATAGTTTACAAACTAAAAATGATATTTAAATATAACAGATACAAAATTAACTTACATGATGTTCTGATTTTTAAAATATAACATTACCTAATATATATTTACCACAGTTGTTTTTTGTAAATAAATTAATATCAAAACTCTAATTTCTTTTAATAGCACAATAACAACATTTATTTGTCAACCGCTACTGTTAATGCGACTATTAAATACATTTTCTAGATAATTTCAATAAATAACGACATTCTAGTTCTAATTCCATCAATATACGTATGAACCAAGATACAAAAAGCGAATTAGAGAAGATTTTTCTTAAAATCTAATTTTTGCTTAACTAAAACAAATCTTTCGCGCCAATTTTTAAATTTTTTAAATGGAACTTAAACCTCGGTGCGTTGGCCGATAGTTTATACTAGAAGCGACATCGGTTGTCAAACATGGAATTAACCGCGCGACATTCTCGCCACGACAACCAATAAAAAAAGATAGCGTTATATTTTTTTGGTCGCTCCGCTGATATTCTCGTAGCGACGATTGTTGTGTAACTACTGTTTCTAGCGATGTAGTGTAGTGAATGTGTTTATGCGTTTAGTATGCGTGGTTGGCTACGAAAAGACCGGCTTCGGCGCCCACACCTGTTACAGATCCAGCCACGTATTTGCCTTGCGACGCCTGGCCGTTAGCCTGGAAAGAGAAAATATATTTTTAGTTTTTATTTATGACAACATTTTATATCTGTGCACAAAAATAGAACATTGCTTGTGGACAAGTTGTAATTAAATCTTAATTTACTGTGCATCAGTAATGAGTTAATAACTGATACAAACCAACAAAGTTTTACTTTCATATTTCTTCTAATTTTTTTTTTCTTATGAATCTGGTCTGTATACTTTACTACTATAATTTTCTTATAAATATTATACAAAAATTTTCTCACACACATTTTGGTTTCTCATTCATTCATTCACATTTTAAAATTATTACAAAGCCAAGAAGAAAGTAGATTCACAAGACGTATCATCTTCTGGTGTTATTTATTCACACCACACTACAATTTATTCTGCTCACCAACCGTTCAATACTTTCACTTCGATACAAAGCATCTCAGCAATTTGACATTAGAATGTGCCAAATTAGAAAAATACGCTCCAAATAACTATCCTACAATGTTGACCCGAATTCAAGCATTAAAATTTTTATTTAGGCAACATTTGAGTATTAATTCTAGACCGACATTTTTAAGATCAACAGGTTCAAGGTCGAGTTCATCGACTACTGATAATTTGGTATGTAAATATTAAAGTTTCTGATAATGGTTACCTAATGCTAGTAGATACGTTTATCAAGAGAATTTCATTTCACATTCCCGGGTCGACCAAAGAGTTATTGGGGTTTTTTAAATCTCAGTAGTAGCACGGAGTCTGGAATAGTGCCCGGTATATGGCAATAGGCTCACCTCCTATTACACGGGATTCATAACATAAGTAGTAAAAAGTGGGCGTTACATTGTACAGTGGCATTAAATGCCGCAATGTCCACATCTGCCTACCTCTTCGGAGATAAAAGGCATGATGTTATGTTATGTTTCATTACACAAACATGATAGTTTTTGTTTATTATAACCAAACTAATGTAATTTATTGTTTTACAAGAAATGAAAGTGAAAAAATTAAACTTTTACGTTTTTAGATTAATTAAGTACCATTAGTTAAATGGATGTTAAATGGTATGAACTAATTAAGGAGTATCAACTTAATAATAATTATTAGGAATTAATAGAAAATAATGAACAGTAGTAAAACAATTTGACTTTTCTTTAGTTTCTACTTGTTAGCTATGTGAGACAGTCTAGCTACTAAACCGGACACGATATATAGGTACAGTACGGTAACAATAATCTGGACTTATAAAAAACCTGGTTTATTTTAGTGTAATATATTTGGAAACAACTGATCTGAGGAGTCTGCTGAAACACTGATATCGTGAGACCTTGTCCACAATAGGTACTAGTGAATAATTTAGACTAGATGAAATAATATAGCTACATTTTATGATTATTTTCTGATTAGAAGACAATGATGTTTAATAGATTTAAAAAAGACTAATTAAACTCCCGCTGCTGCGATGCGCCATCTACATTGTAGTTTGTTTTGAGGTGCATTTTAAATGCAAGAAAATCTTTTTAGGGCTGATTGTTCTAACACCAGATACATTCTGAGGCATAACGTTGAATATTTGACAATTGTTCCACACTAAAAACTGTCAATGTCAATTTTATTCTACAGTTAGTTATTCAAGTGATGATTGAAAAATCGACCCTTAAACCCTCATTAAAACGAATATTACCTATGTAAAATAGAAATATTCAATATTAGACGGGTTTTAAAATATGTAACAACTACTATATTTTTCAATAGACATACTTTAGCAAGAATACTAACAAGAGGTCTATATGGTTCAAATGAAAACTACAGACGATGCTAGCTAATTAGCGTCTAAAAAAAGGAGAAATAAACAACAAACACTATAAAACGAAATTAATTATTTATTTCAACAATTACAAGCACACAATAAGCTGCATAGTGTCTGTACTACACACTATTTCAAGCATACTTTTTAATAGATACATGCAAAAAAACTACACGTTTAAAAAAAGAAAAAAACCGTTACTTTTTGACATTAGATACTTCTTTCTCGCTTCCACGGAGAATGTAAGAGCGAGGGAAAGTATTCAAAATGTATTCTTTTCGTTTTTTAAACGTGTTGTTGTAATTAAAGTTTTGTAAAATGGCTTTAGTCATATTATTTGTAAAAATAATGTATATTTTGTGAATTCATTGTTTATTTGTGTTTTAAAATAAGTATTTTGTATTTTTTTACAAATAATACGACGTAAAAATTATTGTTTGTATATGGTTCGGTTCGGTTAAGTACCAAATTATAATAATGTGATGTTATAGATTTTTGTGATATCGACTTAAAAGTAGAACTCTAGAAAATAGACAAAAATAAATGCTATAATGGATATCAATTCGATTAAAAATTTTGAAAATAAAAAACATGGAATGTAAAAAGTCCAAAATAAAAAACAACAACAGCCAATTCAATTTTATGTTTTTAAGCAAATTTTGTTCAAGGTTTAAATAACAATTTAAAAATAGATTTTGAATTAGGCAACATTCTTATAAAGCCAACCATACATACTGCAACTAATAAAACGTTATAAAAATATGACAAAAACATTTGCTTAAAAATATAATAAAAACAATATAATATTTACTTTTAACATTTAGCAGGATTATGTATGGTTTACTTAAATAATTCTAATAGGCATGCGACTTAACAAAGTTAGATTTGTCCGAGGCCAGTGAGGGAATCGAACCCGCTTCATATTTTCCAACGCAAGCCAAACCATTGGCCTATGACGTCACAATTGGCAAAGAAAACATCCAATTTTAGGGATTCGAATTTAGAATCATCGAGCCGACACGTGATTGGTGGTTAGAGATGCGCAGGAGTGCAGCGTCGTTGGTGCAAGGTCGAATTGTGAGGGTTGGAGAGAAAAAAATGTTTGATTAGTACACTACTTTTGATAAGAGATTATATACAGAAAGTACAAAATTTGACAATTCTGAATTTGTACTTACTGTATATGAATCAAACTAAATTATAAGCAAAATTAGTAACACATTTAGAAACAACACAAATGTACATGCATAAACATAATGAAGTAAATAATCAGACAACACAGCGAGTTTTTCGTGCATTTTATATCGTCTATATGAAAAACCTACTAAGACTTCAGAGTCGAAAACTAAGGTTAATTATTTCTTTTCTTTTCTTGTTAACTTACCAAACTTTGAAACTGCTTCCGACGTCTGCGTCTATCTAAAGAAATGCTGTGCTAATCTACTACTACCTACATGACTACTTTTACTATAAAGGGGGTCGTAAGGAATCTCAAACAATAGAGTATCTTTTTCTTTTCACATCCTCCATTTCCTAAACGACTAGTACATTAACTGACACACATACACATCCTATCAACTCATTCATCCCTGGTATCACCCAGTTAACATTCTCATTACGAAGGCTTACTTTTCCAGATTTCCTATTAGGCTTATTTAGCAATATTAAGCATTCTTCATCTCATAATCTCCTAGTACAATCAAGTCACCTTAGCACGCTTGATGAGCTCCTGCTGTCCAGCCAACACGTTCTCAGGCTTGCCGGCCCATGCGCGGAGGACGGAGGCCTGGAGGGCACGACCGTAGCTGAAGGTAAGGGCCCACGGCCTCTTCATGTCCACAGTGTTGATGGCGTTCAGGTTCACTGACGCCTCCTCCTCAGACTGACCACCAGACAGGAATGTGACGCCTGGAGAATGATGCGTCGTTCATTGATTTTTGATAAATACATATGAAAGATTTTTTTGAGAATCAGGTTCATAATTGAGTCAGTGGGTAAAATATCCTAGCATTTAATAACATGAGTAAGTATCTCATGAGTAAAATTTTGGTTATGATCTTTAGATGTACCTATTAATTTCATTATTTTGTTCACAATTCATGTTTTTTAGTGTGCATACTGTATGACAAATGTTACAAGTTATGAGTGCTAATAATAACGCTGCAAACTTACCGGGAACGGCAGCAGGTACAGTTCTGAGCAGAGCGGTAACGGTGGCGCGGCCAATGTCCATGGGAGTGTAAGTCTTCTTGCAACCCTGGCCAGGAGTCACCTGTGAAGCAATAAACAATAATATAAGACATTTGTTCCACTATTTTTTGTAAATTAATGTTTAAAAGTACTAGGAGCTCAGTACAGCATAAGAGGTCTAAATGTTACTAACCATGTTGGGCTTGAGAAGGGTACCCTCAAGGTAGACGTGGTGGTCGCTCAGCGCCTTGTAGACGGCAGCCAGAACAACCTCGGTCACCTTCTGGGCACGGTCAAGGTCGTGTTCACCTAGAAAATAGACAAAATGAAGTTCAGTAAGGTAGGATTGACGTCGTTAGAAAACATTTTGTCTTTGTCACTTCTACTTTTCCCGCGGATGCCGCAAGAAGCGATTATTATAGGACTACATATTTTAACAAAAACCGGGCATTCTTTGTAAACTACAGTCTCCAACCCAGTCGCCAAGCGTGGAGATTATGGCAAACCAAACCCCTCTCTAGTAGAGGAGGCCTATAGTTCAGCATTGTATTCTCATGTTGTTGCTGTTCATGATGATGATGATGATAAATATCATTAACTTATTGCAAGTACCAGGTGTGCATAATTTGAAAGAGTCCTCTTACCATCAGGCAGAACCTCGGGCTCGACGATGGGCACAATGCGCTGGCTCTGGCAGATGGAGGCGTAACGAGCCAAAACGTTCGCGTTCTCCATGATCGCCTGGTAGGATGGGGTGAAGCGGCCGATCTTGAGCACGCAACGCCATTTGGCGAAGTGGCAGCCGTCCTTCTTGTACTGGGCGCAGCGCTGGGCAAGGTCATCCAAACCTGGAGAAAAAAAGCAAAATATTGTTTACTTACTATTATATCATGAGAGGAGGGGGCTTTTCACAATCTTACTTAGTCATCAAAAATTGCCAGTTTCGTTTCCTATCTAATAAATCTGTAACAATTTAAAGATAAATCAAATTCTGCATGACACCACCAAAATATCGTATGATGCAACATGTTTTTTCCTAATAACAACGATTTTAATCTTGTCATATTTTTACGAAATAACATTAAATTATTTAATTTGAAAATCGTGTAATTTTTGTACACAGCAGATAAAAAGGAAAATATTACAAAGTGAATTTTCAAGTTGGATTTATAATTTTTAACTTTCCACACTGTTATATAAAATTCTACAAATTGGTTTGGCATTGAAGACGCATGAGACTCCTTATTGGCTAAATTACTTTAATAATCTTCTAACATAAGAAATGATGACAAGAAAATAAGTCATTTTTCATTTCAATTTTAATAATTTTTTGCCCGGATGAATTCATTCAGTGGGCGGTGATTCGATGTCAGTTACCAGGGTCACATAGCGACCCAAGTGGTGATTATTCGAACATCAACATACTTTAACCGCTTGTATGACGCAATCACTTGTTTACGGACTTTTGACGGTGATAAGGGCGATAAGCAGTCGAGCCCCCGGGCCTAATTGCGTAGTGTGATCACAATCGTAGTTTTAGCTGTTAGCTAATTGAGGAATAATCAGATCCGGCCCCTTATTTTGTACACGTCATGTTAAAAAATACAAGTCAGTATTTTAAATACAATACAATATTACATAATAATATGTAAGTACACTACAGTACACTTCAAGGCCCGAGTCAATAGGTTGCTTATGGGACGACGTGCTCCATCGTAAACCGCATCATTGTTTACCTTTAGGCGAGATATAGTGGTTTAACAACGGCCAATCCAATATAAAAAGTACCTAAATTACACAGTTTTCTTAAGAACGTCCAAGTTTTGTGGCTTGATAACATAAATTGGGTTAATCAAAACTGGTTTAGATAGGCAGGGCAATCAACTGTTGCGTTAAGTACAGTGGGTTAAATTCCAGAATTAAATTAATATGTTTATGGTCTTTTTTTACCACTCATCTTTTTGGTCTCATGATCTCACGAGTTAATTTTTTTTTAATTAATTCAATACCGATCGCTATTGGAACTTTAATTTAGGAACCTAGCTAGCAGTAATATTTTATTTATTCTTTATAGTACCTACGTCTCAAATTCAATACTGGCAATAATTTAGGTAGCTACAACTCGTATGACACGTTTCTATCTATAGATAGCCGGTCCAAAAGGTCAACATATTGGTTAAAATTTGTTTATTCAGTCATTTTGGATGGACATTTCATCGTGCAGCACTTTGATAAGATAAAAATATCCCCAACCTAAACGGTATTAAAGTTAATGAAAGTATAATATTAATTGCTTAACGTATTTTTTTCTTGATTGGTTCTTATTACATCGTGAACTTGGAAACAGTATCTATATTAAGTGATAAGTAACACTTAAAACATGCAGGGGTCATACACACCGTAAAGATAATTCATTATCAAGTCAAGAATCAATCAATTCGGCTATCTATTTTGTTAACTTCATTCAGTACATATTATTATAATCTTCAAACATTCTTGAGCGAAAAACCTCTCCTATATCATGTAACTACCAGGATAACATAAGATTGTAAGAAGTATTTATTTGTTCAACAACTACATCTGTCTGTCTTTTATCTATTCAAGCAAATTAAACAACGGAAAACTATCAAAGAGTTTATAAGTGCCTTCATCCGTTTAAATCCCTATTCTAATGATAAGTGTTATGATCATCAGTAGGTTCTTATGGTGATAACAATAATCTTTGTAGACTTAGTCTAAGCAATAAAATGTTACCTAGGAATAACATAATTACTGGCAGGTATTTCCAATACAATTAAGTCTACTTCATTATTTCTCTGGGTCTATTTTTCTCACTTGGAAAGTCCCCAGTAGTAGTTTAGAATATAGGCATAATCCAAGAATCAAACTCGAGACCCTTTGCTTAGAAGTTCGAATCGTACCTAACTCCTCAAAAAAAAAAATATTTATTTCAGCAGTAACCGTAATAGTAATTTAAAAGTCACAACTGTCTTCAATATCGCTTCTATCTGTGTACCAACATTCATCTAAATCGGACCAGCAGTTTTGTCACAAGTCACATAACATCACGCCTTTTATCCCCGAAGGGGTAGGAACAGGTGCACATTATGCCACTTTTCACTATTTTATGTTATGAGTCCCATGTAATAGGGGGTGAGCCTATTGCCATATACCGAGCACAATTCTAGACTCCGTGCTACTACTGAGATTTTAAAACCCCAGTAATGCTGTAAAAGGTGTAAAAGTCACTAAGTATTTACAGTAAATAGCTACATAAGACACCATTTGAAAAGTATTATTCGAACTACTACAATTTATAACCATAGTAAATTGCTGATTGTCGTTTTGTTTTTTATTCAAGGTGACAATTTTTGCGAACCTGTCTACGTGTATACCTTGCGGAAACAAGTGGCACGACCAGTTTCGATAGTATTTATCTAGTTCCTAGATTACAGAACAAAGAACTATAGTTTTAATAAAAAACAAGGAAAATCCAACATTAGGAAAGTGTACGGTACGGTCTTGTTACTTTATAGTGGCCTCATATACACAAAAATTGTAATATCATGCAGAATTACATAGTCATATTGCCAAAGCTGGCAAAATCTTTGGGACATCTTTTCTCTAAGTTGGTCATAACAAATGACGACCTTCAAGTTTTAATTTAACCCATAACGACTCTCAACGCCTTAAAACTTTTCTAATTCACCATGATTCCTACAGGCGTCAAATACCAAACTACATTTCCGACATGACCACCTGAAATTTACTGTTGATCACCAAAATTCATCGAAGGTGCCAAAAATCTCTCACTTACCCTGAGTAGTGCACTCGTCTTCAGATCCGAAGAGTGGGACGACACCTTTGTCGACCTTGATGCCGGGGATGATGCCACGCTTCTCCAGGAGGGTGACCAGGGGAGTGCCATCATCAGCCTTCTGGTAAAGGGTCTCGTGGAACAGGATCACTCCGGAGATGTTTTCCGAGAGGGCCTGGAAGAGATTTTAAGGATTTAATTATGGAAAGTCGTCAAAATAATGTGTACTGATTTCCATACCTTGATCTATTTATTATTTTAAAGTTATCATCAAAAAGATAAAAAAAAATTTGTTAAATTCAAGTTCAAGAAATGAATAGATGACGGTAAACAATGTCTACCTATTTACTGTTAATTATTACTACTACTATTTGTTATCAAATGTTAATAACATACTAAACACTCCAGACTAGAATTCTAATCAGTCAATAGCTCAGTACCAATACTACTCATTATTAATAACCACGTTTTTATGATAGTCCGGTAAAACCTGGAATTGTCTGCCTACAAGAACGGTATAGTCGAATAGTGCACTTAATCACTTCATCTTCAAGATCCTTTTGCCTTCTGAATATGTGACGATAATCTTCAAAGTTCAAGGGGTCTTCAGTAGGTATAAAAAGAAATATTTAATTACAGAACTGATAAAATCTACGAAAGCTTTAACAGATGTCATCAAGAACTTCGACACTCTTCTAACAAAACCGTGTCGGGTGTTTTTCCATCCCAAAATGTCCAGCAGCAAAACTGGCCTACGTTATTAAGGGAAATGAAGAAACAGGTTATCGATACAATTATCTTTAGGACAGGTCTGATTATGCAACAGTGGTATTTCATGTTAGAAAGTTGTTTATTTTTCGAGCCATATTTAGCGTGGTAAACAGGAAGACGGTCAGGCGCCATGACGCCAAAATACCTGTACTAGAGGTATAATCGTATAATATATTATTATTGAAGCATGTGATTGTCTCGTACTTGGGTTAGGAAATATTTATGATACATTGCCAAATGTGCCAGTTATAAAAGGTGACACTTTGAGTAACATTTTTGGTTGTATATTGGGCCGGCTTTGCGGTTTTGCTTATCTAGTTCACATATGTTTAAGGGTATACCGTATTTTTTTTAAGTAGGAAAATCATCGAATGACTGCTCCCGCCTGGGTGAGGCGGGAGGGAGTGTCAGACTCTTACTGACTAAAAACCACCCCGTTCCTTCTCCTGCACGTGGAGTCGGAGCCCCGGTTACCCGTTAGTATGTATCATAGATATTTTTTTTGCAAAAATACGGATATGATATTATGGCAATAAAACTGTGGTTTATTCATTTACCTATTACAGGTAAAACTACCTCAAATGAAAAGAAAATCCGATCTTTTGGGCACATTTCTGTTCGGACAGATCTTGACTTTCGATCATGGTCGCCTGCAAGATGCCCTTGATCACAAAATGGGCAACCCTGCTTTCATTGCACATTCATAATTTGGCTTGTAATCAACAGAGTATATCTAGACAGAACACATCACATTGCATTGTCTAGAAATAAACCCTACTTTCCTACTTACGTAATTCTCAAGGTCATGTATAAGGTCACTTTCAAACGACTTTCTCTAGTTCTCTTGTCATATAACTAGAGACGTGATTGTGTTCATGTATTTATTAAGTTTTAGGAAGGAAAAAGGATTTCAACGGTCATCATGAGTCGTCAGCGTGGCATCAAGCTCCACGTAGTAAGTCAGAAATGGTATTTTGTGTTTTCCAAGTACTAGGGTAACAGGAATCAGCAGTAGGTAGCTGATTCGATCATACCTATGTCAAGCTTTGAAAACTTCAAATGTATTTTTTTTATTACTCCCGTGGCACATAATTATTATTTAACGAATTATATTTTACCGGGTAAGTGTCAGGCCTTCAACAATTTGATTGACGCGTCGCGCAACGAGTATGAGCCCCACTGTAGCTCGAAACTAGTCGAGATACCTTGGCAAACAAATATTGATACTCTACGATGTTCAATACAATTATCATGACTTCTCTTATCATACCTACAGGAGTAGGCAGAGCAGGCTACACAACATAACATAACAGCACTTTTCCGTTAATTAAAAATCTACAATAATACGTCATTATAAAGTAAAAAAGAGTGCTATTTAAATGTAGATAAGCACACCTTTATAAATACACATGTGCATTGATTTTATCGTTAATTGTGATCTTTTAAACCATTATTTAAAAACGTAAAAATATGATAAAAAATCGCATACTTATATTCGCCGATTAAATCAATACATTCTTATAGTATCGAATCGAGCGAGACCATGCTACAAGTAGCGACTCACTAGAGAGAATTTCATACGACTAATAGTTTAGAAAGTAGGCCAGTTTCAGTTTGTAGCTGTAAATACTTTAGAGAAAATAGCTAACGAATTTTAGCTTGTATGTTAGGTTCAAACTAGGTAGAGTATCTAATAAGTTTTGGATATATTTTTAGTGTTGGAACGATACCACAGCCTGACAGAAAACCGATGTGAAACAACGCTTACGTTGTGTTTCGTCGTGTGAGTGAGGTTACCGGAGGCCCAATTCCCCGCCTACCCAGTTTCCCCGAATCCCCCACTATCCTCAAATTCTCAATTCCCAAAAGATCGGTAACGCACTCGTAATGCCTGAGCTGGTATTTCGGGTGTCCATGGGCGCCGACGATTGGTTACCATCAGGCGAACCGTCTGCTGACTGCTCGTTTACCGGATTATCCCATAAATATATAAGTACTTATCCAAAAAGATAAAAATCGCAATTTAACGCCGAAATATTATCATTATTCCCTTGAAAAATAGTGCGGGCCTACTGTAAAAACTTGTCTAACGCATGTCGATAGAAATCCACTCTCAATATGCGACCTTCTTACTTTAAATAGTCTCAACGTACCGTACACTAAACAGACAGTTTTTCTTCATAACACACGTAAGTAGTAAATACGAATTGTTTACTATAAAACCAAATAACACTTGCAAACGAATCTGTGACTTAAACCAGACAATTACACTACCTACGTCATGCAAAAACCAAGCAACAGATAGTGGAATTAATATTCAAAATCCAATGGCAACCAGTTTCGCTGGGGGCACGGCAACCACACCTCTGTTTCAAAAAACTACGTAACGGAATTCGATTAACATTTCAATACGGGTTTTGAACCCGATCGCCTTGAAAGTTTATTTAATTTTAGAAGTTTCCTGAACTGGTCAAATGTCATCTTGATCATTAATGATTATTGTTATTTTTTAGTGGAAATGTGATAGTAAAATTGAATAAAAAATTGTTTAGTTGTTTTTGAGTATATCGCTTATAGACAGACAAACAGGCTCAGGGGTCTTTGTTTTATACATAGGTGCAGGCCTTATCATACTTCGTTTTTTTCTTATTTTTATTCAATACTTTAGTTTTTTTCTACCTATTCTACCTTAAAAATTTTGGAGTCAATTGTATTGTCTGCCATACAAGTTACCAGGATAACATGACACTTAAGGAGATTTCAAATTGAGTACAATGAATATATTGCGTTACTAATTCTATCGATTGCCTTTGCCGCACTTATTATAACGTGTCATAAGGTTCAATTTAAATCGTTTACTTACGGCGTCGGAACTGAAGAGCAACTGGCGGTACTTGCGGCGGTTCTCCTCTGTGTTCTCAACTCCGATGTCCTGGAGACGCTTGCCCATTGTACCTGATTAAACGACAAACATTAAACCAGGTAATAATGACCCTTATTAAAATGATGTTAAAGTCTATTGTTGTATAAAGTTCTGTTATCAAAGACAGAATATAATCAAAAATTATGATGTCATATATTAAAAAAATCATCATACTTCATTACTTCCTTCTTATTAACTAAATTACAGACAGAATCATTAAAGATTTGCAGACACACAATTAACGATAAGTTTCAGTGACAAATTATTATCAATCTAAAGTCACTTGAAAATATAAGTTACTTCAGCATGTCACTTTTGTACACTATGTGCGCAAAAACAAAATAATAAAGAAAAATATTTTTAATTTATTGAAGATACAACACCAGTTTAACTATCAATCAATTATAAACACCACTCTTCAGGAATAAAGGTTATTTTCTAATATCACTCACTCACTAGACACAATCACAATAGTTCACGCAATCTATAAACCTAAGACTCTTAATGATAAAGCTAATTTTAGCATCACACTCACCAGTAGACTCATCAGCAGCAAGGATACCCTTGCCAGGAGCTACAATCGCCTGGGCGATCTTCCTAAGCTCCTCCTGCAGCTCGGGAGTTGGGTACTGGAAGTAGGTGCTCATTGTGGCTGGAACAATAAGCTTCATGTTAGAAAAAGGACAGACAAATGGACCTACAGTATAATACCTATTTAATATTTTTTCTCCTTCCATAAGTAGAATTCGAAACTTACCAACGGCAAGTACCAATGTGACATTTTCCGAGTCATATGCACTTTCTAAGATTATCAAGACACCACTGACAGATGGTGAAGGAAAACATCGGGAGGAAACCTGGGCTTATAATGTCTAATTATAAGTTTGCAATCGCCAACCTGCATTGAGAGCAAGTGTGGTGATTAATGCTCTAACCTTCTCCGTATGAGAAGAGGCTTTCCTGAGTAGTGGGCATTTTTAGACTGTTGATGATGATAAGTAGAATAAGGAAATGTGTTAAACTAAATACAATTATAGAAGTCATATTTTGAACTACGATTGTAGCTGATTGTTCCGATTCATAAATGCTTTCTACAACGCACTGTTGATGCATTAAAGCTATTCGATTTGATTTCTAATTTTGATAAGTCGTCTAGTATGTCTATGAGTAAACAAATAGTTTTATGTAAAATATGTGTATTAGATTAATTAGTAGATAAATAAATTAGTACTGATTTTTGTATGTTTTTGACCATAAAATCTGATTTTACATTAACTTATTTCATTAGTCATTATTTATTTATTTAATTACACTTTTAATGCCTTAGGACATTAATGTCATTCAGAATTAAATACAACATAAATTCAGAATTCCGAAAACATGATGAATTTCAGTAAGTAAACCTTTGTTTAATCTGGAGGCAGAACCCAATTCATCTTGCCCAGTGACCAGTCAAAAATAATATTCCTATAATATTATGATATAATAACTAACACCAAAGTAATAAAACTCTGATAGTATTTAACATACTTAGTACATTTTTACTTACTTATTGATAAATTATATTTGCTCAACACATTATGATAAGATTAAACTCCAAATTTATTTTTATTTTTATACATGTAACGTAAATGATGGACTAAAGGTTAAGAGTTTTAAGAAAATGTTTTGAGAAAACTGTCAATAAATTTAATTTTAATATATTCTTTAATTTAGACATGGACAAGTCTACAGAGTAGTAAACGGAACGCTCCCGAAATGATGACAAAATGAAATTGTTTTTACAATTTGAATCATTTTTGTTCTCCTGTTATTCATGGAACATTATCCTTGAGCAGTTGTTTAAAACTATAACTACATAAAATAAACATTTAATTCCTGAATTTTATGAGAATAAAACTCGTTTTTTACTGTCATCTGTCGGGGTTTTTTGGGATTGTTCTTTTTATTCTATAAATAGCTAGCATGACAAGAAATAGTTGTTACTGTACCTATCATTATGTACAATTCCATTCATAATAATGTGCAAGTTTCAAATCAAAGCAATTATTGAAGTCTTTTTTTAAGGGGGGAAAATCATCGAATGACTGCTCCCGCCTGGGTGAGGCGGAAGGGAGTGTCAGACTCTTACTGACTAAAAACCACCCCGTTTCTTCTCCTGCACGTCAAGCCGGAGCCCCGGTTACCCGTTAGGTTCTCCGCGACAATTATTGAAGTCTAGCGATACACCAAATACAATCCAGTTTTTTTCAGTCAGAATAGCAATTAAGATTCTAAATAGAAAATTTAATTAGATAAAACCTACATTCTTATTAGTTTTTGTAGTCCACCCTAGGTCAACTAAGATAAGGTGTATTTTATACTGTCTCAAAGCACCAGAAAAATCGTAAATAAATGCAATATAGGATAAAAACTAACACATTCTAGGCCTAGCAAAGTCTAATAATTAATAGTCAGTCTGAGGCAATATTGTGAAAAATAGAGGTTAAGGAATATCTGGAAATTAATCAAAATATCCTCTAGTTACGTACTATAACTAGTCAGCAAGTTCTTAAGAACTGTACTACCAATATAATAAAAAACAGGAATATTGTAAGAAAATGTTAACATGGGGGTAGCCTACCCTTGGTTCCGAATCCTGGCCACCATCCTGACTCCGGAGGTCCCTTCTTTCCCTTCTTTTTTTTACCTTTAGCACCCATTTTGTTGTTTGTAAAATTTGTATAAAAAATTTACTTAGAAATAAATTGAACTTAAAAATATTATACTCGACATTATAAAAGATGTTCTATCAAAAACTCACCATCACAAAGTAACCCGTATCTGTCTGTTTATTCATTTGTTTCGAAAAATTAAATTAAGAAGCGATGTTTTACGGTTGGCTATGATAAACTGTCAAAAAATTGTCATTTTTTATTTTTTGGCAAACTAGTCGTAGTGATGGGGACGTTATCGATTAGTTACTATCTATTAATTTTTAAATATTTTTGTGATAATCAGAAATGAAATGCAATAAAGTATTTAATTAAACTATTACAAAAATGATCGAATTACAAAGCTCACACGAAGTAAAATATACAGATAAAGAATTACTATTATAATAATGTCCAAATATAGAATTACATTATTTTCATTCAGGATCACACTTTGTAACGTCCAGATTATTTACAATTCATTTGACATTGTTCAATATTAGCTCCCCCGAGAGGTGACCTTGAAAGGTCATTGAAAACAAAATACCTTCTTGATACGAGAATCCAAAAAAGTACAAATTCCAGTGAATAATAATGCTGCGTTATTACTAATTTTACGATTAATATCCTCTGAAAAAGAGCAATTGTTGAAAAAAATTTTTGAGTACCTAAATTACTTGGCTAGTAAAGTTAGTGGTCAAATTCTAAAAGTATCTACAATCGGCAATTTATAATTATCTAAACCTTTAGATGTCGTCTTAGGTAGTGATGCTTGCACTGCTCACCTAATGATGTTCATTACATCTTTACTATTAGCAGGAAAATGAAAATTAGCAATACTATAAAAATATGACGCCACATTTTCATAAAAATTCGACGGCTTCATTCCAAATTTGTAGATTTAAGATAAAAACGGAGGTACGCCAATTTATTAAAATAATATTACATTTAATTAAACATTATACGTAATTGCCGAATTCTACATTATAACCTTAAATTAAATACTAACCAACCCGTAAATGATATAACTTTCTAAACATTATTAAGCATTGTAACTAAAATGTTAAACCGAATAAAAATATAAATTATTTAATAAACTTACTTTTTTAATAGAATTATTTATCCGGTGAAACACAGACACTCCCGAACTGCTACGTTGGTAGTACTGTCAAATAGTAAGTCGTCGAGAGGACACATACAAAAGGTCATTTGAAGGTCTAGTGATAGCACAACTGCGAAGCAGTTTTACCTACCGGTAATGCGCCATCTGACGGCTCTTTTGGTGAAACTCAAAGCCAACGAATTTAGTTACAAATAGGACTTGTACACAGATACTTTCGCTGTCGTGGTAAGTAGTAGTAGTTAGCATACAAAACGGTAGATAGCGCTGTTTTAAAATTAATATGTAATATGGTTAGGAATACCTTGGGTTGTCTTATTTTAATACGCATAAATATCGATATTTTTAAATAATCATATACACTACCACGTCACTATTTAGAAATTAGAGAAATAATTTATGACGTTTGAGATTGACAACATTTACACCAAAAATATTACTTCTATGGTGCATCTTTTTTTTCGTTAAATCTCTTTGAATAAATAGGCACACTAAAAAGTTTAGTAATCATAACACCTAAATATTATTTTTCTAAAACATTTTTACTATCACAGTCAAATCATAGCTATCAAGGAAGGTACTGATTAGGTAGTTACCCATCTATGTAGGTACCTAAAAATTTACAATGACATTATGAAAAACCTGAAATTTACCTACTAGGTAGGTACAGTAAAACACCAAAAACATAATAAATCGTTACGTATTAGAACTAATCAGAGCAATGTCAAGAGTCAAAAGTTATCGATTTATTTATTTACAATTCCACTGTGTTTGTATGAGATGAGTGAGATGACTTTATACAGCATGATCATGTTCTATAATTAGGTGTCCACAAAATAACTAATAATATTTCTTTGTGTGGCCGCCAGCCATGCTTCGTCACGAATGCGCCGGCTCGACCGGTGTCATACCATGGCCTCACAGAAGACCGACGTGAAACAACGCTTTCGTTGTGTTTCGTCGTGTGATTGAGGTTACCGGAGGCCCAACTACCCCTTCACCCACCCTAACTTCTCCAATCCCTGAATCCTCAACATTCCTCAAATACCTAATCACCCAGAGGCCATGGACGACGCCGATTGTTCACCATCAGGTGATCCGTTTGCTCGTTTACCGGCTGCGTAAGCCAGTTTAAACATTAAAAAAGAGTCATTGTTATCCTTACCTACACCTGTATGTACATACCTAATTGATCGTGAAGTCGCGAGTACTAAGCAAGGGGTCTCAGTTTCGGTTTCCGGGTATAGCAAAGCACCCAATATTGTGTAGTTAAATCAGTCAAAAACGAAATGCTTCGACTTTTCAATACAATCTCGCAGCTCGTTAGGTAATAAAACATTATGTTTTTATTGGTCTCAATCAGAATCAATTGACAGAGTATTAGTTGTTGTTCTTCATTATTTCTTTGAACAGACTTTGTAGTCGGTGTGAATAGTGTCGTGAAGAAGTGAGTACAGTAGTAACAATATTGCCAAAAACCTAAAATTGTCAACAGCCCGTAACATTCCACTGTTACATTCTCAGGAAGCGAACCTGAGGTTTGGCCATCATCTCCTCGGTTGGCAGTTTAGCAGGTGGGTTGGACATCGCAGTTAAAATATTCTTGGTTCATCAGAGAGTACCGCTGGCCTGTCTCGTGTCGTTCCTTAAGTCTTTCACTGTCGGTAGATAAGTGTTGAAAGCAAATCTTCCGTTCACTCGGTACATCCTACTAATATTCGAGTTCTTCGTCAAATTAGTACGTGAGTAAGCCGAAAACATAATAATTTCTTTAGTTATATTTCAAATCTTATTACTTAAAAATACAAAAGTTTGTCTGTTGAAACGGCTGAAGGGATCGAGTTGATACTTGGAACAGGGATAGATTGTGGTCTTTCTTTTGTTAAGGGGGGAAAATCATCGAATGACTGCTCCCGCCTTCAGTGTCAGACTCTTACTGACTAAAAACCACCCCGTTCCTTCTCCTGCACTTCGAGTCGGAGCCCCGGTAACCCGTCAGGTTCTCCGTGACATAGATTATGGTCTAGGATTGTTAAAATATGTTAACACATATTTGATCCCTATGGGAGACAGGCAGGATGTTAACACATATTTTAACATCTTTATAATAATTATTTGACCAGGAAAACAATGTAACTGTAATATGACAAGGGCACGGACACAAGTCCGTGGAAAAATACAATTTGTTAATAAAAAAAACACGCTGGGGAAAGCTAATATATTATTAGCCGTAGGTATGCCGTACAACTGTTTAATGTACATATGCCGTACATTAAACAGTTGAAGGGTTAATCGGGACTTACAACAGGAGAAGTACTCCATTCATCCTTATCGTTCATGTCCGATGATTAAAACCATTATCCATTTCAATCCACAGACAGGCAATTCAGTGCACCATTATATAATGAACGTAATACCAAGCGAAATGGAATTAATCCCCGTAATAAAATATTATAGGCAACAAAACAACAGCCCGTATCATGAGATAACAGAGTTATCTAAAGCTACAAACATGTACAGTAAATGTTCAGTTTGAGTGAAGTGCTCTTATAAGTCGAGTAGGTAAGTTTTTAATTAATTTATAATGTGGGTTATTGTACTTTTGGGTTGAGGTGCTCCATCGTAGACCGCATCATCACTTTCCACCAGGCGAAATAGTGAAACGTCGAGAAACGTCTGGTCCATCAGATATATAGTTAATAAATATGGTGTATATGGATTTTTTACCTCTCCACTTCTTCTTGACGGTGTCCTAAGTCGTGAGAGTCGGTTGTGACTCACATTTGGTAAGGACAGCAATGCTCTTTGATTGGTTTCATTCTCTGCCTGTCTCCCATGGGGGTCAATTCCAGCCGTGAGGTTATGTATATAATGCTCTATAATTAACCAGGAACTTGTACAGCAATCTTTAAATCCACCTACCAAGTGTGAAGTGTGGAGATTACAGCAAGACTTTCTATGTTTGAGGAGACCCATAATACATCAGTGGAGTGTCACTGGCCGTTTGTGATACTCAATAATGACTGAAATCGTAACCGTTCGATTGTCGATATGTCATTGATTTAGTGATAATAATATTAAAATAATCGTAACTGGTTTTACAAGCTTTAGAGTCGATTTTTCAACCATCAGTTAATGGTTACTGTAGAATTAAATTGACATTTGACAGTTTTTAGTGTAGAAGAATTGTAAAATATTCAAAGTTATTACTTAGTTAAAAATTAACTGATAATTGTAAAATCGGCCCTTATTCTGCTAACTAGCTTCTGTCTGCTGCTCCACCGGCATTTTTTGGATAAAAATCCCAAGTTTTATTTTTGACCATTATCTAACCCTGTTAGAAATTTCATTCCGATCCCTTAAGCCATTTTGACATAAAGGGATCCCAAACAAACAAATATACGAACTTTTACATTTATACTATTAGTAGGATAGGATTTTCTGATAAAATATTCACCGAAATAAATAAATCAAGTAAATTAATTTGATCTGATCTGTTCATAACCAATAACCGTAATATTAAAATTGAACTCCATTTTGTTGACAACCGCTAATTAATTTCGGAACCCGACTGTAATATTCAGGTGATTCATTATTGGTTTGTAAAACCAATACGAAAATGAATTAAAAGTTAAAACATTGCTACCTACACTCATTTTGTTCACGGAAAACTTTTAAATAAACGGAAAATTCGCTCGGAACGGATTCGAATACATTTTTACGTTTTTGGCGCGCGGCCGAAAAGTTTTTCCGCACAGCGCAGACCGACTAGCGAAACTTTTCGCGAAATTTAATTGGAAACTGTCTATCAGCTAATCCCTGGAATTATAACAAACAAAAAGTTCGTTGAGTAAATATTAACAGTGCCTACAATGTTTTTATGTTACCTACCTACATCGAAATTGAGTTAACAGAAAATTTCTACTTATTACGACCAGATTAAATTTTAGGTATGTATTTGAAACTTATAGGTAAATTATTTCAGACACCCTACATTATACATAGCAATCTCTTTCATATAAATGGTACCCTGGTACCTCAATGGTCATGCAACGCAATCGCTTCTAAGTTGCGTATGGTATTATGAATTCTAATTTATTATTTCAGGATGACTGCCTCATTGGCTGAGTGGTTTCAAAATGCGAAAGCCGGGCAAGGGGTCTCGGGTTCGATTCCCGGGTCGTGCAAAATATTACCGGGTTTTAAAAAAAATCTCAGTAGTAGCACGAAGTCTGGAATTGTGCCCGGTATGGCAATAGGCTCACCACTTATTACATGGGACTCATAACATAAATAGTGAAAAGTAGGTGATACATTGTACAGAGGCATTAAGTGCCCTAATGTGCACCTCTGCCTACCCCATCAAGGATAAAAGACGTGATGTTATGTTATTTCAGGATGGCTACATACTTTTCATATCCTGAGCCAGCCCTACAGCAGGAGCTAAGAAGCACAGCGGAGGCCATAGTAGCTCCTGGCAAGGGCATCTTAGCTGTTGATGAAACCAATGGTAAATATATACACAAATATAGGAGCTTTTTGGTATTATAACTGTCTGATACATAATTAAAAAAATATGGCACTTAACTGTTCGATGAAGAATACCTAGTTACTTACTAGTTACTCGACCAGTTTCATGCTACGCCAGGGACTCAAGTCGTGCGCAGCATTGCCTGACTAAAACACGCGACGAGCGTTACACAGCTAAATGAAGTAGACAAAGATAAGTTCTTTAAAAAATTTCTAGAAAAGTATGCATCTAATTATGTTTCTTTTTGTTATAAATAGATTAAAATACTGTTTATGGTTTTTTACAGAGGGAATCGGTAAATTATTAGCAGCAGTTGGCTCACAGAACACGGAGAACAACAGGAGGAGATACCGCCAGCTGCTTTTCACTACTGAAGTAAGGGCAAATTACGTACTTTACATGGCTTTCGTATCTATTACTTTCCCTGTTAAGGATAAAAATGGACAATAATATTTATTATCATTCTTCTTGCTAATATAAAAAATGTGAAAGTTTGTTTGTATGTATGTTGTAAGTTTGTAGGTACGTATTGGATAATTATATCAAAGAGATTGTTGTCAAACATTTTTTTAAGAGTAAAGAATCGTGTTCCTTACTCGTTTTTCTCCATTCGAATCTACATTTTGGAATGAGCACCTAGCTTCACTGACGGACTGACTGACAGACTATTATTTATTTTGTATTTGTTAACGTTTCAAAAGTACCACATCTTGGTTTTATTGAAATAAAATCGTTGACTTTAACTATCTTACTTCTTCACGCCGAAACGGCTGAAAGGATTGGGATCAAATTTCGAACAGGGGTAGATTATGGCCTGGAATGACACATAGGCCTAGTAGCCACTAGCCACCAACCAGAACCAGACCCGAGCGTACAGCGCGTCGCGTTCCGCGCGCGCCTCAAAGAGCCATCAGACCACTACGGATACGGCCCAATAGGGCCGATGCCGATACGGAACCGCGGAGAACATAAAAGTTACCGGCGAGAGAAGTCATTCGATGATTTTCCCCCTTAAAAATGCCACTAGCAGAAGCTAGTTATTATAAACAACATCAATAGAAAACAGCATCTGTTCATATTTAGTTGCGGGAACCAAAACAGTTATTCATGTCACTGGGACGTGCCGGACTAGTGTCCTCGTGTTTTCATGGTTGTATCTATTATAGATCCTGGTTTACAGGACTTGCAGTGGTTTTGGGAGGTTGTGGCGGGCTTGTCTCAATTATCTCAATAAAAAATAGGTACTCACTTTTCCTTTTGTCGCTTATCTGGCTATTTATTTCATTTAGGCATTCCTTAATGATCTTTAATACATACCTTGAGCATACTTAATTTTATGTAGTAATAGCAGTAGTGTGTCTATTCACGGGCCTGCGGACGGCGGCCAACCAGAACCAGGCCCGAGCGTACGGCGCGTCGCGTTCCGCGTGCGCCTTAAGGAGCTATCAGAGCACTACAGATGGGGCCCAACAGGGCTGATGCAGATACGGAGCCGTGGAAGACTTAAAGGGTTGCCGGGGCTCCCCGGCTCGAAGAACAGTAGTAGGAACGGGGTGGTTTTTAGTCAGTAAGAGTCTGACACTCCCTCTCGCCTCACCCAGGCGGGAGAAATCATTGGATGATTTTCCCTCCTCAAAAGAAAAGTAGTGTGTCTATTAATTTCCTATGGACTTTTTACCTACGTATAATATACCGAGCCCTCGTAGCAAATAACTTGGTCCAACATAAAAAAATACATATTCCGCTTGACTTTTTGGTTCCTATTAAAACTTTCTTCGTGTTGTGTGTCATAGGGGACAAACAAGCGTTGTTTTTTGTTTTTGTTTTACTCGATGTCTCCACAAGGGACGGTCGTACATTTTAGTGATGAATGTTTTACAAGCTCTACATGAAAGAAAAAACGCTTGTATTCTTCTGAAACAGGTTTTGATATCTTTTGAAACATTTTTAAGAGATCCTTATGGTGTTAAGATGATCAATATCTAATTGTGAAGGTCTAGGGATCAGTGTGATCGAAGTCTAAAGTGGTTGGTTGGTTATTTTATTATATTATTATAATGTATGTCTTTACCATTCACGGGACCACAGGGTCCCGGTCATTTGGGAGGCGTACGAGGGGCCGAAGCCAACTGCGCAGAGGCCCTTTAGACAACTTTAATCTAAATGTAATGGACACACAAACCGGCGACTATCCCTGTATGCACTATGGAAATGCACCCAAGGACAGTCCCCGGTTAGTGTAGAACTATTGTGGATAATGGAAAAAAAAAGGTATAGGGCTATGGATGGGTTGCTGTGGACTGGAAAATTGGGAACTATGGATGTCTATGGCACCTGCCGAAACAATGTAATTATTACACGTAAAAATGGCAGGCGGAGACTCGCCAACTCACCGACCGGGCCCCGGGAATGGTTGCTAGATATAGCAACAGAGGGGCAACGAGAATGTGAGTGGCTGAAGGGTTAAGAAACTACCACCGCTTTCCACTCAGATCATCTGCTCCAGCCGAAGCTTCCTGCATCCCTGGCCCACTCGCGACTTACGAATAGTTTCTTACCCTCCGAGCAGGATCACTGCTCTCGCGACTCCACTCTGGACGGCCAATGAAGGCAAGCCAGAGGTGGGAGACCTGTTCCTTGTCATCGTTCACTCCAGCCAGCCAATTAAGGCAAGCCGGAGAAGAAGGAACGGTGACTTCTCCCTGGAGCACTCGGGATGATGGTAGCCCGCGGGGTCGCTAATGCCCGTCACCTCGCCTCATTATTGTTTTGGACTAATTAATGTCCTGATTCTAAGTAGGTAGGTAATAGCTTCAATCATTAATAGTCCTACTTATAATACTCTAAACCCAAACGAATAAGTGTGGGAGAGCCATGCTTCGACCGTTTACCCCAAGAGTCTCCCCAATCCCAGAATTCCCTCAATCCTCCAATTCCCAATTCCCAAAAGGCGTATAACGCACTTGTAACGCCTCTGGTGTTTCAGGTGTCCATGGGCGGCGCCGATTGTTTACCGTCCGTCACGGTGATACGCCAGCTCGTTTACCGGCTTATCCCATAAAAATATATACAGTGGATGATATTCTAAAATCTAATATCTAATATAATCTAAATACTTCAATCATTCATCACAAAGAATTTCAAGTTCAAACTATCATTAACGTTACAGAACCTCTCGGAACATGTATCAGCGACCATCCTCTTCGACGAAACAGTCTACCAGAAAACTGACGATGGCACTCCATTCATAGACCTGTTGAAGAAGAACAACATTATTCCAGGCATTAAACTGGACCTGGATGCAGTTCCTCTGTTTCTGTCGCAAGATGAGGTTACGACTCAAGGTAAACAAACCTTTTTCCATAAGAACTGTTTTATAAAAACTACAATTCTATTGTCATTAGGTACTGAAGATTATTTGAATATGTAGACATCACTAACAAAAACATCGTGAGGAAAACATCATGAGGGAAACCTAGACTTTATAATTTGTAATTATAAGTTTGAAATCGCCAACCCGCATTGAGCAAGCGTGGCGATTAATGCTCAAACTCTCCCCGTGTAAGTTGAGACCTTTGGCCAACAGTGGCCACCTATAGGCTGTTGGAGATTGCCTCAGCAGAGAAATCAATTAATTATTTATATATTACTCATGACTCGCGCAAGTTTGATAGTCATCTGATCATCTCTGTTATGTCAAAGGCATGAATCTTTAACCACTAGAATATTTCTAATTTTTTTTATTAATGTTTCTAAACACGCTATCTTCTTTTTACAGGTCTCGACAACTTAGCAAGTCGATGTGCAGAATACAAGAAGCAAGGTTGCAGGTTTGCAAAATGGCGGTGTCCGCTTCGGATTGGGGAGAACGTTCCATCAGTCCAGGCTATCAATGACACTGCTCAGGTGTTGGCGAGGTATGCTGCCGTCTGCCAGAGCCAGGGTCTGGTGCCGATAGTGGAACCTGACGTGCTTTTGGATGGTGAGTGAAGATTCTGTAGATAATACATGTTTTATATGTTGGCGAGGGTAGTACTAGTGCACAACACCCTTCCTACAGTCGGATAAAAAATAATGATTTAGTGAAGTGAATTTGAATAGGAGAATAAAGATTGCCACACACCATGTAAAATGCTAAGTTACCTACTTCTAAGGTATTCTTTTAATTTAAAAATGTTGCCCCTCTTTAAGATTTTCTTGTGTGTCGTGGATGCGTTTAGAAATACCCAAATTCACATAGACATTACACTCAGATCGGGAACAATCATTTTTGGTTAACACAAGGAGTTGTAAGGTTGGATATATCATATACTTAAAGCACTTTGTGTAAATTTTTTGTAATAATTTATCGTCTATAAAAAGGAAATGTTAATTGAATGACTTTTTTTTTTTTTTTTAAGGGGGGAAAATCATCGAATGACTGCTCCCGCCTGGGTGAGGCGGAAGGGAGTGTCAGACTCTTACTGACTAAAAACCACCCCGTTCCTTCTCCTGCACGTCGAGCCGGAGCCCCGGTTACCCGTTAGGTTCTCCGCGACTCCGAATCGGCATCGGCCCTATTGGGCCCCATCTGTGGTGGTCTGATGGCTCTTTGAGGCGCGCGCGGAACGCGACGCGCCGTACGCTCGGGTCTGTTTCTGGTCGGACGGGGAGCCACCCATGCTCGCCGTCCGCAGGCCCGCGCTTACGGTGGCCGGAGATCGTCTCGCGATCCCCGACGCCCGGTGTGTCCTTCGCGATGGCTGGGTTGCGAGGAGGCAGCGCTTCGCTGCCTCACGCGTCCCGCCTCCTCCTTAGCTAGCATGACTGCTTCGCAAAAGGAGGAGACGGCATCCCAATCCCTCTCGCTCCGCATCATGGCCTGCACTAGGCCCGAACGCGAGAGGTCGCCATCGCCGATCACTTCCCTGAGGGCACGGCGGTGCTCAGCCCACGCAGGGCATTCTCCCACTGTGTGTTCCACCGTGTCCTCAGGGCGGTCCTCGCAGTGATGACACCCGGGCGTTTCCTCCCGCCCCATCAGACACAGGTACCTCCCGAAACTTCCATGTCCGGTGAGGACCTGCGTCAGGCGGCAGGTGAGGACGCCGTAGCGTCTCTCAAGCCACTCCTCAAAGAGGGGACTTTCGGTTGCGACAGTCGCTGCTGCCATTCCGCCATGAGATCGCGCCGGAGCTCATCCCGCCACGCACTTATTTGGCGCGGCAGCGGAGTTTCGCCCCGGCGACGTGACTCCGCGCGCATGTTATACACGCGCGCGAGCACCTTCGCCTCCAGATCCCACGGCGGTAATCCGGCAAGGAGGTTCGCCGACTCCCCAGAGATCGTGCGGTATCCGCGGATCATTCGGATTAATTGAATGACTACGTGGAGAATAACAAAAATATGAAAAAAAAAGTTTCGATATGTAGGTAACCAACTTCTTTTGCTAGGAATACGAAGCCATATAAGCAAAACCGAATTTTGATTTTCAAACTTAGTTGCCTACGTTTTATCGGAAGATTATTGCTACCTACCTATTTAATGCCCAAACCAAATGTTCCATAATATACCTTCAAACATTTAATTTAACCCGGTACATTAACAATCAAGTTAATGACTGAATGGTTGCATAACAATTAACTTTGACAATTAACCCTAAGTGCTTGCTTGTTTTGGAACAATATTAATTAATTATGGCTTAAGTAAATGAGGGCTTATTATATATGTGTGTTTAGGTGCTTATGTAGGTACTAAATAAACATTCATTAGTAATTGGTTATGTAAACTAAGATTGAGGTCCAAATACAAGCATAAATTAGTTTATTTAGTCATGCCATATTTTTGCTTTTCTTTTTTAAAGGAGTAAGCTCTAATGTAGGTAACCCGTTGTTTTAGGGTTCGTACACAAAACTGCGATGCGATGCGACATCGGAACGCAGAAATTTGCGATGCAATTTCTTGCGACAAGATTACACAATTCCTTCGACGACCGTCAAATGTACTAAACGTATTTTAAATTGAAAACTAAGTCGTGACATGGATCGTAAAAAAAAGTGTGCAGGAAAAAGAAGCAAAGATAGGAAGATAACTAAAATTTTGATGCGCGATGCGAATCAATTCGCAAGTTCTTGCGATGCGCAGATCGAGCTCGCACATTTTTGCGATGCGACATCGCATCGCAGTTTTGTGTACAAGCCCTTATGAAGAGATGAGGGGCGCATATTGCCAATATTACACATTTTCATGAGATTATCAGGATTTTCAGTAGAAAATCCCTATAAACGTTGCCATAATATTAGCGAGTTGAATCGATTTTAAAAAACTTCTTAATTATTAAATAAAAAGTAATTATTCTTAACTTTTGGTATCAGGCGATCATGACATCGTAAGAAATCAGAAGGTAACAGAAACAGCGCTTGCAGCTGTTTACAAAGCGTTAAATGATCACCACGTCTTCCTGGAGGGAACTTTGTTAAAAGATAAAGATAAAAAAGATAAAGACATTTATTTGCGTAAAAACATGGTATACAAAGATGTTATAGTAACAATATAAATAGATCATCATGTTTTGCTTAATAAATAAAGCATGCAAATTTTACCTTAAAACTTATTTTAACTAGCTTACACTCGTAGTTGTTATACATTATTACTTATTTATGTTCAAAAAATTCTGTAATGCTATAAAAATTATTTTCATTCAACCATACATATAATTTAATTTTAAATAGTCTGAGGTTAAGTGTTTTTAATGTTATCGGCAATTTATTAAATATTCGGACACACATACTTAGGCAGCTTTTATTATATTTTGTTAACTTAGGAAACTCCTCTAGTACTAGTCTGTAATGGTCGCGTCGACTTCTAGAACATACATCTTCTGCCGTTTTGAACAGTTCTTTATGTTTACGTACGAATATACACACTTCATATAAGTACAAAGAGGGTAGGGGTAGCAAACCAAGCTTTTTGAATATTGGCCGACATGATACATCAGGTGGAATCCCATATAAAGCTCGTATACATCGTTTTTGCGCGATGAATGCTCTCTCTTGATCAGTACTATTTCCCCATGCAATTAAACCATATCGTAGTGATGATTCAATATACGCACGGTAGGACATGACCGCAGTTTTCATGCAAGTGACATTTTTGATTTGTTTGAGAGGATAGACAAATTTATTTATTTTGTTGCAGACATGGTTGACTTGTTCTTTCCAGTCTAGATGTTCATCTATAAATACTCCTAAAAACCTGGTGTTGTTTGCTTGCGAAATTTTAGGTATATCCATTTTAAAATTAAATTTACTGTTATATGATTTATTGAATTGTACGTAAACTGATTTATTAAGATTGATGGATAGGTCATTACTATCGAGCCAGTTGATTAAATTATCTATTGTGTTGTTTATATGTGTTTCGTGATCTTTAATGGAGTTACGTTTTTTATCATTAGTGACAATTATGGAAATATCGTCGGCAAAAAGAAAGCATTTATTGTTAGTCACATCAACTATATTGTTTATGTAAAGTAAGAATAAAATCGGGCCCAATATACTACCTTGGGGTATGCCCCGCTTTATGCATTTATATTCTGATGGGTAATTGATCATATTCTGACTTTTATCAATTCTGGTGATAATGACCCTCTGTTTTCTATCAGATAAGTATGACAATATCCAGTGTAAAGGTGGTCCTCGGATTCCGATAACCTCTAACTTCTGCAACAATCTATCGTGTGTAACTAGGTCGAATGCTTTCGATAAGTCAATAAATAAACCCGTTGTAAGTTGATTTTTGTTAACATTGGCTAATACTACTTTCAGAAGTGAAAATATAGCTAAAGTCGTGGATTTATGTTTTTGGAAGCCGAATTGTTCCTTTCTTATAATGTTGTACTTCTCACAGTACGTGATTAACCTTCTATACATACATTTCTCATAAATTTTTGATATAATGGGTATTAGTGTTATAGGACGATAATTGGACAAGTCATATTTGTGCCCCTTTTTAAAAAGTGGTTTTACAATACACAGTTTTAACGCGTCAGGGAACAACCCCTGTGAAAAAGACAAATTAATTAGGAAAGTTAATATTTTGGTTATTTCATCAACGCATTTCTTTATTATTGTGGTATTAAGTTCATCGTAGCCTTCCGAGTTAGTGTTATTTAATGATAATATCTGTTCCTTTACTTCAATTTCAGATGTAGGTATTAGAAACATTGAGTTATGTGCTAGTTTTGTATTTCGGCAGGTATTTGTAACGTTTTGTACTAGTGTGGTATTTATATTTATGAAGTGATCATTAAAGGCGGATGCAATTTCTGTGGGCTGTGTTAGTGTGGTAGTATCAGTTTTAATAATTTCAATATTGTGCTTGAGCTTAGCACTGTTTACCTCCTTTTGTATGACTGCCCATGTTGCCCTACACTTATTATTATTATTGTTCATAAATTTTATATTAGCGTTCCGTTTGGCATTATAAATACATTTTTGTAATAATCTAGAATATAAGATATACATATTTTTATTGCTTAAATTTTTAAACTTGTAATATTGATGTCTTAAATAACGTTTAGTTCTAGAGCTTTGCCTAAGGCCTTTAGTTATCCATGTTTGTTTCATTTTATTGCTTATATTTATTTTAACTCTTATTTTTGGGAAACAGAGATTATAGAAAAGACATATTTGTTCATGGAAATGATTAAACGCTGTATTTGCATTTGTGTCCATGTAAACATCACACCAAGATAAGTTTTGTAGGCAATCTCTAAATTTACGTATATTATCTATACTATAATCCCTTTTGTAAATGAAGTATGATACAATATTTTTTGATAATTGAATCTTTAAAGGAAAGCTTAACATTTGTGCCGTTTCGTGATCAGAAAGGTTAAGTGGTAGAACGCTTGCAATCGCGTCTGGTATGTTACTCAGGATGTGGTCTATACATGAATTTTTACGGGTGGGTACGTTGATATGAATTTTTATATTGTGGTTTTGAGCGATATCTTGAAAGTTTTGTGTGATTTTGCCTTTTTTTAATGTGTTTATATTAAAATCCCCTAACAGAACGATATGAGTTTTAGATTTGTATTTTTTGAATAGATCATGTAAAATACTATCCAACTTAGCTAGGAACTGATTAGGATCCGACTGGGGTGTTCTATATAAACAAATAATTACTAATTTTTCATTTACTAGTTCTATGCCACATATTTCGAATATTTTAGTAGTGGCATGATTGTTTAAAAGTGATAATTCCTTGAATTTTAGACCCCTTTTAACTAAAATACAGGTGCCACCTCGCTGGTGTTCCCTGCTGAAATTTGAGGCCATTTCATACTCAGACAAGTTGAGAAAGTTTTCTTGACCTTTTTTTATAAATGTTTCTGATAGGCAAATTACATGTGGGTCATTCTGTATTTCTCGCATATCCTGTAATGTTAATTCCAATATTTCTTGTTTAGATAGAACACTCGCGATATTTTGATGAAGTATTCTGAAGTTATGCAATAAAGGTTGAATTTTAGGGTCGAAAAAATGTGTTAGCTTTTATAGTGGAGGGAAAATAATATGGTATAGTACCTATTTTTATGTGTTTCTCTGTTGACATACACGTATTTTGAATAGGATTAGGATTTTGAGTAGGATGTCTGCAGTTACGATTTGTGAAATAGAAGGGAATGGTCCCTATTTTAGGTTTTAACGGCTCTGTTTTGTGCAAAGAGTTTGTTTTGCTACCCGCAAGGTGTTTCCTGATTTCAATTGGATTTAGATACTTCTTGCTATAATCCTCACAATCTATAATGTAGTTTATCTTTTTGCAAATGTTAGGTAAGGTATAATATTTACAATCAGCGAAATGACAATTTTTATAATATTTACAAATATTTCTGATGCGATAGTTTAGTTCATTGACATCTAGATGTTTACTTTTGACTACGTTTAGTACAATTATGCTACTGTTATAGAAAGTCTTCAATACAATTTTTAACTGAGATAATACGTGTTTTGTATTGTAATCATTTTCGCCTATACATAATACAATTTTGTCATTATAAGATAAGTTAGTGCTAGTACATTTATTTATTATTGTGTCGCTGAGGGCATTAGGCATGGTTTCTCCTATAATATCGTATTTTTCATACCTGGTAGCCTCTCTGGAACGAGTGAGGGCTGCGGCTAGGCCGACGCATTGTTGTGCGCCAAATATTTTGATTGTATTTTGTGTGGAGTTTCCAATTTCTGCAGGGCACTGTCGTCCTATTGGTGAGGTTTTAAGGGATTTCTCTAGAATCTGCATTTGAGTGTTGAGAGATTTTATTTCTTTTTCAGAGTTAATTAGTTCTCTCTGTAGGTAGGCGATTTTTTCGTACAAATGTTGATATGTTCTATTGGTACGGCAATTAACGTCCAGCGATTGTATCCCAGATGTAGGTGTGGAGAAGATATCTTGACTGGCGATGGATTGTCTTTCCTTTTTATTATTGATGATGATAGGGCTGCTTTCTACCATTGTGGAAGAATTACATAGAGATTTTAGTATATTTATTTCTTGAGTTAATTTGTCGACTTGTTTATTTAACTCATTATTTTGTAATGATACGCATTCCAATTTGTTTTCAGTACTTTCTAGCTTTGCGGTCAACTGGGCTATTGTGTCTTGCATCTCATAATAGTCGTCTGAGCTAGGTAATAATAAGCTGTTCGGGGTGGTGGTGTTAGTTTCGCGTGAGGTGTCGTAATCACTGAGTATATGTGAATCCTGGTTAGGACTCAACGGTTTTCTCTTATTTCTGTGAATCTCAGTGTGTGATGATTGCTTTAAAGACTGCACAGGCTTTTTTCTCACTGTTATGTTTGATATGTTATCGTCAGAAGTAGGAACTTTGTTAGTAGCCATTTTCTTCGTGCACATACTGCAGCGCCATTTAATTTTAGATTCTTGGCTCTTTAGTCGATATGTTTGTAAGGGATAGCCATCGCAATCAGGTTCCATTCGGTTTTTACAAACAGAACACATAGCAGTTTGTTTTTCGTTCACAGATTTTTTGCATCTGTAGCAAGTTACTAGTACTGGCATCTTGTGGGTGGTTTTGGTAATGCTTGCTCTGGTTGCCATTTTTGTCCACTAGATGTCGTCAGTATTCGAAACAATTGATAGTTATTTGAATTTAGTTTTTTTTTTTGTTTCTTTATTAAATACTTGGTGTGGAAGTTGTTAGAAAAGAAATGCACAAATATTACAATTTTAAGAATTTACGAAAAGTGAATGTCGTTGTCACTGGGGTTCGAACCGGCTGCCACATAACTCATCGTTAAGCAAAACATGTAGTAGCTTCACCCACTCTGCCATGTAAACACTAATTGTTCTAGCGAAATCAGAGATCTGTTTATACTTATTTTTTTTTTCAAATAACGATAATTAGGGGGTCAATGTCTTTTTTGTTTACGAAAAATTGAATTTTTGGCGGTTACTGTTTTATTCACTTTTTCACTTTTTGTTTATTGTTTGGTTTATCACATCTGTTTTTATGTTCTTTATATTGTAATATGGCACTTTGTGAGATATATTTGAGTGTACAAAGTCAAAGTATTTATTGAAATTAGTCACTTAGTCACTAAATTTTGTATCGGGCTTCAAAGTTTTACGTCTATAACTTCACAGTTTATGTATAAAACACTTTGAAAACACTGACACTAAGTTATTACATAATGTTTTATTGTTTTATTCACTTTCATTAACTTTCTGGGCACTATTTCTATATTTTAAGGATATTTAACTACGGAGCGTTTGAATTACGTGCGCTTAGGAACAGCGCCACCTGCGTAATATGGTAAGTTTTACTTCTTACAGATCGCTGATGTCCTAGTACAGTCAATGCATGTTCGTCCTAATTATTGTAAATACATGTTATTTGTGATGATAATAATAATATATGACTATCCTACGATAGGGAGATGTTAATATTTCTGTGATACAAACCATTATTAGATTCAATTATCCAGAATAATCAACCCTGTTTGGGAGAGCCATGTTTTGAGCATGCCTGAGCATGGACCGAATGCGCCGGCTCTACAGGAGTGATACCACGGCCTCACAGAAAATCGACGTGAAACAACGCTTGCGTTGTGTTTCATCGTGTGTGAGGTTATCGGACGCCCAATAACCTTCCCCCGTTCCCAATCTCCTCAATCCCTGAATCCCAAACAATCCTCAAATTCTTAATCCCTAAAATGCCAGTAACGCACTTGTAACAGCTCTGGTCTTCTGGGTGTCCATGGGCGACCCTGATTGCTTACCATCAGGTGATCCGTCTGCTCGTTTACCGGCTAACTGCCAATGTCTATAACACATCTCAATCCAAAATGTGTGGATTATGATCGATTTTTGACAGAAACTCCGTACAACTACTGTCAATAATCGATCTATATCGACAGATTTTGGATTAAGATAGTTTATTAAAATTGGCAGTATACAATAAAATACCCTAAAACAGAAATAGACATGACAAAAATACATGCCCATCTCACTTAAAATTACCATTTTCAACGCAACTGCAAACATCTGTGAACCAAACATTCTAATTTAGCGCAATGTATTATGTGATTAGCACGTGCGACAGAAGCTTATGTGCGATTTCAAAGCGAAATACCTCGGGTCTTAGTACAGGGATTTGAAGGCATATTGAAGAACACACGGCAGCACATCAAGCTATAAAAAACCAGTATAAACTGATCTTTAAATGTGCGGAATTGACATTCAACGCGAGGTCAAGGTACACTGGTTTGTATAGCTTGAGGAGTCCACACGACAACACACCCAGTTAAGCAAAACCAGTTATTACATGATCTCTTTCTGTATGATCTTTCTGCGCATTCAACGATTAGTTTATACTGGTTTTGCATAGTGCGTCGTGTGTACTTACATAGCACCCTTCTTTGTCCTATTTACACCCTTCCTGAGGATCTCTACTCCTCTTTATTCACGCCGAACGTGATCTCGCATAAATAGCACTTAACATTCTACAGATTGAAGATATATTTGAACGTTTTATGGTTTTTCCATTATTTATGAGAACAAAATACCTAGTATATTTTGCTGAAGTTTGATTGTACAAAATACACATACATAACTTCACGTCTGTCTCCCATGGGGGTAGGCAGAGACTATGGAGCAAATCTCTTTCGCTTCATCAACAGTCATCAGTCTTTTCATGCTCGTCGGTTGATGGTGGTTTTATTTTTGGTCCTTCTTTAGTATATCGCCAATCAGGACAGTATATGTCCGTGTCTAAGGCGCCCTCTACCGATGTTATTCATATCTACTTACAAAATTTTAATTTCGTAATCGCTGTAAATGTTTTTGTTTTACCAAAGGAAACTATAAATATATTTAAAATTCTTACAGCTATTCAAATATTTTTTATTTCATTACAGGTAACACCAGGCCACGGTTGTTCGAAGAAGAATACTCCTCAAGAGATAGCTGTGGCTACAGTGACAGCTTTACGCAGAACTGTACCAGCTGCCGTTCCCGGTATGAATGTACTCCTTCTTTTTCTTTCATCCTGGTCTTTCCAACTTTATTCAGGTTGAGTCTTGAGTAGATATTTGGTTTAATACCTGCCGTCTGCTCGTTGACCGGCCAATAAATAGGTACTCCCATAAAAAATAAGATTTATCTTGTTGTAGAGGTATAATAAAGATAAATTTTATTTTCAAAAAATACCATAATCAGTTTATACATGTGTAGACAATTAATATATAAAAACCCCGAAGCTATTTCATAACATGCTTATTCTTATACTCTCCAGGAATCGCTTTTCTCTCCGGGGGTCTGACAGAAGAAGAAGCGACAGTGTACCTAAATGCTATCAACCAGGTGAACTTGAAGAGACCTTGGGCCCTCACCTTCAGTTACGGCAGGGCACTGCAGGCTTCTGTCTGGAAGACCTGGGCAGGGAAGGATGAGAACACTAAGGCTGCTCAAGCTGAACTATTGAAGAGGACAAAGGTATTTATTGTCATTTAAGTGGGCCCTAATATATTGCATGCTAGTATAGGATAGATAGATTTGGAACATCTAAAATTCTAAATGAAATAAGTCTATTATGACAAAGGGAATAATTTGTGAATAGCTTCTTTACGTTGAGTTTTATAAAAGTTCCTAATTAGAAAGAAAGAGAAGGAAAAAATATACGTTTCTAGAATATATAAAAACTGTTTAATCGGTTAGCTCGCTGGTTGGACAACTGGCTGCCGCGTAACGTTTAGCCGGTTCGATTCCCGCATGGAACAACTCTTTGTGTGATCTACAGATTGTTGCTCCGGGTCTGGGTATCATGTGTAATTGAACTTGTATGTTTGTAAACTCAACCACAACACAGGAGAAAATCTTAGTGTGGGGCAATTTTTTTTTATAATAAAAAATAAAATAAAAAATAATAAAAAACAAGTAGTTTAGGATTTGTAAGTTATTGTCAAATGTTCTAATATCCATTCGTTTCAGGCGAACGGGCTAGCCTGCCAAGGAAAGTACCAAGGAGGTGCTGCATCATCAGCTGCCACCAAGTCCAACTACGCTGCTAATCATAGATACTAATTTGATAGTCGTAAACGAAAAAAGACGAGTAAACGAAATTACTTCTAAAGATGTAGTTTATTTTCAGTTATAAACTGAGACTTATGCCCGGTTTCATAAACCATTCCTAAATTTTAAGGGACCCCTAAGCTAATATAGGTCACATTTAAAGATATTTTGGTTTTTTACCAACCTATAAGTGACACCTAACAGTAAAAGTAAGGGATTAGTTTAAGTGTTAAGTCAAGCTAAGCAACTTTTAGTTAAGAGATGGTTTAGGTGTGGTTGGCCTTTATCCTTTCCTTACTAATATTATAAATCGGAAAGTGAGTTTGTTTGTTTGTTTGTTCCGCTTTCACGCCTTAACTACTAAACCGATTGCTTTGAATTTTTGCAGACGTAAAGTTAGAAGTCTGGATTAAATAATAGGGTACTTTTTATCCCGGAAAAATATTTTGATATTCTCGAGGAAAAACGAAATCATTTGTATAGATGGCGTAGTGTGTATATGTCACATAGGCTACTTTTTATCCTTTTGTGACGCGAGCGAAGCCGCGGGTAAAAGCTAGTACGTTATACAATATTATATTCCCGTGTAAACATTATTATGATGAATTTCAACAACAAAGAAACATCCATTTATATATTTTCAGCTTCAAAATACTTCAAATACGAAATCCCTTCAATCATTCTCTTCATCCCTTTAACCCTTATTATCCTTTTAAACTACTACAAACATGAAAGTAAGTCGTACATACTAACTTGATCCTCATTTAAGTCAAGTTTATGTTCAAAAGAAGCCTATAACCTAACAAGCTACCCTTAAATTCTTCAAATTGATTTTCTTCTTTATAACAATTGACTAAGGTTGAAGTTCTAATAAAGAAGTTTGATAAATTGAATACTCTGAATTGCTGTTGTATAGTGTTAATAACTACAGGATTTAAAATCATTAAAAAGTTGTCTGTAAGAGATCGCAATCTGCGATAAGAACGCCCATTGCATACATTTTATGTAGATATTTTTCTTTATTTTTTTATGGTGTACAATAAAGTGTAAATAAAAAGTCAAAATTTATTTCAATTAAACCATATTTTGGTACTTTTGAAACGTGAAAAAATACAAAATAAATAATTGTCAGTCAGTCAGTCCGTCAGTGAAGCTTGGTGAAGCTAGGTGCTCATTTCAAAATGTAGATTCGAATGGAGAAGAACGAGCAAGAAGTTTCTTGAAGAAGAAGAACGAGCAAGAAGTTTCTTGCTCGTTCTTCTTTATGGAAATCCATTCGTTACTCTTTTTAAAAAAGTATGTTCTACAATGTAAATAAATAAAAATAAATAAAAGTAGTGTAACGCGGCAATTCGATTTTGGTTTGTGTCGGACGCACGCTCGCGACTCTAGTGGCAACACGCCACCTCTCTATTCCTCTTCCCCCGCTGGCCGCTTCCCGAGTTCCCGCCACTGCCCGCTCGACGCGTGGAAACGTCACGCACCCGCCGCGCCGGGGCCGCGACGCACGCGCTCCGTGTTTGCACCGAGAATATTTGAGTATGTTTTTAAAATTGTGCAACTTTGTTTATATTTATTTTAACGTTTACTCCAATATGTACAGTTTACAGTTCAATCGTGTGTCGATCCTCATTTCACGACCTGATAACCCACTAAGACAATCTCTCAAGAGATTTAAGTGACGCCCAACTTGCGGCCACGAAGTACAACGAACGTTGTACGTACGAACGAACTGTGCATAACAACTCAAAAGTCACAACAAGTTCTAGTGTTCCTATCGTGCAAACACATATTGTGAACTCTCTCCGATAGTGCAATTACACGAAAACTATTGTAAAACCAGTGCAAATACGAAAGTGAAAACACTTGGGCGAGTCCATCCATTTTCCGCGTGCCGCCGGTTGCGTCTGTAGGTATATACCTACCGACTCATTGAAACTACCATCCTCAAAATCATCACTCGTGCTCTTCGAGCGAGTAACAGTTGGAATTGCCTGTTATCATGCCGCCGAAGAGAAGAACTGAAAGAGATGAGGGATCGGATACCGACACAGATGTCGAGTTGAACAGAACAGTGATTTCGTCCCCAAATGTTACAATGTCGGAGGATATGCTAAATGCCCTTGTCTCCAACATCACTAGAGGTCAAGTGGAAGCGAATAGAGTTCTGATTGAAAGTATTTTCGCGGGAAACAAAAACCCGTTGATTACGTCACAACCGCGCGCCAAAGTCGCCGACGCACACACGCAAGAAACTGCGAAATGCACGGCGCGTTTTAACGGATCATCGAAGAACGCGGATGAGCTCGAAGCATTAATCGAGGCCATCGAAGTCTACCGCGACTGCACCAATGTCAGCGACGAGCACGCACTGCGCGGCCTGCCGATGCTGCTGGTGGGCGAGGCCGCCGTCTGGTGGCAAGGAGTGAAGTCGTCGGTCACGTCGTGGACCGACGCCCTACAACGACTTCGAGGGATGTTTGGAGTGCCGCGACCCGGTTATAAAATACTCCGAGACATTTTCGCTACCGAACAAAATAGTGAACGGACCGACGTATTTATTTGCAAAGTGCGCGCTTTGTTATCAAAATTACTTACCGTACGTATCTAGTACCGGAGGTAATGAAGTTGGACATTGTATACGGGTTGTTAGATCGTAGGATTAGAAAACGCGTGTCGTGATTCCTTCGACGGGCTGGAGCAACTCATCACTAAAGTCAAGTTAGTCGAGGAGTCACTGGCGGAGGTAAGTTCCCCCATTCTTAATAATAATACGAGTTCTGTTGACTCGTGCGCCGCGCGCGACCGTTCTTACACAAACCCGAGTCCTACCGGGGCTCCGGCTCGACGTGCAGGAGAAGGAACGGGGTGGTTTTTAGTCAGTAAGAGTCTGACACTCCCTCCCGCCTTACCCAGGCGGAAGCAGTCATTCGATGATTTTCCCCCCTTAAAAAAAACCCTTTCGAATACCGTCGCCGAACCCGTAAGAACGAAATCGTCAGGAAGCGCGAGTTCTTTAATGAGTTTACGTGATGCGGCCGTGTTAGGTCAGGCCTCCACGTCTAACGTAAGTAATAGTGACGTACAAAAACGTACGCGACAGAAGTGTGGTTATTGTAAACTTTTCGGGCATTCAGTTGATAATTGTCGTAATAAGAAGAAAGATACTTCTAGTAATAATAATAACACTCAGTTACGTTGCTACGGATGTGGCCAGCTGGGAGTAGTGCGCTCAAAATGCGATAAGAGTAAAAGTACAGCCGACTCAAGTAAAGTAGATTTTTGCAGTACCTACATTGTAGGCGTGAGTGATAATGATTCGCAACCGCTGATAAATATTAAGGTCATTGACCGTAAGGGTGTGGCCATACTGGACACGGGGCCACACATTCTATCGCAAGCCCTATGCAGCACGCTTTGCTCGTGAATGCTGGCGTGTTTGTAGTAATAAAATAGAGGATGTCTACCATCGTCTAGTGGAGTGTGTCGGGAATGATCCTGAGAGAAAGATTTTGATTAATTTATTGAATATTAATAAGTTAGATGTAGGAGTATTTAATAGTATCTTAGCCAAACCAATGTCGACAGAGGCTAAATTAGTTTATTCACTAGTTACTATGTAATTAAGTCTTAAGTGATTCCAGCAAGTTAAAATGGAACTGGCGTAACATATTGTTAAAAGTTCCTAAATAAATAAAGATTAAAAAAAAATGCTGGCGTGGTATTTAGGACGGTCGTACGTACCGTAGGTCTTGCTGACGGGTCTCAGCAGAAACGTACCGCGCTTGAGTGTGACGTCGACGTCACATTAACAAAACGCGTGATACCCACTACGTTTATAGTGCTACCGAATGCACAAACGAGGACGCTGCTAGGTAGGAATTTTATTATGAAAGCGAATATCCTGTTGGATTCACCACAGTGCAGCTGGCGTTTTAACGAGTCGAGTTGGCATCCGTTTGCCGCCAGCCCCGTTTCACCTACCACTGAGAGCATGGAGCCGGCCGCGCTGACGTTTGACCATAGGGCAAAGTCAACTGCGTCTCTGTTGGATATACCTAACCAACCGCTCCGCGAAGAACGAACACCCGATTACACCCGGCTTCGGAGCCGGAGGTCTGCTTCTTTTAAAAACCCAGGGTAGCGACGATGCGCCCGCGGACAGACTCCGAAGTCCATGCCCCGTCGTATACTAGGTAGTGGCGAGAATTCGGGTAAGTACCGCGTCTCAAAGACGACTCCTTTCGTAGGCAATGGGCTGGTTCCGCCTATTAACGAAAAGCGTAGGCGCGGAAGACCTAAGCGATTTCTTGACTGACCAAGACGCGAGGGCGCTATGTCTAGGTCAGAGGGGGAGGATGTAACGCGGCAATTCGATTTTGGTTTGTGTCGGACGCACGCTCGCGACTCTAGTGGCAACGTCACGGAGAACGAGTCCCGCCCGCGCCCGCCGCGCCTGAGCCGCGACGCACGCGCTCCGTGTTTGCCGCGAATATTTGAATATTATCTTGTTTTTAATATTATGCAACTTTGTTTATATTTATTTTAACGTTTACTCCAATATATACAGTTTACAGTTCAATCGTGTGTCGATCCTCATTTCACGCCCTGAGAACCCACTAAGACAAACTCTCAAGAGATTAAATTAGTCATATAACAAAGCGTGGTGTCCCGGAGGGTTCGAAACCTACTAACGGCAAGTACCAATGTGACTTTTACCGAGTTTTATGTACTTTCTAAGATTATCTAGACACCACTGACAAACGATGAAGGAAAACATCGTGAGGAAACCTGGGCTTAAAATGTCTAACTATAAGTTTGTAATCGCCAACCCGCATTGAACAAGCGTGGTGATTAATGCTCAAACCTTCTCAGTGTGAGAAGAGGTTTTGCTCAATAGCGGGCATTTATAGGCTGTTCTTGATGACGATATAACAAAGTCCACAAACATCAAGTTTCTACACCCCTTTAAAATTTTACAAAAAGTCATCAACAACTTCACACACTTAACTTTGCAAGAGAAAAAGCATTTTTGCAGCCATTTTTGTTCGCAAGTCTCTTTGCTCGGGTCTATTATTCATTCGTCTCGTTCTCAAAGGCAAAACTGGGTCACCATGGCAACTGAACTTACATATCTCACCATACTTCTACAGGGAGCCAAGTTATGCATGTAAGACAATACGGATTGATTTATTACAGAGACAATTGAAATTTTTATACTGAATTTTACGGTTTTTAATGTAGTAAACTTATATTGCGCAACTATTGGGTTGGTCAGATTATTTCAGGTCAGGTAATATAGCTTTTGCTGTTTATAATTCTCTGATACCAAATTGCAATAGAATAACGATTTACGTATCTTGTCCAACGGTCGCCGTTTTGCTTGCTTTGTATCGCCAACCCAATCCCATGGCATAACTGCGGTGGCCGGGTGGCGGTGGCGGTGGCGGTAGGCTGCTCCGGCTCGCTTTGCTCTTTTGTTATATAAAGTGTTTTTTTTTTCTGTCTAATGAAGTCATTATTATACGCGGACGAAGTCGTGGGGAACAGTTAGTGTAATATACAGTATGTTAGGTTAAACGAGGGACATATTCAAACCCATAATAGTGTATACTCACATGAACCTAACAAACATATAAACGAAACGAAAACACTAATAAATAACAGACAGAACCATAAAAACGCTTCCGCTTTCGCTTACGGGTTACGGCTTAGCGGGCTTAAGCGCGCTCTATTCTTTTTGGCAAGATCGGCGCATGTTTTGCAACGCGAGTTACTTTATGTAAGTACTGTTTCTGTTTACAAGATCACTTGTTGCGCGCTCAGTGTTCATGATGATGTATTTTATTAGACAATTACCTCAAAAATTTTGGTTATAGGTTTTTTACATATTCGGGACGAGAATCGAATACTGAATACCCTCCCTCAATAAGTCCCTCGTTTAACTTAACACACTGTATAACTACTCGGTTGTGATTTATTATCTTATCATTTATTTTGTAAAATTATTATATTTATTTGATTAATTGGTATCATTTTAAACTGTTATTGTCTAATCTGTGGCTTGTTCGTCCGCGAGTCACTTATGGGGCTAGTAGAATACCAGCGCAAGGCCCTGACTTGCACATGCTGAATTGGTCCCATTTCGCGGCAGACATGGGACATGAACATGTATCCATCAGTTCCTGTTAATAAATTGGGTTATCTATACATGTCACTTGTTTTGACGTGAAATAAAGTTTTTTTCTTTCTTTATTTCTTCTATTTATCGTCAAAATACTCAAAAGTCAAGTGAAAATGATAGACGATTTTAAAAGCGAATTAAAAATTTATTTCCCTTTGTTCAAACATGAACATGCCATATCAGCGAGATAACCCTACGTGATAAAGTACTGACCAGAAACATTTTAATTCCGGAATACAACTAAGGAAAACATCACGTACTCACGTAAGGATAGAGCGCTGAGATGGTACATTACACGCATAGCACACAATCATAGTGTGGTATGTGTGTACATAGGATAAGTTTAGTATATAAGAACATGTAAATTAAGAAATAAAACAGTCACTAGTTGATTCCGACTTTGACTCACTACCCTTCCTCCACCACTCGGTGGAGGAAGCTCCTCCTCTTGCTGTGGCCAAGACACCTTTAGCCATCGACCAATCTGTCGTGTGAGTCTGCTCGACAGGCAGTGAGCAAAACCATCTCCACCATACCCCATTCCTACCCACATTCCGTCTGCCATCGTAGGTCTCAGGTGGCAGATATCCAGCACCTATCTATATAAGTATATATAAATACGTATGGTAGGGCTAGGGTCTAGGGACTGTAGGGCTAAGGCATTAGGCGCGTACGAAGCGTAGGTCTGTATCACAGCATACCACAGTGTACCACGATAGTACGTGCCTTAGGTTAGGGCCTAGTAGTAGGTGCGTAGAAGTGCTGGTCTGTATCCCAGTATACCCCAGAGCACCACGCCTATACGCATTGTACGCTAGGCAATTATAGGATAGGATTTAGACTACATAGGTAGTTAGGATTAAGGGGGTTAATTAGGGTTATAGGATAGGTTATTATAAGTGTTAGATTAGCTAGGATAGTATAGGATAACGTTAGCTAGTAGTCATTAGGATTAGGTAATCCTGTGCAGTAGGATTGTGGCGTAAAGCTACTATCCCGCTGTACACCCTTAAAATTTCAACTCAGGCTGTAGAGTAATTTCTTGATAATAAAAAAGTCAAGTAAGATGGCAATAATACCGCTTTGTTCTATGGGCGCCTAATAACATAATTGACAAAATTACCTCCCCCTTGAGAGAGCGTGGGTAACGTGTTTGTGTGTCTACAGAAGAGACTCGTTATTCTCTATTGATGTTAGGGTTCCCTGGTAAATGGTATGGTACAACAATTTAAGGAAGTGCAAAATAAGGTAAATAATTATTATGGTAGTCAGTTTTTGACATAGCTTTTAATGTAATTTGTCATTTAATGCAATTTGAAATACATTTGTCGCTATGGGGCCAAATAGCGCTGATACAGCGCCGGTACAGGTGCAGGAGAAGGAACGGGGTGGTTTTTAATCAGTAAGAGTCTGACCCCCCCCCCCGCCTCACCCGGGCGGGAGAAGTCATTGGATGATTTTCCCCCCTTAAAAAACCCCGCTCTTCCCATGGGTGTAGTAAGAACCAATTAAAAATTAATATATTTAACAGAGACCGAGCAACAGAGTAGTCTATGATAAACCTGAACCCCACAAACGGCGATTTCCAAATCAAAGACACGCGTGGAGATCATAGCGAATTCTCTATGTAGAGGAGACACATAGCCCAACAGTGGATATGCATGTGCTAATGACGGTTGCCGAATAGATGAAGATCATGAAAAAATATATTAACAGATATTCCGATTATTGTCAGTTTCATGTGTTTGGTCTCTCAATATATTTACGCAAAATATTTTCAGCCATCTTTATCAATTTTTCTAAATCCGTCATTTTCTCATACGTAAATGTCAATAACCTAACTAAAAGAGTTGCGTGGAGCTAGTGTATGCAGGTGGCGAGTTGTCGTTCGACGTGGAGGACTTGGTACGAGGAACCGACGTGAAACAACGCTTGCGTTGTGTTTTGTCGTGTCAGTGAGACTTCCAGAGGCCCAATTATTAGGGTCATTCTAGGGATCTCTCCCCAGTCTCTTCAATCTTAGAATCCCCCCCCCACAAACCTCAAATTCCCAATTCCCAGGTCGGTAACGCACTTGTAACGCCTCTGGTGTTTCAGGTGTCCATTGGCGGCGCGGATGACTTACCATCAGGTGATCCGTCTGCTCGTTTACCGGCTAACCCATAAAAAAGGACTACGGCTAGACAAAGGCGAGGAGAGGCCTTTGTCTAGCATGGACATCTTTCGGCTGTTGATGATGATGAATTCTCTAACTAATATAATATCTTGCTCTTACCAGAAGAGTCAGCACCGTCCTTAAAAATCCAATAACAAACAAACAATCGAATCGATTCCAAGAATAATTAACATCAGAGCTATCACAGGATCGTTTGTTTAATTAATTACTTGTCCGGCTACCGGACGGTCCGGTCGTTCGAACAACCGGTCCGGTTGTGTATTTAATAAGCGGTCCATCTGATTTATATTGCGGGGTGTGGATTGAGCGTTAATTGATGAGTGACGTTGTATGTGCTTTATGTACACAGTCCTTGGTGTAATGCCGACATGATTCTATGATGAAAATCATGTTTTTTGAGGGGGAAAATCATCCAATGACCTCTCCCGCCCGGGTGAGGCGAGAGGGAGTGTCAGACTCTTACTGACTAAAAACCACCCCGTTCCTACTCCTGCACTTTAAGTTTCACTTGACTGACTGACTGAAAACCACCCAATTCCTATTCCTACTCTTCGGACCGGGCCCGAGATTTTGGGAGCTCGATTTAGAATTATGATTCCGACAGTCAGATTTAAGTCATGTAGCGTGGTCCAAAGTCAAAGCATTTATTTTAATTAATCCCTAATTAGGCACTTTTGAAACGTCAAAAATTGAATTGTCCATCCGTATGTCTGTCATTGAATATGAAACTATTAGTATTTGATTAGAATTTAGGTACCTACATAGATGTACCCCTGCTTATTCTGTGACCCTGCTCTTGTGGCTGTCGAAAGAGCTGACTGGGACAACTCATCTTACAGAGACCATTCTCTAAGCTATGTTCTTAGGATAAATCGTGAAAACTGTCCTGTCCTGTCTAAAGTCCAGCAATGGCCATGGACTGACAAAGACTGTTCATGCTGATACACAGTTTTAAAAAGCAATACAAGACATATATTTTCAATAATTTCAAAAAGATTACCCATTTAAAATTATACTTTACCTTAGTACCTTTGAGTATTGCCAGTGTATTTAGTTTAACTACAAAATTAAACCTGTCTTCAATGACTAAACCTACTTATACTGTGGACTGATGTCGTTTAAATCCCTGCAGCTGCATGCTACATGTATGTAGAATAGAAAATCAAATTATATGGAATTTACGTAAATTTTGACACTTGTCAGTGTCATCCCCATACATTTAGTTTTCTACTCGCTCTGTAGACAAGCGCTAAAATGGCGTTTGGCTACAGGCACTGAAGAGACAAGCTGAGACATTTTGTACTTTTGTAATGTAATAGGGGGTGAATCTATGGCTATATTCCGGAAACCATTCCAAACTCCATGTTATTACAGAGATGTTTTTTTTAAACTAAAAAAAATTATTTATACTTATCTCAGGAATCAAACGCGTGACCCCTTCCTTGCACATTTGCGACAACTCCTCGAACCGAAGTTGAGGTATTTTTTACGGAAGTAATGAGTTCTTTACACTACTCAAATGCGCTGTCATCATAATACGAGAATCCACACGAACCTTCAATAGAACTTCCGAGTGAAGCTACAAAAAAAACAAACAAAGTGAAAAGTTCGCTAAGTACCACAATATTTCCTTAAGAATGAATTTGAATAAATTACTTAAACTGTTCGCTTCAGAAGGCGAAAACTTTGCAAAGTTTGTACATACATCGACCTATAAAACCAGTCTATCATGATCTCGCTTTGTATCATCTTTCTGTACATGCGACGGTCAGTTTATACTGGATTTGTATAGCTTGATGTGTACTTTACAAGTTGGCACGTGGTTGCCAGATTTCTGCGTCACAAGTTGCAAACAAACCAAAAATTCATGGTGAACGTTGGCCCCTTAATCTCTGGCCCTTTTACAAATTTACGTGAAAAATGCGCCTACTGTGAATTTATGGTAAAACTAGCTGTGCCCGCGACTTCGTTCGCGTAGAATAGTGACTATGAGCAGCGTTTTTTTTTAAATATATACTTATTTTTATTTTAGATTTGGATCATAATCACAGTCATTTTGGGTAGCTAAAAAACCTACTTTACTGTAATGCTTCTCTATATACAATATTAGACGTATGGCCATCGGGGGTGAAAGCATACAGGCTGCTGGGATTGCTAACACGGGACAGAGCCACATACAATTGACCGTGCGAAAAACAGCTGATACTTAGATCTACACCCACAACTTTTAGAGTCTGACCTTGAGCTTTATTAATTGTCATGGCGAAACATAGGCTCACTGGAAACTGAATTCGTTTAAAATTAAACGGAATTTTTTTTGGAATGAGAGGAATCTGAGGAATAAAATCACTATCACCTTTTCCGCACCCTGTTAAATATATATTTATATATAATATAGATAGATGTATGTATAAGCATAGAATAGTGTTCGACGTGATTCTTTAATTTGACATAACTTTTTTATTTATGAACCGATTGACATGAAACAAACACTAAAGCATAACTGAAGCATACCACAATATATTCGTGAATACCGCATCCAACTCGGATCAGCCGTTTCTGAGATTAGCGTGAACAGACAAACAGACAAAAAAAAAGTTAGTTACATTTTTGGGTTCGACATCGACATAACAATAGCCCCTGCTGTTTTTTTTATTTTTATGTTCAATGTACAGACAGCACTTTTCTACAATTTTATTATATGTATAGATACTGAATTCGTTGGCTTTATCACCGAGGCATAAGGGTGTATTTCGAGTGTTATTTATATTGTTTATACATTTTTCTTTGGTCACTTCCAATCTCTTGTTATTTGCTGTTAGCCTAGTACTTGATTCCAAACTTTAACGTAGGTAAATTATAAAAAAAAAAACAAAAATTTATTAAATTTAATCAATATTCCCTACATTTTGCATTGGTTATATGACTAAGTATTGAAGATTATTATTTTAAAGTAGATTCTTATTATAACATTTTCCAGATGCAGTCTTACCTGATCGATAATAATGTATGGGATATTCACAAATACTTATAACAAATTTTAATTGAATTTTACGACAGTACCGCTATCAAGACTAATGTGAATTAATGACTCTTTGACTGCACGGTTGGTGCGGTGGCTGGGCAACCGGCTGCCGTGCAACGTGTCGCGGGTTCGATTCCCGCACGGAACAACACTTTGTGTTATCCACAAATTGTTGTTTCGGGTCTGGGTGTCATTGTGTATGTGAACTTGTATGTTTGTAAACGCACCCACGACACAGGAGAAAATCCTAATGTGGGGCAAATTAAAAAAAAAATGAATTATTACTAATATGAAAAAATACACTTACCTAATTATTATACTGGCGAAAAAAAAACAAAGTTCTTTAGTATTCTGGGAGCCTAGTACTTTTAAACAGACTTCTTTAAGTCCAGTCCATTTGCTTAAAACATTTTCGGCAAAGTTAAGTAAGAGTAAGTTGACTTTTACAAAACTTGTGCATTAAAACTTAAAACTTTGGACTGGGATCAGGCATTAGCTATTCGTACAAGTTTCCATAATAAAATGCTTTGCGTTTTATGAATACAAAGCACTTTGGTGAAGTTCAAAAGTTCTTTTTATATGTGGCCATGAAAATAACGATTATGGAAGCCTCATAGATAGACTGTAAAATCAATATGGTCTTTGTACTTTTAAAAATCAAAAAATTCTAAATAAAGTCACTGTTTTCTAAAATATCGGTTTTTTTCTCTAATCTAAAAATATTTTTTTCTAAAAAAATTCTAACAATGTATAGCGACAGCCTTGCTGTCCGAGTGGTCACAAGTGAGACTGCCGGGCAATGAGTCTCGGGTTTGATTTCCGGGTCGGGCAAGTATTACTGGGTATTTTAAAAATCTCAGTAGTAGCACGGAATCTGGAAAGGCTCACCCCCTTTTACATGGGACTCATAACATAAATAGCGAAAAGTGGGTGTTACATTGTACAGTGGCAATAAGTGCCATAATGTGCAGCTCTGCCTATCCCTTCAGGGATAAAAAGGCGTGATGTTATGTGTTATACTGTATAGCGATGCAGCCAAACTTTATTTTATTTAGTGTCTTTAAAATATTTTTATGAATACCTATGCATTTTATATTTAATTATTAGCAATCGCCTACACTTGGACATCATGAATACATATATATAAACAAAAAATTAAACAAACCCGCGTATTTCAAAACCACACAGGCCTCCGTCGCATCGCTTTATCCACTTAAAACACCAATATTTTACAAAATTCCACACGAATTTGAACTGAATTATAAGTACACTGTCACTGTCAATCAAATGTCAAAAGTGTACTGAAGTTGTGTTCCAATGGTTCTTGCATTAATTATTATGATGTTAGATGTTTAATTTTAAAATAAACTTGCTCTTTGAGGATCATTTCATAACTTTTAAGTTTAGCATTAATTTACTTGATGAGAGATGAAGATTTAAAAGTTGAAGTTTTATTTAATATTTTACGTTACATTCACTTAATACCTACTGAATTGATTTTTACTATAATTTGACTTATACCTGACATTATTTTATGATTTGTACCTTCTACCTACAATTTTAGTACTATTGTTAATAACAATGAATGTGTACCTACTTATCTACTCCTAGTAATATTAACGTTCTCTTGAGGGGTCAAATCATTGAGCGTGTCGATGAAGCGCGAAATTTGGGTCTGATAATGGATCAAGGTCTTAGGTTTGAATCTCACATCTCAAACTGCGTCAGAAACTGTTTTTACCGCCTGAAGATACTATACAGAATGCGTCCGTATCTAAGTGAGGAGTTGCGTGTGCGGCTGGTTGAGTCGTTGGTTTTATCCAAGCTAAACTACGCTGACGCGGTTATTGGACCTAGACTGTTTTCACGCACTGAGCGATTGATACAGAGGGTTCAGAATGCCTGCGCGCGTTTTTGTTTTAAAATTCCACCTAGGAGTTACATAACACCTTACTTAAACAAGTATAATCTTCTAAAAATGAAGTCCCGACGTAAGCTCCACCTGGCATGTCTCCTCTTTGGTGTGATTAAGTATAAGTGTCCAGTATACCTCTACTCGAAGCTCTCGTGGGTGAATGCTCATCGGCAGCGGGAGGGTAGGCGGTGTGCACAACAGCTGGCTATACCGCGGCACAAATCGGCTGCTTTTCGGGGTAGTTTCCGATATGCAGCTTCTAAGTGCTGGAACAACATACCTCCGCCAATCAGGAACCTGCAAAGCCCATTCACTTTTAAACGAAAACTCAAGGAGTTTATTATTAACTCTCAAATTGAGAGTGAATCTGTAAATATTGACATTTCGTTTATTTAATCTGACATTTATCCTTCTTATTATTTTATTCGTATAACTGGGTACACAAATTATGTTAGTCACATTTTCATATTTATTTATTTTTATAATTATAATTAACTTATTACTTTCACTATTAATGTAACGTAGGATCTCACAAACTCACCCTCGAGCCCCTTGTTGTTGCGTCAGAGCTGGCGAAGTGTCGACCTGCTCGCTTTAGCTTCTCGCAATAAGTGTCGGGCTACGCGATAGCTTCACGACCACAACCTACCCACACTATTCTAATTGTCGTGATATATATATATATATATTTTAATTTTTTTTATTATTATTTTTTTTTTATTTTATTTATGAATAAAAAAAATAGAGGTCTGTGTTTCTTCCTTTTCGTTTACTATTTTAGCATGTGTCTTTTGTATTTATATTATTTTCCTTTAAATAACCCCTATACTTATTATACTCTTTGCATTAAATAATTTTTCGTTGTTTCCGTCCGTGCATCACTGCAGGGGTGCCAACTGAAAATCAGTGTTGGGTACTTACTGTGCCCAGCTTAGACTGAGTTGGCGAGCCCTTTCGTCGTGGACATGCTGCCACCCTGTTTCTTTTATTTTGTTTTTTTTTATAATGTTTTTTTTTTGCCATCATTGTTGTTTGTTTTTTGTTATTTTATATTTTTTAATTTTGGTTTCTATTTATTTATTTTTGTGTTTTAATGTTTGTCCATGGCGAATAAATTATTTTTCTTTCTTTCTTTCTTTCTTTCTATCTAAAAATATTCTTTCTTTCTTCTTTCTATTTGTACACTTAGTTGCAATTAACGCTTTGACTTTGACTTCAAAGTCAAAGTCGAAAGTCAAAATCATTTTTTGTCTAAAAGCAAAATTGTTTAATAGTTGAAAACAATATTTGTAACGAACAGAAATATTGATAAAGTTAATGGATTTAATTTAAAAACATAGATGCGTACTGAAATACGTAGTATTCAAACAATTTCAAGTACGCCCTATTACTTGTGCCCACAAGAAGCCTCAGTCTCGGTCCCCGTCACAGATGGGGACCAGTACCAGTAGGGCTGATGCCCGATACGGAGCCGCAGAAGGCCTAACGGGTTACCGGGGCTCTGGCTCGAAAAGCAGGAGTAGGAACAGGGTGGTTTTTAGTCAGTAAGAGTCTGACACTCGCTCTCGCCTAACCCAAGGCGGGACTCTACGGCGGCCCTGTGTGGGCGCCGAACATGCTGCGGCGTCCTGCTCGGACGCTGCTCATGTCACAGAGGGTCATGGCGATCCGAATGATCCGCGGATACCGCACGATCTCTGGGGAGTCGGCGTACCTCCTTGCCGGATTACCGCCGTGGGATCTGGAGGCGAAGGTGCTCGCGCGCGTGTACAGCATGCGCGCGGAGGCACGTCGCCGGGGCGAAACCCCGCTGCCGCGCCAGATAGGTGCGTGGCGGGATGAGCTCCGGCGCGATCTCATGGCGGAATGGCAGCAGCGACTGTCGCAACCGAGGGCTGGGCTCGCTGCCATCGCAGCGATAAGTCCCCTCTTTGAGGAGTGGCTTGAGAGACGCTACGGCGTCCTCACCTACCGCCTGACGCAGGTCCTCACCGGACATGGGAGTTTCGGGAGGTACCTGTGTCTGATGGGGCGGGAGGAAACGTCCGGGTGTCATCACTGCGAGAACCGCCCTGAGGACACGGTGGAACACACTGTCGCGGAATGCCCTGCGTGGGCTGAGCACCGCCGTGTCCTCAGGGAAGTGATCGGCGATGGCGACCTCTCGCGTCCGGGCCTAGTGCAGGCCATGATGCGGGGCGAGGGGGACTGGGAAGCCGTCTCCTCCTTTTGCGAAGCAGTCATGCTAGCTAAGGAGGAGGCGGGACGCGTGAGGCAGCGAAGCGCTGCCTCCTCGCAACCCAGCCATCGCGAAGGACACACCGGGCGTCGGGGATCTCGGGACGATCTCCGGCCACCGTAAGCGCGGGCCTGCGGACGGCGAGCATGGGTGGCTCCCCGTCCGACCAGAAACAGACCCGAGCGTACGGCGCGTCGCGTTCCGCGCGCGCCTCAAAGAGCCATCAGACCACCACAGATGGGGCCCAATAGGGCCGATGCCGATTCGGAGTCGCGGAGAACCTAACGGGTAACCGGGGCTCCGGCTCGACGTGCAGGAGAGGAACGGGGTGGTTTTTAGTCAGTAAGAGTCTGACACTCCCTCCCGGCTCACCCAGGCGGGAGCAGTCATTCGATGATTTTCCCCCCTTAAAAAAAAAAAAATCCAAGGCGGGAGAGATATTTGGATGATTATTCCCTCTCAAAAAAGTCTACTAGAAGCTTACAAGTATATTAAAAATAAAAAGACTGAATAAAACTATACTCAATCTTAGGAGCAATAACAGTTGCAATTGGGTACTTGCCAACCAGTCAAATTCAATACTTTTATCGAACAGTCAAAAACGACAGTTTTCTATATAGTGTAGTTTTGTGTATAGTGATGTCACATTTTTTAGCGTCAAACAACATACTTATTTCTTAAAAATTTGCTGAAAAAATACTAAAATTAAGTTGGTCATAAAATCAAGTAATGATTATTTTTTAATATTTTAGTGTATTGAACAGCAATAATTTATTTAAAATAATTTATTCTTGATTAATGTAAGTACCCAATTATAACTTTTCGAAACGAAACGAAGCAATCGAAGAAGAAAAAAAATAGCTATACCTTTAATATTTTCATCAAAAAGGTCACCCTTTCTAAAATGAAGAACACTCTAAGTCTCTTAAAATCCTTTAAAAATAATTGCTTTTGAACTCTCAGCTGCTAACGACCAATCAGAAGCAGGTGTTTTATTTATTTATTTATTTATTTATTTATTTATTTACACTTTTTGTAGATATACAACGGCGGACTTAATGCCTAGTGGCATTCTCTAACAGTCAACCTTAGGGTGGTGCAGAGAGATACAATAGTAGGTGTAAACGTTTAACACTTATTAGAATGACACAATAATTAACATTAATATTATAACATCATATATAATTATACATATCACACAATATATACTAATTAAATATAATGAAGAAGTATTAAAATATATACGTAATGCAAAACGAACAGTAGACAAATAAGTATGGGACATATATACCTAAATATACGAAGGAAAATACATAACATAACATATATACATACATAATTATACACATATATATATATGTAAATACGTACAAGACCTAAGTGTGTGTTGAGTCTGCTAGCCTCTTCTGTAGATACTCACGAACCTTAAATTTGAAGGACAGACGACTGGTCGCCGTCCTGATATCCGTCGGCATCGCATTCCACAGCAAGATGGATTGGACGAAAAAAGAAGAGTGAAGGAAGTCAGTTCGATGTGTGGGACATTGTAACAGTTTTAGACTCACTTGATTGGATTGAATTTAAATTGTACCAGGGATACAGAGAAACTATTTTTTTTTTTGTTATGGAAGGTGCAAGTAGCTTAACATAACGCTGTAATGTTAAAGTATTAGTGGATTTAAAAAAATAAAAATTCTTAGTAGTAGCACGGAGACTGGAATTGTGCCCGGTATATGGTAATAGGCTCACCCCCTATTATATGAGACTCATAACATAAATACTGAAAAGTGAGTGTTACATTGTACAGTGGCATTAAGTGCCGTAATGTGCACCTCTGCCTACCCCTTCGAGGATAAAAGACGTGATGTTATGTTATGTTATATACCTGGTGACTTCAATGAAAAATCCACACAGGTAATAAAAATATATTATCATAAACTGTTTACAATTTTTTTTCTGTGTGTGCAATAATGTATAAATAAATAAATAAATAAATAAACTATACTTTAATTCGTCAGAAAAGTACACTAAAATCTCCGTAAAAGTACTTATATGTACCTAGATATTTATTTTCCACTGTTACTACCAACAATAAATTATCTTGTATTCGCGAAATAATCTTCATAACGCTAACAATTTTATTATGTAGGCACGAAATTAAAGTGAGCAAGAATTTGCAAATGTAGACATTTGCATATCAAGCTACCCAATTAAATTTCAATTAATAATCAACTTTATTACAATGACGTAAAGTTGGAAGTGTATTGAAGAATATGATGAATAAGGTAGCATGATACGCTTTTCTGTATCTAATATAAGCGTGTATCAAACAGACAAATTTCGTTTTTGTATCGCATAAGTATTTTCCGTGGAGCGTATTCTGATATTGGAACCTCGAGGGGAGTGGAATGTTGTAGGGCCCCAGTGACGGTATTGTTTGTGACATTGTATGAAACTTTGAGTGTGAACAAGGAAAATATAACCTATTAGATAAGTTTCCTTCTTTGATCGAATTTCCATGAATGCATCTTTTATTTAATCTGGCTCTAGTGTAAGATTTAATACATAAACATAACATCACACCTTTTTATCCCCGAAGGGGTAGGCAGAGGTGCACATTACGGCGCTTAATGCCACTGTACAATGTAACACCCACTTTTCACTGTTGACTTATGTCATGAGTCCCATGTAATAGGGGGTGAGCCTATTGCCATATACCGGGCACAATTCCAGACTCCGTGCTACCACTGAGATTTTTGAAAAATCCCAGTAATACTTTGCCCGACCCGGGAATCGAACCCGAGACCCCTTGCCCGGCAGTCGCACTTGCGACCACTCGGCCAACGAGGCAGTCAGTGTAAGATTTAATATACGTAATATATATATATAGGTCGTCAAACCCAGCCATGGACAAAAATATTTGTAGATCTAGATCTGCCCCACTCTAGGATTTTCTCCGTGTCGTGGGTGCGTTTACAAACATACAATATGACATACACATGATACCTTGACCCGAAACAACAATTTGTGGATCACACAAACAGTTGCGCCGTGTGGGAATCCAACCCATACACGTTGCCCTGCCACCGCATCACCGTGCAGTTAAGAAACAAATACATAATTACAAGTACATAATTCTCAACATGAGTCTCGATCGAAATTGGAAATGTCTAAAGTCGGGCGTGCCAGTGCCGTGTAGTGCCGTGCTGCTAAATTCCTAAAGGCCGGTAACGGACTTTATAACGCCTTGGTGTTCTAGGTGTCCATGGGCGACACCGATTGCTTACCATCAGATGATTCGTCAACTAGATTACCGGCTTATGCTTTAAAAAAATCTATGACAATTATCTCGCTAGTAAAAACACATCACACCTAGTAATCGACAATTGTTTTCTCACGCTATCAAAGGGACCCAACCTTTACTTGCCAAAGGAAACGTCGCCCCTGTAGTCGGACAAACATTTTTGTATCGAACACAAAAACTGAACTCAATTTCTTTGAAGCTTTGCGTAAGTAAATATTTGTGTACAATATTTTATTGAAAAACGTTGTCACACTGTAAACACAATGTTTTCATAGGAAATTGAATACACAGTTCGATTTCAATAAACATTGTACAGTTTTCCTTTCATTTTTTTAAATGAGAGCTTGTTGAGTATTGTTTTTATTGAATTTAGTTTAACAATGCTTAGTCAGCTTTAAGTGCATACACGTTCGGTATGAACGTGTATGCACTTAGCTACTATTTCACCCGATTTAAGTAATAACATTGTTATGTTGTTGTAAGGCGTGATGTTTCACGCCTTTAAGTAAGCGGACGATTACGGTACTTAATGCCAATGTATAACCTAACACCCACTTTTCACTATTTGTATTATTAGTCCCATGTAATAGGGGGTGAGCCTATTGCCATATACTAGGCACAATTCCAGAAGCCGAAATTTTTTTAAAAAACCCAGTAATACTTTGTCCGACCCGGGAATCGAACTCGAGACCCCTTCCCCGGCAGTCGCGCTTGCGACCACTCGGCTAACGATGCAGTCAATTTTATTGAGACATATAGCTATTTTAAAAGATTTTTTAAGAAAATCCTGTTTGAACTATTTCTTATTACGAAAAAAATAATTCGCTTTAGAGCCGATCTTTCATTCGTCAACTAATTCTTAACATTTAGTATAAAATTGACATTTGACAGTTTTTAGTATGGAAGTATTGTCAAATTTTCAAAGATATTCTTCAGTTGAAATTTATCAGGCGTTGGAAAAATCGGCCTATCGTATTTCGTACTACTATCCTCTTCATCTATGTTTTTGTTTTTGTATAAGCCGGTAAACGAGCAGACGGATCACCTGATGGTAAGCAATCGGCGTCGCCCATGGACACCTGGAGCACCAGAGGCGTTACAAGTGCGTCACCGGCTTTTTGGGGATTAGGAGTTTGAGGATCGTTGGCGATTCAGGGATTGGGGAGATTTGGGAATGGGAAGGTAATTGGGCCTCCGGTAACCTCACTCACACGACGAAACACAACACAAGCGTTGCTTCACGTCGGTATTCCGTAAGGCCGTGGTATCACTCCGGTCGAGCCGGCCCATTCGTGCCGAAGCATGGCTCTCCCACACTTTTAGATTCTATTACTCATAATTGTAACTTTTTCTTTGCGTTGTGGGCGATGGTGTGGTGTTTGTGTGGGTGAAGCCATATGCTAACGAAGTATTGAGTTTCGCGTGAAGTCGAGGGCTAAAGTTAGTATATAAATTATTTATTTTCACATAGAGCCGCTTAATTTCTACGAAGTAATTTGTTTGGATTAGTACAAAAATGTGCTTATATAAGTAGGTACCTACATGTTTTCTTGTTGGCACTTTATTTTCGCTAGGCGCTGTAGCTACTGAAGATTTTCAGGTCAGAGTGTGGGTGTAGGCTGTAGGCTTAACTAGCACCTTGCTGTGGTTTTGTTTAATATAATTTTGGAAATAGTATTATTATGGTAAGCTGACGGAAAATAATTTTATGTTGTTTTTTTTTAAATTCATCATTTCATTCATCAATCATCAGTCAACAATTAATTGTAGAATAAAATTGACATTTGACAGTTTTTAGTATGGAACAATTGTGAAATACATAACATAACATCACGCCTTTTATCCCCGAAGGGGTGCACATTCTACCACAGTACAATGTAACACCCACTTTTCACTAGTTGTTATGAGTCCCATGTAATAGGGGGTGAGCCTATTGCCATATACCGGGCACATTTCCAGACTCCGTGCTACTACTGAGAATTTTAAAAAACCCAGTAATACTTTGCCCGACCCGGGAATCGAACCCGAGACCCCTTGCCCGGCAGTCGCACTTGCGAATACTCGGCCAACGAGGCAGTCAATTGTGAAATATTTAAAGTTATTCGTCAGTTAGAATTAATCTGGCGTTGGAAACATGCATCGGCCCTAAAACATACGAAACTTACAAATAACAATAAAATAAACTTCAGTAGTTTTATGAGGAATAGCAATATTGTACAGAAATTAATCTCTGAAAAATAGAAGCTTTTTTGAGGGGTTAATCATCTAATGACCTTTCCGTCTTGGGTGAGGCAAGTGGGAGTGTCAGACTCTTACTGACTAAAAAACCACCCCGTTCCTACTCCTGCTCTTCGAGCTGGAACCGTGGCATTCTCTCCTTGGATTAAACATTTAGTAAATTAATTGAATTCAAATAAACTTAGTATTTCAAGTCTCAACCGTATTCGTATAAAACCAAACGTGACGTCACAATAAAAAAACATCACAAACTCTAACATAATTTCGGTACAACTACCTTTTTCGGTACTTTCAGGTTCCTTACGTAATGTCAAACATTTCCAACTACAGTTCTTGTGAAACTTTCATAATTTCAGATGCCATTCCAGATTTTAAGGCTAAAGTTTGTGCAATAAAAATAAAAAAAAATATATAAAATCGGGAGGGTATCGTGTATAGTCATAAATCCTAGGGTTTGATCATAAAACTAGGGTTCCTAGGATACTCGTAAAACCTAGGTCGTCTAGGTAACATCGTAAATGTATATGTGAGTGAGTGACGTGTTATTTTACGAGTCTTGTATAATGTGTAAACGAGTATATCATTTTATTTGTAGACTAGCAGCTTCAGCGCGTGTTATCCCGCTCTGCTCAGCGCCAATTGATCGTAGCATGATGTTTTATAGTCTCCATATAAATCAGTTTGAGTTATCCAACACAAAAATAGTTTTCAAATCGAACTATTAGTTTCAAAGATTAGCGCGTACAAACAAACGAACAAAAACAAACAAACAAATACAAAAATCCTCTTGAGCTTTATATAATAAGTATAAGATGGCGCATATGACCGATACGACGGATACGACCGATACGACAGATACGACCGATACGACCGACATGACCAATACGACCGACACGACAAATACGACTGACATGACAAATATGACCGACACGACAAATAAGACAGACACGACAAATACGACCGATACGACAAACAAGACAGACAAGACAGACACGACAAGTACGACCGACACGACAAATACGACCGACAAGACAGATGCGACCGACACGACAAATACGTTGACACGACAAATACGACCAACACGACAAATACCACAAGTACGACCGATACGACAAATACGACCGATACGACCTACACGACAAATACGACCGACACGATAAATACGACCGAAACGACAGATGCGACCGACACGACAAATACGATGACACGACAAATACGACAAATAGATACGACCGACACGACAGATACGACAAATACGATCGATACGACAAATAGGACCCACACGACAAGTACGACCGATACGACAAATACGACCGATACGACAAATATGACCCACACGACAAGTACGACCGATACGACAAATACGACCGATACGACCTACACGACAAATACGACCGACACGATAAATACGACAAATACGATCGATACGACAAATACGACCCACACGACAAGTACGACCGATACGACAAATACGACCGATACGACCTACACGACAAATACGACCGACACGATAAATACGACCGAAACGACAGATGCGACCGAAACGACAATAACGATGACACGACAAATACAATGACACGACAAATACGAAAAATAGATACGACCGACACGACAGATACGACAAATACGATCGATACGACAAATACGACCCACATGACAAGTACGACCGACACGACAAATACGACCGACACGACAAGTTCGACCGATACGACAAATACGATCGATACGACAAAAACGACCGACACGACAAATACGACAGATACGACCGATACAACAGATAGGACAGATACGACCGACACGACAAATACGATAGATACGGCAAATACGATAGATACGACCGATACGACCGACACGACCGACACGACAAATACAATGACACGACACATACGACCGACACGACTAATACGACAGATGCGACCGACACGACAAATACGATGACACGACAAATATGACCGACACGACAAATAAGACAGACACGACAAATACGACCGATACGACAAATACGACCGATACGATAAATACGATGACACGACAGATACGACCGACGCAACAAATACGACAGACGTCAAATACGACAGAAAAAACTGATACGACAAATACGACCAACACGACAGATACGATCGATACGACTAACACTACATATACGACAAGTATGACCGACACGACAAATACGACAAGTACGACCGACACGACAAATACGACCGATACGACAAATACCTCTACAACCGACACGACAAATACGACCAACACGACAGATGCGACCGATGCGACCGAAACGACAGATGCGACCGACACGACAGATGCGACCGATACGACAAATACGACAGATACGACCGACATGACAAATACGACCGACACGACAAATACGACTGACATGACAAATGCGACAAATACGACTGACACGACAAATACGACAGATACGACCGACACGACAAATACGACAGATACGACCGACACGACAAATACGATAGATACGGCAAATACGATAGATACGACCGATACGACCGACATGACCGACACGACAAATACAATGACACGACACATACGACCGACACGACTAATACGACAGATGCGACCGACACGACAAATACGACCGATACGACAAATACGATCGATACGACAAATACGATCGATACGACAAATACGATCGATACGACAAATACGAACGACACGACAAATAAGACAGACACGACAAATACGACCGATACGACAAACAAGATAGACAAGACCGACACGACAAGTACGACCGACACGACAAATACGTTGACACGACAAATACGACCAACACGACAAATACATGTACGACCGACACGACAAATACGATGACACGACAAATACAATGGACACGACAAATACGACCAACACAACAGATGCGACCGACACGACAGATGCGATCGACACGACAAATACGACAAATAGATACGACCGACACGACAGATACGACAAATACGACAGATACAACCGACACGACAAATACGATAGATACGGCAAATACGATAGATACGACCGATACGACCGACACGACCGACACGACAAATACAATGACACGACACATACGACCGACACGACAAATACGACAGATGCGACCGACGCGACAAATCCGATGACACGACAAATATGACCGACACGACAAATAAGACAGACACGACAAATACGACCGATACGACAAACAAGACAGACAAGACATACATGACAAGTACGACCGACACGACAGATACGACAAATACGACAGATACGACCGACACGACAAATACGATAGATACGGCAAATACGATAGATACGACCGATACGACCGACACGACCGACACGACAAATACAATGACACGACACATACGACCGACACGACAAATACGACAGATGCGACCGACGCGACAAATCCGATGACACGACAAATATGACCGACACGACAAATAAGACAGACACGACAAATACGACCGATACGACAAACAAGACAGACAAGACAGACACGACAAGTACGACCGACACGACAAATACGACCGACAAGACAGATGCGACCGACACGACAAATACGTTGACACGACAAATACGACCAACACGACAAATACCACAAGTACGACCGATACGACAAATACGACCGATACGACCTACACGACAAATACGACCGAAACGATAAATACGACCGAAACGACAGATGCAACCGACACGACAAATACGATGACACGACAAATACGACAAATAGATACGACCGACACGACAGATACGACAAATACGATCGATACGACAAATAGGACCCACACGACAAGTACGACCGATACGACAAATACGACCGATACGACAAATATGACCCACACGACAAGTACGACCGATACGACAAATACGACCGATACGACCTACACGACAAATACGACCGACACGATAAATATGACAAATACGATCGATACGACAAATACGACCCACACGACAAGTACGACCGATACGACAAATTAGACCGATACGACCTACACGACAAATACGACCAACACGATAAATACGACCGAAACGACAGATGCGACCGACACGACAATAACGATGACACGACAAATACAATCGACACGATAAATACGACCAACACGACAGATGCGACCGACACGACAGATGCGATCGACACGACAAATACAATGACACGACAAATACGACAAATAGATACGACCGACACGACAGATACGACAAATACGACCGACACGACAAATTCGACCGATACGACAAATACGATCGATACGACAAAAACGACCGACACGACAAATACGACAGATACGACCGATACAACAGATAGGACAGATACGACCGACACGTTAGATAGGACAGATACGATCGTCACGACAGATAGGACAGGTACGAACGATACGACAGATACGATTAACACGACCGACACGACAGATACGATTGACACGACTAATATAACCGACGCGACAGTTACGACCGACACGACAGATAACCGACGCGACAGATACAATTGACGCGACAAATAGAGGTATAATCGACGAGACAGATACGACCGACACGACAGATACGATTGACAAGACCGTCACGACAGATACGATTGACGCGACTAATAGAACCGACGCGACAAATAGGACAGATACGATTGACACGACCGACACGACAGATAGGACAGATACGATTGACGACACTAATATAAGCGACGCGACAGATACGACCGACACGACAGATACGATTGACACGACCGACACGACAGATAAGACTGACGCGACCGACACGACAGATACGATTGACACGACCAACACATCAAATAGGACAGACCGACACGACAGATACGATTGACGCGCCTAATATAACCGACACGACAGATACGATTGACACGACCGACACGACAGATACGATTGACGCGACTAATAAAACCGACGCGACAAATAGGTCAGATACGATTGACACGACCGACACGACAGATAGGAAAGATACGACAGATACGATTGACGCTACTAATATAAGCGACGCGACAGATACTACCGACACGACAGATACGATAGACACGACCGACACGACAGATAAGACTGACGCGACCGACACGACAGATACGATTGACGCGAATAATATAACCCACGCGACAGATACGACCGACACGACAGATACGATTGACACGACCAACACATCAGATAGGACAGACCGACACGACAGATACGATTGACGCGCCTAATATAACCGACGCGACAGATACGACCGACACGACAGATACGATTGACACGACCGACACGACAGATACGATTGACGCGCCTAATATAACCGACGCGACAGATACGACCGACACGACAGATACGATTGACTTGACCGACACGACAGATACGATTGACGCGCCTAATATAACCGACGCGACAGATACGACCGACACGACAGATACGATTGACTTGACCGACACGACAGATACGATTGACGCGACTAATAGAACCGACGCGACAGATAGGACAGACACGATTGACACGACCGACAGGACAGATAGGACAGATACGACCGACACGTCACATAGGACAGATACGACCGACACGTCAGATACGACAGATACGATAGATATGACCGACACGTATTAAGAAAAAGATACATATTAATATTATACAGATAACTGAAATTGGACTGTCTGTTTTTAATATTGAAATAACCGTTTTTTTTTAATGGGACAAGCCCGCCAAAACCTCCCAAAACCGCTGCAACTTCTGTAAGCCAGGGTCTACAGTAAACACCGGAACACTGAAGTCCGGCGCGTCCCAGGGACATGAATAACTATCTTGGTACCCGCAACGAAGTAAATCAGAAGATATTATAAGAGAAGAAGAAAAAAAAACGATAGTTTTCCACATAAAATAACCGCTTGACATTTCTATGTGTGAATGAATATACATACGATAAATATACCAAAACAACACGTTTTACAGTTTATGTCTGTCTGTTTGTTTGTACTGGCTGGTCTCTGATTTGGCTGGACCGATTTTAACTGGCAGGTAGCTGATGTACTGAGAAGTAACATAGGCTATTTTTATTTAGGAAAATAGAAACAAATAAAAGTTATATCCTAACTTCATATTTTACGCGGACGCAGTCTCGAGCAACAGCTATTGTTCTTATAATGTCGTGGTATAAAATTAAAATACTTTTAAACTGATGATTCAACTCCCTCCGCAGTTTCGAGTAACTAAAACACAAACTTTACAATTTTTGTTTTTTAAAGAAACGCAGGCACAATGCCTTTATTAACAATTAAAGTAATAATGGAATTTTAAGAAAATAATTTGACGTAGGTACAACATAATAAATTAATCCACAAAGAGGTAGAACATAATTCCTTGGGAACTTTACAAAGAAAAAGATTGAAATTCTTTCCTTTTGTTAGGTTAGGGAGCTCATTATAATTTATTTATTGTAATAATGGAAACTATACTTATTATTTGAAGAGAAACCTGGTGTTTTAGCGAAGGTTTCTTGTACAGTTTTACTTATTTTCTTGTTTATCATAGGTCACTGTTACAATACAGAAAACCGACATTCTACTCGTATATTGAGCTGTGGCGTGTATCTCCATTTATGTAGGGTCTAGTAGGGGTTTCAGTTAAGCTAATTTTGAAGTAAAATAAACTATGTATTTAAAAAGATAACCGTCTTTTAAAATGTCATCAAATAGAGCAACGTCTTCGCTCATCAACTGTCCGCCATCTTCTATCAATCTCATTCACACAACATCTTACATTACTTCACCAAGTATTCGGATACACACATACAATAGATAATATCATCATAATTACTTTGTGATTTTGACAACCAATCTCATAATTAAGTTTATACTAATAAACTAATCTATTAATCAATTAATATTAATTCGCGGCGATTTCAGAATCGAACTTGATACTTCTTCATTTACAAGGCTTCATAGGTAAACAAAGCTTAACAAACACGTTATCATGAATTAATAATAATTACAATTATCAGAACAAACTGTAAACCTGACATTAAAATTACAAAATACCAGGAACACAGAATCCCATAAGAGCAATTCAAAACAAAAGACATCGTATAGTGATTGTAGTTCCGATTCAATTACTTTAATTCCTTCCTGCGTAGTTAAGGGTGAGAGAAAATGTGATTACGTTTTCGCCCGTCGTAAGCAGTGTCCGCCTATGACTTTACGCATGTATGTGGTTTAAGACAAAAGCGAAGAGCGCGGACGTTTCAAAATTAATCCTGCTTGATCTTTTTGGTGTTTATATGGTGAAGGAAAAAGTTGGGCTTTGTGTTATTCCAGACCATGATTTTCCCGTTCCCTTCAACCGTTGGAGTAACAAATAAAGAAACAAATATACAACTTACAAACTTGTGACCAATTGGCGAACGAAGAGTGGTCAAAGAAAAGTTAATGTACATGGAAGACATGGATTTTAAACCCTGATCACAATACTGGTGAAGTGAAAAGTTGGCCTTGGATTGAAATCTCTCAGCGGTTAATACTTGCGACACAACTCACTCACTCTAAAGTTAGGGATGCTCCACACGTGCACACGAGTTTCGTAAGAACGTATAGTAAGGCATACGTGACTCCACTGCATAACTGCTTCCCTGGTAACTGCTTCCCGATCCCTGTTGTCTTCTGTTTACGACAAGCAATTTATTTCAAATGTTACACAATTGATAAAGAATGAATGTGGTGGTTTCATGCTACCTTCTGTGAATTTATGCGGTCCTGGTACTTTTGCACGTATGGTTATTGTTGCGTACAAAATATTTTCTACCTTACGTGCGGCTGCTGTCCAAAAGGGGTTAGTAGAAGAAAAGTACCTACGTAACAATACTTCTTCTATAACATTTCATACTTACCCATATTTTTGTCAGTTATGTAATTGCAAGAGGGATGATAGGTCTATAAGACACCGTAATAATAGAGGTACACCCGGCTCTCTGTGTGAGGGTCTGCTACCTACTCCTTCCTACACACATTTAATTTTTTATTACACATGACTTTCAATTTCGTTCTAATCATTAATTAGGGTTCAATAGATGCAATTATCTAGATTAATCACTTTCCCGGTTACTGATAGTATAGGTAAGTATTACGACCATGAATAACTTTCATTGCACCTAGAAAATTATCTTTAATTTTCTAATATCTTTATTATAACAACATTTTTAATTTAAATTGATCAACGAATATTCTCCTACGAACATTGTCCTAGTACCTAATTCGATTAGTACCTAATGACAAAAACTTCTTTATAACTCAATTTCATCCCATTTATCAGATTGTGGGTAATCAATTTACATTAATCTGTTTGTTTGAAGTCCTTTCTATGGACAAATCTGTTAAATCTAGATAAATGCTTTAACTAACTTTCAAAAGATTTAATTGTTATACTGTGTTGGAGATTAATTTGAGAGATAAAGTTGCAATCACTTATAAAAAACTTTTATTAGTTTAGTTAATCAATCGAATAATTTGTTTTTAATCTTTCATTACCCACATACTTTCGAAAAAAGTATAATTTGTTTCGTAATGAAAAGTTGTCTAGTTTGTACCTCTAAATTTAGAAATGCGTCATATAATAGAATTTTTTTCAAAACATCTGTGTTACAGTAGATCCTAGAAAATCTAGATTAGAGCGGCCAGCAAGCCTCTAGTCAAATTATGTGCCTAAATAACAACAGAAAATAGAAAACAATCAAATTCAACACATCTTTTTTACAATGAAACCTAACATTTTCTAAGCAAAACAATAGTAATAACTTCTCCTTACAATCTACCCCTTAAAAGCAGAGGCTTTCACGCTAAGAGTAGCGTCATTGAATTATGCACTTCTATCATTGAACAAACCGCCCAGAATTGAAGAGTGGTCTGTAACGTAAATGCAAACAAAAGAGTGTGGACTCAGCCACTGGAAGTCGCTAAGTTAACAGTTTATGTATTAAGTGTTCTCTCGACGACTGTGGTATGGGGCTTGGTGATGAAAGGAGCGTTTTATGACGAATACTTAAAAGTGATTTTAGCTTCTGTATCTGCATGCTAGCCTGGTACCTTATTATATTGGTAGGGGATTTTTGCACTAATAAAATGGGGAGAGACGTTTATATTATGATTAAATTCTACAATAGTGACGTTTGAAGACGTCAGAGAATATTTTGTCACCACCTCTGCCCTTGCCGTGGGTGTCCTAAGAGGCGATTATGGGAGTACACAGTTTAAAGAGATTAAATAAGAACGCTCTCAAATAATTCTAGAATTTTTTAATTCCAAGTCGTTTGTCAAGTGTGAAGATTATGGTCAGCAGCGTACTAGTACTGGACTGTAACATGTTTGTCGTGAATATGTGATGTAATATTACGACAGATCTTCGACCTACATTTCGTATGACCTCATAATTTCTCGCTATGCTACTAAGTCCGCAACCTAACTCTTAACCCCTGCTAAGTGCTGACTCCAATAAGTGGATACTACGGAAATAGTAGTTCAACTATTACATGTTTTATGGACATAATAATATTTTGGTACTTATTACTCTTGATGCAAGTTACGTAAAAGAAAATTATTTAAGCATTAGATTTCTAGATCAAAAGTTAGTTCTATGATTGATTTTCGGTTCTGTTAAGATTGTATTTAGCTATGTATGTAATAGATCTAGAATAAGTCACACTGCGAGAATTCATAAAATCATACAAAATTGCTCTTGGCGGTAATGAATAGTTACGCTTAAATTACAGTTTCTACTTAATGTAATCAATATTTAGTTTAATAAGGCTTCCTAATAATCAAGTCGATCTCGTCTGAACTTAAGTGGTGTTGTAATGTGCAAGAAATCTTAGGTACTAATAATGTATTTTTTCTTGAAACTGTAATTTTTTGTAACTGGTATTAATTCAGCACGAGGCACTTCCAATGTAGATGAAAAAATATTTATGTCTAATTGGTTAAACCCTTAAAAAAACACTAGCATTTCTTGCAGAAAATTCTTGTTTATAGGGGCTTGTCCGCGAATTCAACAGCAAAACCTTGATACTTAGGTCTTGTAGTACACAGTACTATAAATAAAGTATTCTTAGTCCTACTTATTTCATGGGAATAAGAGATTATGTCATATTTTAACGGTTGGATTATTGAAGTGAAAAATAATATCGTCAACGTTGCGTCATCGCGTCAGCGGATATTAAGAGCAATGTCATTCACCTAAAATTGTGGTGAAATTTTGTCGCTTTTTTGGTGATATATTTACATGAATTATTAGGGGAAAGGGGAGAAAATGTTTAAGGTAACGGGGCATTCACCGTGGGTTGTTTCTGTTACCATGCCTTTTTAATGAAAAAGGTGAAAAAGATATTTGAAGTTTATTATCATTGTTGAGTCAATTTGGTGGTATCGTATTTGGATATGTAATTAGTTTTTATGGTTGTTGATACTTAAAGTATATATATATATATATATATATGATCAGGATTGTATAATGTGTTCAAACAGAGCTCACTATTTCTTCATAATCTAAGAAATTCTTCAAGAACATTTGCGTAAACGACACGTTTCTCAAATAGACGCGTCCGTAAATTCCCACCATTTCTTGCACACGCTGTCCGCCATTTTCACGTCATTATCTTTTTTATTCCTTTTCACTTTATTCCCACAGATTATAATAAAATAAAAACTCCTTGGAGAATAATAAAAGAGAATCCTTCATTGTTAGAAAAGGGGCTGCCAATGTCAGTCGTAAAAGTGTTGAGATTCATCAAAAAACTCTTTTTATGAGGATGCAGATAAAATTGGAATTCGAGTCTGATAAAGTTTATTGAGGTGAGAATATAGGAAACTCGTAAATATCGGTGTGATTACATTACACGTGAATCTGCTTTTGAAATGCAAAATATTCTCTGTGAAGATGTGTACAAATAACTAACATGTTGATATTTATACTTTTCCGAATTCTTGTAACGAAAATTGATTGACAAGTCTGATAGCTTTCAGATTTAATTGGAATTTCCTCAAGCACCTATACCTGATACATTTTTTTTTATAAAAGTAAGAGGATTCTACTATTATATATTTAAAATAAAAATTTTCAGTGATAGCACGGAGTTTAGAATTGTGCCCGGTAAATGGTAATTGGCTCATCCCATATTACTTGGGACTCATAACATAAATAGTGAAAAGTGAATGTTACATTGTACAGTGGCATTAAGTGCCATAATGGTCACCTCTGCCTACCTCTTCGGGGTAAAAGGCGTGATGTTATATGTGTAAGAAGTTTCACTTACTCTTGCGAATAATAAAAAGACATTAAAATATTTATTAGTTTATTGTAATATACTTACCAAATTATTAACTGTATCGGATAGACAACCGGTCTATGTGGAAGTCATTAGGGGAGGCCTATATTCAGCAGTGGCTTGGCTGATATGATGATTAATAGATAGACAATGAAGAAAATCGTGAACAGTAGATATATGAAGGATGCACAATACTAAGAAGTAGGGCGGAATGTGAAGGGAGGCCTGTATGTAGTAAGCGGCGGCGCACATAGACTTAATTTTTTTTTTAAACTTTGCCCCACACTGTGATTTTCTCTTGTGTCGTGGGTGCGTTTACAAATATACAAGTTCACATACATAATGACGCCCAGACCCGAAACAACAACTTGTGGATCACACAAAGTGTTGTTCCGTGCGTGAATCGAACCCGCGACACGTTGCATGGAAGCCCAGCTACCGCTTTAACCGTGCAGTAAATATGAGTTCTAGACGGACATATGTATATATTTACATCCCACAATCGATTGGACGTCCCATGAAGGCGAAAGTGCATTTAATCTGGCGTCCACCGGCTTTTGGCGTCCGCATACCGGACGCCACTTTTTTGGTCAATGCAACTTAGGTCCTTTTGGTCCTGGCTACACGTAGGTTAAAAATCGACAGAGGACAAAAAATCGGTCCAATGGCTGTAACAATATTTTGAAAAGTTCCCAAAGAATACTCAGCGCAGGTATGGCGCTGCTGTTGCGCGTATATTCACAGCTGTATATTTTTGGGATTTTCTGACTATAAGTCCACGTATTTGACGTCCTCAAAAAAACAACAGCGACGTTGCCAGCTCGCTCATTAAATCTGTCTCAATAGATCATAATATTATCTACCGCATTCGAAACAATATTCACCGTCGTAGATTTCGGATGTGTTGCGTATGATTTGGATTCCGATTTTATTCAATTAGTTTTATCTGTAATCCTGTTCTCAATTTGTCGATGATCAGTGAAATATAATAGATGGGGGTATAAATTAATTCCTTAAAAGGATCTTAGAAATAAGTACTAAAGTGACAAAATTAAATGTCTTAACACAAAAAAGGTTAACCAGAGTTTAACTTGTATTAAATGTGTATTTAGATAGTATAGTCTCCGTATAAATTTTGACGTAATTTTAATAATTTTTAATGTGGTTAGAAGGTGCATCTAACACTGAATAATTAATGAATGTCGTATTACTGATCAAATCAATCAACGTTTGTCTTCTTTCTTCTAGTCCTCGACGTGTTATAAAGATCCAATTAGGAATTATAAATGTTTTTGATTATAAAACATAAACACTTGAATAAAAGTGATATCCATATTTAACATAACATTACATCACGTCTTTTTCCCCGAAGAATTTAGCAGAGGTGCACAATACCGCACTTAATGCCACTGTACAATGTAATATCCACATTTTTACTATTTATGTTATGAGTCCCATGTAATAGGGGGTGAGCTTATTGCCATATACCGGGCACATTTCCAGACTTTTGAAAAAACCCAGTAATACTTTGCCCGACCCGGGAATGAAACCCGAGACTCTTTGCCAGGCAGTCGCACTTGCGACTACTCGGCCAACGAGGCAGTATAATGATATCCATGTTCTTTGTTTTTATTTGCTTACTTAGGATTGGTAACCTCATATCAATCAGCTGCCAATTTAATATTTGAAACAATTACAGCTGGTTTCAAAGCTAGGGGATTGGGCAGCGCCGCTGAAGCGCGGGCTTCAACAATAAAGGTAGTACCCAATAGAGGAGATAATCGCGTGGCCACAACTAGAACTATTAAATTAGGAATCTTGCCTTTAATGAAATTGGAATTCAATACAATATTTGCGCACAAAAATCAGATTAGGCGCGGTCTTCATAGAAGACAGCGGGTGCCATAGATCATAATTTCTAGCGATAAAGTCCTCTACTGGGTACTACCTCTATGGCTGCGCTAGACCCTAGAGCTCCTATATATCTTTAACCGCGAGGCACTTCAGCAGCGCTACCTAATCTCTTAGCTCTGAAACTCGCCTAAATGAAAGAAGTTTTGAACTTAAATACTTAATAAAAACATTCTAGTAATAATAGTTAAACGTTGACGTTCAATAGCTATACACGAACGCCCAATAGCTATATACGGACGCCCAATAGCTATATACGGACGCCCAATAGCTATATACGGACGCCCAATAGCTATATACGGACGCCCAATAGCTATATACGGACGTCCAATAGCTATATACGGACGCCCAATAGCTATATAGGTATGGACGTTCTACAGCAATATACTGACGATCAATAGCTAGGTGATTTTCATGATTGGGCTCGCTGTCATTGCAGCGGTAAGTCCCCTCATTGAGGAGTGGCTTGAGAGACGCTACGGCGTCCTCACCTACCGCCTGACGCAGGTGCTTACCGGACACGGAAGTTTCGGGAGGTTTCGGATTGGGCGGGAGGAAACGCCCGGGTGTCATCACTGCGACACGGTGGAGCATACGGTGGTAGTGTGTCATGCGTGGACTGAGCACCGCCGTGTCCTCAGGAATGTGATCGGCGACGGCGACCTCTCGCATCCGGCTCTGGTTCAGACCATGGTACGGAGCGAGGGGGACTGGGATGCCGTCTCCTTCTTCTGCGAAGCAGTCATGCTAGCTAAGGAGGAGGGGGAGCGCGTGAGGGAAAGAACCTCTTCACGACCCAGCCGCCGCGAGAGACACTCCGGGCGTCGGGGATCGCGAGACGATCTCCGGCCACCGTAAGCACGGGCCTGCGGACGGCGAGCACGGGTGACTCACCGCCCGACCAAAACCAAGCCCGAGCGTACGGCGCATCGCGTTCCACGCGCGCCTAAAGGAGCCATCAGACCACCACGGCTCCGGCTCGAAGTGTAGGAGTAGAAACTGGGTGGTTTTTAGTCAGTAAGAGTATGAAACTCCCTCTCGCCTCACTCGGACGGAAAAGTCATTGGATTATTTTTCTCCCTCATTCCCTCAAAAAAAAAAGGTATCATGAAAATCACCTTTTTTTTGAGGGGGGAAAATCATTAAGTCCTCCGCGGCTCCGTATCGGCATCAGCTCTATTGGGGCCCCATCTGCGGTAGTCTGACGGCTCCTTGAGGCACATGTGGAACGCGACGTGCCATACGCTCGGGTCTGGTTCTGATCGGGCGGCGAGTCACCCGTGCTCGCCGACCGCAGGCCCGTGCTTACGGTGGCTGGAGATCGTTTCGCGATCCCCGACGCCTGCAGTGTCTCACGACGGCTGGAGCGTAAAGAGGCTCGTTCATTCACGCACTCCGCCTCTTCCTTAGGTAGCAGGACTGCGTCACAGAAGGAGGAAACGGCATGCCAGTCCCCCTCGGTCCGTACCATGGTCTGAACCAGAGTCGGACGCGAGAGGTCACCGTCGCCAATCACATCCCTGAGGACACAGCGGTGTTCAGCCCACGCAGCGCACACCGCCACCGTATGCTCCACCATGTCTTCCGGGTGGCCCTCGCAGTGATGACGCTCGGGCGTTTCCTCCCGCCCAATCTGTAATAGGAATCTACCGAAACTTCCATGTCCGATAAGCACCTGCGTCAGGCGGTGGGTAAAGACGCCGTAGCGGCTCTGTCTCTCAAGCCACTCCTCAAATCGTACATGATACCTGCTCAGGAACTACGTGGATGTTCAATAGCTATATATGGACGTTCAATAGCTTTATACGGACGCCCAATAGCTGTATATGGACGTTCAATAGCTATATACGGACGCCCAATAGTTATATACGGACGTTCGATTGCCATATACTTACGTTCAATAGCTAGGTGATCTTACATGATACCTGCTGAGGAAGAAACTTTCTTCGCGCGCATGTCCATCAACAGTACAGTAAGTTGACTAATAAAGTAGAAATGTATAAGTACTAAGAATACTGATAGTAAATAGCGTATCAAATTTGGTTTTACATGCGGACGTTCAATTGCTATATATGGACGCCCAATAGCTATATACCGATGTGCAATAGCTATTTCATCTTGCTCATTCCAACAACATTGATAGTATAATATAAAGTAGGCACCTACTAGTAGATAACATTATTGTATCAATTCCGGGCATTGGTATATGTATCGATAATATTTGTGAATATTGGAATAATGTTGAAATTTTGTACTACCAGATGAGTGATAGTAAAAGAAAGAGACAAGTGAACACAAAGCTGGCAACGTTGCACTCGCAAATACCATCCACGGTGTGGGGACGTTAAGTACCTGATACCATGGTTAAATCACGATCAATATATGTAGGACTCCAATTTGTTATCACCATTGTTTGGGGTTCAAAAATGTTGCAGCATGACTGCAAGAAGAATATCGCGAAAAATAAAATTATCGGTAAATGACGTATCCTACAAGGCTACAAATCGAATAACTAAGCAATATTCATCAAGACATATGAAAAAAGTTAAGGGGAACTGGGGGACGTCATAATGATGGGCGACGTGCATGACGCCAAAAAGATTCTAGGATGTAAATATATATATATATATATAGGTATATATGGTTATTACATTATTACATTTTATGGTAAGCAAAATAACTGGTTTTTCTTTCTTTCTTTACTGTTGATGAACCGAAAGAGGTAGGTAAAAATCGTAGCAATTGGCGTTCCATAGTCTCTGCGTACCCCCATGGGAGACAGGCGTAAGGTTATGTACATGTATGTGTGATGAGTACCAAATCCAGAAACTTAATCTATACTTTGATACCAAATTCTTGACGACATAAAACGCCTAGCCTATGTATTGTAAGGATTTTGCCATGTTCTCATCACAGTATGTAATCTTATGTTATCGCGTAGGTACGAAAGGAAAGCGTGACTTTACGGCAGTCATTACTTCGCCGTAAAAATATTATGACTTAGAATTTTCTCTTGGGTACATGGATTATGTACCTCCTGGAGTGCCGAAAACATTAGTTGGGTAAAAAGGATAGAAAATAAAGTTTTTTTTAATTATCTTTCATAATACCTACTTAACTCGTTGATTACCGTCATTATAGACACAATTAAAGAACAATAGGTTGCGGTCACCGGTGACCGCTCGGTGTTTGACAGTTTAATACTTTCTATGCTTCATTGTCTTAATGGACTTATATTTATAATTATCCGGAGGATATAATAAACTCCTAAAAATACACACGAATCAGTACAGAAATACATTATAGTCTGGAATAACCCATATCACATAGGCTAATTTATGTCCTAATTAAGATGGATAAAACCGTTGCGCTAGTAGAAACTATGCCCATCGTATATATGAAAGAATAGTTGCTTACATAAGTTCTAAAAGTTTCAGTACTCCATTTGTTACTTCTCCATGGTCACCTACCATAGAACATGCCTACAGAGAGTAAGGTGACATTTGCAAATATTTTTTGTTAGAAAATGTGTTTGTTGGTTTACGACCTTCCGTTATAGTACATTCGTCTTTATGTCTGCTAGCTATACTGCTTACTGTATAACCTTTCAACAGTACCCAGGTAGGTGCCTAGTAAATTTTTCGCGCAAAAATATCAAATCGATTAGATCCAGATGAATCGACTAATTTAAATTTCATCGTCTATGGTTTTTTACTTTTTTGTTGTCTATGGTGGTTTTAATTTCAAATTTAAAAAACATATATTTCAATTTTTCTAAATGAAATATGCATTTTCTTTTCTATCTATATTTTATAACTAATGTACATACTTGATTAATCCTGATCCTTACGTAAATCATATGGAGCATAATGTATGCAGTAAATGCAAAGTTTGCATAAGCTAACTGGTGCATATTTGTGCAGAATGTCCGTCATCCCAGTATTTGCACTTTATGTTTGCATTCTCATCCAATTATACTTTTGTGAATTCTAACTCAGCTGGTATAGTGAGGCACAAAAGTGTAACAGTCACATATTTTATTGCTCACTATATATACTTGTGACTAATAATATTATTATCTAAGTATTTCAAACACTAACATTTTTCTTCTCCTCTTATAATATCTTCTGATTCACTTCGTTGCGGGAACCAAGATAGTTGTTCATGTCCCTGGGACGCGCCGGACTTCAGTGTTCCGGTGTTGTAATGGTTGTATCTACTGGAGATCCTGGCTTACAGGAGTTGCAGCAGTTTTGGGAGGTTGTGGCGGGCTTGTCCCATTAAAAAAAACACTAAAACGCCAAATAGTAATATTGTGGATTGATCTGTTTCCGAACGTGGCAACACTATCTCTGTCGGGCATTCGCGCGGTTTTGTTTTTGACAGCAATAGATAAATTTTTGTAAAACAAGTGAATACAACTGCCTCGTTGGCCGAGTGGTCGCAAGTGCGACTGCCGGGCAAGGGGTCTCGGGTTCGATTCCCGGGTCGGACAAAGTATTACTGGGTTTTAAAAAAAATCTCAGTAGTAGCACGGAGTCTGGAAATGTGCCCGGTATATGGCAATAGGCTCACCCCCTATTACATGGGACTCATAACATAAATTGTGAAAAGTGGGTGTTACTTCTATGTGCACCTCTGCCTACCCCTTCGGGGATAAAAGGCGTGATGTTATGTATGTATGTAAGTGAATACAAATTATTTTTGAATAAATTTGAGTTTTAATTAAGATCATTCTGAGCGTTTCAAAAGTCTTGGAAGTTACAGTTTGGTATAAAAATATGATGTTTTATCTTGTGTTTCTTTAACTTTAAATATTTAAGTTTTGTCATAGATTGCTCCGTTGTTCAATAATTACAAGAGTGACCTTCGGAAATGACTCGGGATAGATATTAAATACCTATTACAGGCACCAGTGTTTGGGGATTATATCCTGATCAAAATTTTAACGAACAAAAATCTTAGGTTTTTAATAAATAAAAAAACACTAGGTATCTAAGGTTTATTTCATTTTTCTTTAACTTTGAAAGTTCAGATGAAATTAAATAAAAATGAAATGCTAAAAGACATTTTGTACCAACTGTACTTGCGTGGACGTTTTGAAATTCTCTTTGTTATGTAAAAGTGGAAAAAAGTACAGTGTACTCGTATCTGCTTTGAGAGCTAGGTTTACTATCAAAGCACTATACGTATAGACAGGACTTGTAACTAAATTAGACTTGCGTATATTTTGTTATAATGTTATGTTGTTAGTGTGTGTTATACACATAAGTTCTCCTATTATAAAGATTACCTTGCAACTTTATCTTATCTACACATATATATATCTATACATATAATAAAATCATAGAAAAGTCAAAACTGTACATTGAATTTTTTTTTAAAAATAGTCTGTCTGTATGTATGTCCAGGATGATCTCAAAAAGTACTGCATGGATTTACTTCAAATTTTGTATGATTTTTACTAACAGATCGGGTCAACATATAGGCTACATATTATTACGCTATCACCTACAGGGTATGCACAGTAAATCGCTATTCCACGCGAACGAAATCGCGGGCACAGCTAGTACTTAGATATATCCCGAAATTGTTTCATTACAGCATATCAAGATTGTGAAACTGTCCAAGGCAGTCCCATGCTAAACTATGGGATTAATCTACATAAGTACGTTTGCAATAGTCTGCATAATTGGCAGGTTTAGATTGCAGTTTGCAATGCTGAGGTTTATCAGAGAAAGAGATCGGCGGCTGCTGTCTTAGGCTAAGGACTTAAGAAGGGATTCTCTCTCACGCCTATCACAGTTGCGGGCCTACAGCCTTTGTAGAATAGGTTCAGATACCTATGTATGTAAAAAATTAAAGCCACAGCATTTGACGACGCCTTTTACGCCCGCGGCGGTTGCGATTGTTTGCGGCTCCCGCTGCACAGGTGAGTACCTGTGCCACCCAGCGGGTTGCACCCATGTGCTCTGCTATCGCTTGGCGTTCGATTGCAATAGGAGGGCTGGTCTGGAACTCAAATGATTGTTTAACAGCTTTTCTTGCGATAATTACAACCGCGGTGCTGTGGGACCGCAGAAAACTGAAGTCTCGTAAGTTTTGAAAACAAATCTCTATTCCGTCACCGTGGTGGGCGCGGGTGAAAATCGCGTCATGAGTTCATAGCGTTCTATGAACTCATGACGCGATTTTCACCAGCTAATGAGCTGGGTCTAATGACCCGCGGGGAGAGCAAAAGTGATGCCAAATTATTCCATGCCGCCACCATACGAACAAACAAAGCACATCGCATTTCTATTGAATAAATCTTTATTCAACATTTTCTCTTCAAACTGCATGTAGCATTATTCTAATATCGTTATGGAAATGGTTGACCTAACAGAAGTTTACAAATATGAGCATTATTGAACGTACACCACACGGCCACACATCAATCTATACAAAACCAGTTTATCATGGTGTCGCGTCGCATCATCTTTCCGCACATTTAACGTTCAGTTTATACTGGTTATGTAAAGCTCGATGTGTAGCCGTGTACATTAACATTCCACCTCAAATATGTAAAGTTTAACTGAAGGTACATTTGTTCGGCTTGTGATGCGTTTGAACTAAAGAAAGTTTATTGGGAGAGTAGAGTTAGTAATAGGATTTGTGTTCAAGTGTGTTGAAGGTATAGGATTCAATAATTTTTTTATGGCATATTTTTGGAATTTTGTGGGCTTTCTCCTCATACTATAAAACATCTTGTGCGCAATTCTTTTCACATATGGCTTATGCTCGCATCAACTTTAAGAAGTTGTCGTTTTTCTCTGGTTATCCAACATCTAGTATTGAAAGCTAGTCCAGTAACTCTCTGAATGTAAACATACCTCCCTACTATTCGTAACTTTAAGATAGCAAAGTTCGGTCTGACCAGTTTGTTCATAACTTCATACATTTGTTTGCTCGACTACGTTGTTTGAACACTTTTGAATAGAACCTCATTTATCTTCGGTATTTTTAAATTTTCTCTACTTTTTTGTGTTTTTGTGTAACTTCGAAATTCTGTAAAGTATTGTGTAAACATAACATTGGTTTTTAACACGAAGTCTGGCCAGATTTTTCGTGATGATGGTAAGTTTTGTGTTGTTTCATTATTTATAACACTAGGTTCGAACTTACTCACGAAAAATGTGGCCATGGTTCGTGTCAGGTAATATAAGTACCGTTTGGACCTTTGTGATATTATTAAAGTTGTCTTAAAATACATCATCATCATCATCAACAGCCTATAAGTGCCCACTGCTTACTAAAGGCCTCTTCGCACACAGAGAAGATTTGAGCATTAATCACCACGCTTGCTCAATGCGGGTTGGTGATTACAAACTTATTAATTAGAAATTATAGCTCAGGTTTCGTCACGATGTTTTCCTTCACCGTTTGTCAGTGGGGTAATAATCTTAGAAAGTACTTTTAACTCGGAAAAAGTCACATTGGTACTAGTCGTTGGTAGGTTTCCAGTCCACACCCTCATGCATGAGAAGCTGACGTATTAAACCTCCGGGCCACCACGACGGATCACAGGGCCTTAAAATACGAGTGAATTAAAATGCAAGACTGTCAATCCGAATTATTTAAAACGACTCAAAAGCGTATTTTATTAATAGTAGTTAAACCCAGATCAGACATATTTCCTCTATCCTTATATTTCATCATAAAATAAAGCAATGGTTCGCGGACTCAGCTTGTTGAGCAGGAGAGGGCCTCAAGCTTTAACACCCTCATTACAGCTGCCCTCTAGCAGGTCGCACTCGAGGACGTCAAGAGAAAAAAAGAGCAAATCTTTTGTTTTCGTCTGCATGAAAATAACCTTTGTTGCTTGTTCTTGTATCATAATTGGATATTTATTATGGCAGGAAGTTGTTCTTGTTGTTCTCTTTGGTCTATTAGATATTATTGTTATCTATTGTTACCTCTTGACTTTTCAGACTGTTCTTAAGTTTTTTTGTACTATAATAACATGGCTATAGTCGTGGAAACCCAGTGGACGCAGGTGGCGACTAGTCATTCGACGCGGATTACAGGCGAGGCTTTTGTTCGTATTGGATGTCTTTTTGCTGATGATTGTGATGATGATGACGATAATAATAGTAGGTTACTAGAGGTGGCAGATCTTATAGGGCGCCTGATGCTTAGGAGATTCCATTCCGTAGCCTAAGTAGCTAAATCTGCAATACCAGAAACGTTATGAGAGTGAGGAACTAAGCTGCATTAGCCACAGAGGGGCTCTTCCTTATGAGCAGCGTGTGCGGTCTGTGACTCGAAACTAGTAGAGCATTTCTCAGCATTTTAACGTGAGTAACCCGCGATTTTTAGATAATTTAATATGCCTAATGATAGTTATTATAGAGGTAATGAACTAAACTGCAGGTATTAATTAGGCTACAATAACGGTTTACTATTCAACGGATAATGGTTTGTTTACATTATTGATAACGTTTTTTTTAGTTGTGATTCAAGAAATTAATCCTCGGGTACTGGGTGAGTCGAGAGGGAATGTTATAGTACAAAACAATACTAGAGGTATTAAAATCTGGCCTAAATAGATGTAAAAATATAAAATAAAGAATTGTATATTATTTTAGCTGTTTTTGTACCCAGACCCCGAAACTCGGACCTACAGTAAAGTCCACTAAATCCCGCAAACAAATACCTTTTCGTATTGTTCCTGAATTAATTACGGCAGGTTTTAAATAAGAGAAAATAATATGTAAATGTACTGTTTTTGTTACTGCGAGAATGTATATAAAATTTATTTATATCTCTTTTGTATAACAGTGGTGTGTTGTAACAAGCTCGTTTTTTTGTATTAATTAATTTATTTTTGGGTTATATCTTTTTAATAGTGATGGTTTTGTGAAGGAATACTCGTGTATAATTATGTGTTTAGAGTACGGAATATAAAGCCAAACTCAATACCATTTAGTTTATTCAGTATCCACCCAATACGGATGCAATGGGCGCTAGTATTGCAACTCGAGAGTACGAAATTTCACAATACCAATGTCGATCGATCGGAATTGGATTCAAGAGTAAGCCCCCAGGTGGACTGACAACATTATCAGAGTCACAGAGAGCCAATGGATGCGAAAGGCGAGTTGTCATTCATCGTGAAGGAAACAGGGTAAGGCCTTTGTTCAGCAGTGGCTGTTTTCCGGCTGATAATTACAAATAATACCAGACTAAAAATCCAAAAGACCAGATTACATATATCGTAGTCCTTTCAAAACTTTACGTGACCCGGCATTCAAACGAAAGTTACTCTTCAATCACTTCATGTTAATTTAACCCCTAGACACACACCAACAAACAAGTAAACAATCTCGTTAGATACAATCCCGCAAATTTCTATTACATGTCTGTTATTACAGTAAATAATACAATCCCTTAATTAAGTGTTACTGGTACTGTAAAACCTTGAATTACGGTAGAACTCTGAGTTACAGTGAATTCCAAAATTTTCTGTACTGCTTGGTTGGCCTAGTGGTCGCAAGTGCGACTGCCGGGTAAGGGTTCGATTCCCGGCTCGGGCAAAGTATTACTGGGTTTTAAAAAAAATCTCAGTAGTAGCACGGAGTCTAGAATAGAGTAGTTTCCAGGGTAAGAAAATTCAAAATCTAATTAGTCCGTCAGTTAGATAATGAAACCTCACCACTAAAAATATGGGCCGGTAACTACAAAGATTAACTGGTAAATTCTAAAATAAACTAATATACGAACTTTTATAGTAACATAACGGTTCAGTAATAATATGTATATGTAGGCAAGCATAGTATTGTTTACGGTGACGCCCACAAAACGTGTAAACAGATTAGGTTATTATGTTAAGAAACTAAACAAGCGAATATTGTTACAGCCTCGCGACGAACTGTCAAACACTAAGCGGTCACCGGTGACCGCAACCTATTGTTCTATAATTGTGTCTACAAAACCGGTACTCGACGAGTTAACTGGTAAACATGATACGTTTACCGAACAGATGATGTGATGTGTAAGGAAAGACATTCCTATAAAAGTTTGTTTTATGAAACAAGCTAGGAAACGAGTATACGGATCACCTGATGATAAGCCATCGGCGCCGCCCATGGACACCTGGAACACCAGAGGCGTTACAAGTGCGTTACCGCCTTTAGTGTGCCGTTAGTTATTTGTTAATAAAGTATATTATAATGTAAACGAATATGTTAATGACAAATTCAGTTAAGTTTGCTTAGTCATGACTCAATGGTATTATTTATTATTATTTTTTTATAATAATGACTTGACTTTATCTTCTTGGACATGATTGAATTACCTTTGACATATATCTATATTTTGTTATGGCTAATTTAAACAATGTAATACCTAAATAATAATAGTAATTGTAATTTTCACAATATTGGTTGCTAAATGTCAGAATGTAGCTGATTAAATTATTGTAGAATAGCTTCTGCAAACAGTGCCTTTAGCCAAACGCCACTTTAGCGCTTGTCTACAGAGAGAGTAGAAAACTAAATGTATGGGGATGACACCTACAAGTGTCAAAATTTACGTCAATTCCATATAATTGGTTTTCTATTCTACATGTAGACAAGCGCTAAATGGCATTTGGCTACAGCTACTGTACACTTGACCTATATTCGCAATAAACGATTTGAATTTGAATTTGAAAAAACTTCTACATAACAAAAAATTTTCATCTCAAAGGAAATCTATAAATTTGACTGCCTTGCTTGTAGAAGGTCAATAAGAGGGCAAGAGACCCTCAACAGTTTTGTAACGAGCCCTCAGAGAGGAAGAGGCACTCTGAAAATTTCAAAAACAAAATAATGAATGTCCCTTTGTAAGTGGACGTGGATGGTGGCTATACAAGGGAGTACGAGGACAATATTGTGAGACAAAAATAACAATATTCTCAAGAACTTCTTCAACTAAAACAGGTTAAGTTTTTTTTTAAACTATGAGGTTTCTAATACCTATTAAAAATTAATTATGTTATTTAGCTTACTCACGTTCATCGTGGCTACACGACTATTTTCTAACCACATTGGGACCCATAATCTACGCTCGATAACAAACATCATCATCATCAACAGCCTATAATTGCCCACGCGGAGAAGGTTTGAGCATTAATAACCACGCTTGCTCAATGAGGGTTGGCGATTACAAACTTATAATTAGAAATTATAAGCCCAGGTTTCCTCACGATGTTTTCCTTCATCGTTTGTCAGTGGTGTCTAGATAATCTTAGAAAGTATATATAACTAGGAAATAGTCACATTGGTACTTGCTGTTGGTAGGTTTCGAACCCGCACCCTTATACATGAGAAGCAGGGGTCTAAAACCTCTGGGCCACCATGACAAAGACGACAAGCATTTATAGACACGTTCCCATAGAATAAAGAGTAACCTTATTTCAGACCTTAATCTACCTCTATTCCAAATTTCAAAGTCAAAATCAAAGTATTTATTTCAATTAATCTTTAATTTGGTACTTTTGAAACGTCAATAAATACATAATACCTCTAAATAATAGTCTGTCAGTCAGTACATCAATGAAGCTAGGTGCTCATTAGAGACGAACGGGCAAGAAACTCTATTCCTTACTCTTTTTAAATTCATCCCGACCCCTTCAGTAGTTTTGACGTGGAGGAGTTACAAAGAAACATACAAATTTTCACATTATTGGTAAGAGGAGGATTAGAATAGTAAGCTTCACAAAGTCAACTAGGGATGTAATTTTATTTTAAAACTATGAATGTGTAACCTTCTGTCGAACTGCCCTTTTCATAGCCACAAAACCAGCAACACTAGCAGTATTTCACAATAACCTCTGCAATAACAATACCAGATTCCACTCGGCCATTCTCGTTTGTATCCCAAAATGGAACCCTTCTACCCCATATACAGAGCACTTGACGACCTAAATATATTTATATTATCCTAGAGGAGGGGGCGCCATTAAAACATAATTTCTTAGATATGTCGCCATTACAACTTGGAAACGAAGGAACCATAATGTGTTTTGTAGAAATCGTACACAGCAAATAAAGGTATACGAAATTCCGAATTTGTTTTATTCGATATTCAACCTTAGCTCTAGAATGTAAGGTTGAAATTCTATTGAAGTGTTTACAATGTTTTGGGTAGGTTAACAAGCTGCTGTCTGCACAAATAAAATAAAACATTATTAGGTAACTTTCTGTATTTTTCGGGGTGAATACCCTCTAGGGAGAGACCTCTTACCCTCCTGTTACCCTCTTAGTGAGGTATAATTACTCAAGCTACTTTATGTTGAAGCATTACACTTTTGCGTTAAAAGCTTGAGTAGAAATACTGAAAATTATGGATACAAAGTGAAATGTTTTATATTTGTGCCCAAAAATAAGGTTGAATTTTTTGTTTGTAAATTTTTTACCGCAAAATTTGACATTTTCGAAACTCTGGAGCTTGAAACTGCCCATTGCACGAAACATCACATACGAGGCATTTATTAGCATCGCCTTTTATTCCCTGAAACTGAATAAGTAATTTTTTCGTTTAAAATAACCCTATGTGTAGGAGAGGCATGCTTCGGCACGAATGGGTCGGCTTGACCGGAGTGATACCACGGCCTCACAGAAAACCGACGTGAAACAACGCTTGCATTGTGTTTCGTCGTGTGAGTAAGGTTACTGGAGGCACAATTACCCCCTCCCCAGTCTCCCCAATTCCCGAATCCTCCACAATCCTCCAATTTCCAATTCCCAAAAGGCCGGTAACGCATTTGTAATGCCTCGGTCTTTCAGGTGTCCATGGGCAGCACCGATTGCTTACCATCAGGTGATCCGTATGCTCGTTTACCGGTTTATCCCATAAAAAACCCCACACCAGGATTTTCTCCTGTGAGTGAGTACGTTTACAAACATAGAATTTCATATACACATTACACCAAGACCCGGAACATTAATTTATGGATCACATAAAGAGTTGCTCCGTGCGGGAATCGATGAAGCCACCGCGCCAACCGTATTGTCTCATACTCATAGTCAATACACCTGGTATAATGTGATTACTGCATTTAAAATGTTAACCTTAACCGACCCATTTGCGAATAAAATGCTAAAGCTTCTCACGATTTTTGACACAGGGATTGTGCAACCAACTACTGTGCAACGTGTCGCTGGTTCGATTCCACGTCGGCCAAAAAGTGATGATAATATTTTCTGAGTAATATTACTATTCTTAGCCAGGAGTCAGGAAATTCGGCGGTGTTTCACCCCGTGCCTCGAAAAGCACGTAAAGCCGTTGGTCCTATGCCTGATCTATCTCCGGTCTTGTCTGTCTGCTGTCCCATCTGGTTCAGAGAGCGAGGGAGCACTGAATGCACTTGTATTTGCGCACACGCTTGTGCACTATAACATCTCCTGCGTAGTGAGCTAGTCTAGTTAGACTTGCCACCGCGATCGAAGTCGATCGGGAGAAGAAATTTTCTAGGTTTTACGATTCATCATCACTACATAGTATAAAACAAAGTCGCTATCCTCCGTCTGTCTGCTTAGATCTTTAAAACTACGCAACGGATTTTGATGCAGTTTTTTTTAATAGAGTGATTCTTAAGGAAGGTGTATAATTATGTATAATAAATGCATATTGCACACGTGCTAAGCCGGGGCGGGTTGCTAGTACAAGACAAAATAAAAACTACTTTGAACTTAAGTACATACATATACAAAAAACGATCAATGTTTTCTTCAGTCAAAGTCTTAAATTCAAGGGTAATTCAGTACATGTTTATCGACCAGCTCAAGTAAATTATTAATTAGTCAAGCTACTGTTAAGCCACGTGTTAATTCTCACTCTTACTTGTATATTATATAATTGTTTTACTTATCTATTATTTAAGACTATACCAAATTGTAGGTAAGATTGTAAAGTAGTGATTTTAACAATAACTTAGAATAAAAACGTGTTATTAGAGGTATTATTGGTTTATATTGCCTCGTTGGCCTCGTGGTCGCAAGTGTGACTGCCGGACAAGGTGTCTCGGGTTCGATTCCCGGGTCGGACAAAGTATAACTAGGTTATAAAAAAAATCTCAGTATTAGCACAGTCTGAAATTGTGCCCGGTATATGGCAATAGGCGCACCTCCTATGATGTGGGGCTCATAACATAAATAGTGAGAGGTGGGTACCTATTACATTGTAAGGTGGCATTAAGTGTCGTAATGTGTACCTCAGCCTACCCCTTCGGTTGGGCTCGCTGTTATTGCAGTGGTAAGTCCCCTCTTTGAGGAGTGAGGAGATCTCCGACCACCGTAAGCACGGGCCTGCGGACGGCGAGCACGGGTGACTCGCTGCCCGATAAGAACCAGACTCGAGCGTACGGCGCGTCGCGTTCCACACGTGCCTCAAGGAGCCATCAGACCACCACAGATGGGGCCCAACAGGGCTGATGCCGATACGGAGCCGCGGAAGACTTAACGGGTTGCCGGGGCTCCGGCTCGAAGTGCAGGAGTAGGAACGGGGTCACGACACACATGACACCCAAATGCGAAACAACAATTTGTGGATCACACAAAGAGTGGTTCCGTGCGGAATAGAACCCGCCACACGTTGCACAGCAGCCGGTTGTCCAGCCATCGTACCAAGCGTGCAGTCATAATTTCTTTATAATTGTTGTACGTTATTGAATAGATGAAGATGGAGTAATATACAATTTTTTGTCTCCGCCACCTCTGTTCCGTCCGTGGGTATCATAAAAGACGACTGAAGGACTACAGATTTGAGAGACATCGAGCAGTGTAGCCCTCTCGCTTCATATTGAGTTGTCTAAACTGCAAAGCGAACAAATTATGACAAACCTTCTTACGTAGAGATATGGTTCAGTAATTACGCAAGTCTTTTTATAAAAAGTATTTTATGCAATTACTAACTCAATGCTAGTACTATTTCGATCCAACTTTGCTTACACGATCATTAGCCCATTTTTGTAATAGACGATAATTATAAAATTATGTCTATGAGTATTACATGGGACTTTACATGGGACTCATAACAACTAGTGAAAAGTGGGTGTTACATTGTACTGTGGTAGAATGTGCACCTCTGCCTACCCCTTCGGGGATAAAAGGCGTGATGTTATGTATGTATGTATGTCTATGAGTAATATTAGAGACGGTCGTCATTTAAATCAATTTTATTCAAAATGTCAAAAGTAATCACAGGACGATGACCTTGTAAGTTTTTAAGTTAGTTTTTATTCGGTAATATAAATATTATAACATCACATTACGCTTTTTATCCCCGAAGGAGTAGGCTGAAGTGTACATTATGGCACTTAATGCTGCTGTACAATGTAACACCCATTTTTTACTATTTATGTTATGAGCCCTTGTAATAGGGTGTGAACCTATGGTCGCATATTTCCAGACTCCGTGCTGCTTTTGAGATTATTTTTTCAAATAAATATATAAAAATTAATCCTACTAGTATTACAAATGCAAAAGTTTGGATGTTTGTTGGTACGTTTGTTACTCCTTCACGTATAAACGGCTGAAGGGATCAGGATGTAATTTAAACCGGAATAGATCATGGTTTGAAATAATAGGTAGGTTCTTTATCTCGTAGAAGTTCGGACGAAGGTATCAGCAGAAGTTAGTATGTTATATATATGTACTATTGATATTTTTTTACAAGTGAACTCACAATTTTTTTCCTGTATCGGATGTGCACATTGTTCCTCCTCTACCTCTACATAAGAGGGTTTATCATAACATCCATATACATAATACCTTAAGAAAACAATAATACGTACGATTGTATTGATGTATGTATGTTTAAATAGTGTAAATAGTTTCAGTTACAGGAAATCGTAAATCTTGCAAGTCAAGAATCGACTGAAAGTTCCCTGAAAAGTAAATTGAGTGAAACCTTAGGGCTCGCACACAAAACTGCGATGCGAATTCGCAACGCAAGAATTGCTGCGATGAGATTTCGTGCGATAATGCGTCTTCCCAGCGTGACTGTTCCTTCGACGACCGTCAACTGTACCTACAAAGTGTATTTTTAATTGAAAACTAGGTCGTGACATGGGTGGTAAAAAGAAGTGTGCACTTTGTTATTGCTTAGGAAATACAGGAAAAAGAAATTTTGGGAAGACAAGATTTTGATGCGCGATGCGAATCGATTCGCAAGTTCTTGCGATGCGTAGAGGGAGCTCGCACATTTTTGCGATGCGACGTCCCATTGCAGGTTTGTGTTCAAGTCCTTACTATTAAATATTACAAGAACCGATACTGAACAGTTCTTTAATGAATATTTAAATATGAAAGCAATATGAAATGATTGGTCCATTAAAATAGTAGTCATTATTTCTTTATTCAACTGCTTCTTTGATTTTGTTTGTTTTTTTTTTGCTTTGATTGGTGAATGACTAATAATGGTAGCTGGTGAGTTTCCCAGTTCAGGTGCCAAATTAGTAGTAGCGTCACAGGTTTCATAATTGCACTGGACTTCACTAAACCACTATATATTTCATGTAATTTATAATTAGCAACATTTGACGGACGCATGCAACCTACAAATTACAATAGGCACCCTACAAATGAAACATACTTGCATCTTGCTTAGACACACTGAAAACTGTCCACGAAGCGGCAACGTTAAATCCACCTATCGTCGTTTGTAGGTTGCATGCATTCGTGAAATGATGCGTCGTGAACAGAAAGTCTTTAGATCTTTCGATAAGTATTTTTTTTTTTTTAAGGGGGGAAAATCATCCAATGACTGCTCCCGCCTGGGTGAGGCGGGAGGGAGTGGCAGACTCTTACTGACTAAAAACCACCCCGTTCCTTCTCCTGCACGTCGAGCCGGAGCCCCGGTTACCCGTTAGGTTCTCCGCGACTCCGAATCGGCATCGGCCCTATTGGGCCCCATCTGTGGTGGTCTGATGGCTCTTTGAGGCGCGCGCGGAACGCGGCGCGCCGTACGCTCGGGTCTGTTTCTGGTCGGACGGGGAGCCACCCATGCTCGCCGTCCGCAGGCCCGCGCTTACGGTGGCCGGAGATCGTCTCGCGATCCCCGACGCCCGGTGTGTCCTTCGCGATGGCTGGGTTGCGAGGAGGCAGCGCTTCGCTGCCTCACGCGTCCCGCCTCCTCCTTAGCTAGCATGACTGCTTCGCAAAAGGAGGAGACGGCATCCCAGTCCCCCTCGCTCCGCATCATGGCCTGCACTAGGCCCGGACGCGAGAGGTCGCCATCGGCGATCACTTCCCTGAGGACACGGCGGTGCTCAGCCCACGAAGGCCATTCTCCCACCGTGTGTTCCACCGTGTCCTCAGGGCGGTCCTCGCAGTGATGACACCCGGGCGTTTCCTCCCGCCCCATCAGACACAGGTACCTCCCGAAACTTCCATGTCCGGTGAGGACCTGCGTCAGGCGGTAGGTGAGGACGCCGTAGCGTCTCTCAAGCCACTCCTCAAAGAGGGGACTTACCGCTGCTATGGCAGCGAGCCCATTCGATAAGTATAGGTATTGCGTGTAATTACGTTACAAAATTCGAAACAAATTCAGGACATTTATAAATTTAATACTCCATAAGTTTAATACATGTGCTTAGTCAAATAATAACATGGTTTCCTTTCATACACCATGTTCATTGATGGGTCAGTGTTGTATATACAATTAGTTTGAAGGACAAGTTTAATTCAACCTAGTTTTGTTGTACAATATTCTGTAATTTATTATGAAACTAGTACTAGTAATATAGTCCAATAATTAAGTAGGAAATATGGGTGTAACAGATTAGGGCTGGATGTTTACATAACGGATTCAAAAACCGAGAAAATTGGCAACGGGGAGCGTCTTCGGACACGCTCACTCAACGTTTCGGCGGCGACTGTTGGCGCGAGCGCGGCGCCCGCACGAGCGAGGCGTGGGCGGGGCTTCGAATTTTGAATATTAGCGCGAACGCGAATTCACAAAGTTACCTCCATTTTTCTTACCGCGCTACAAATGAGATTTCTAACTTAAGAGTTGCCTACAATGGGGGTTTACCTGGAAACATTTCTGGGAGTTTTGAAAATCGGCAATATTGTAGATTATGATGTACTCTTTTCGATTTCACCTTTGTCCATGCGCCGCTCACGCCGTTATCTTGGAAAAATGGCGGACAAAAACAGGTTTTTTACAGTATTTCTTTTCCTGTGCATTTTACAAGAAAATCGTTAATGTTTTTATTTTATTTATCTCTAGACCGCCATTTTCATAGCACATAGTCTAGTTTGTCACTAGTTGTTGGTGATGGCGGCGATGATGGTAGATGTATAATTACGACTACACCTAACCGAACCTACACCTCACAAATCGAATTGTCACGTCGAAAGAATGTGACAACTTATACTCGGAATTTTAATTCGATTCCAGATTTGACAATTTCAGTGTTGCAACGTTATGACAAGTACTAAATAGTGACGTTGCGAAATTATTCGATATGGAAATGCAATATTTCTGGATCGATTCTTCTCGTTTATAATTTTACTCCCGTAAACTAAGTATATCAGGAAATTAAATATTTCTGAACAAATAATTTAGTTTTGACTATTAATTAATGATCTGAGACTTTTCTTTTATAATTGTGTGTGAAATAAATAAAAAAATGTAATCATGAAGGAACATGACAAATAAAACAGATAGATGTATTATGGTAATAAGTTATTTTATAAATTGTCGCCGTCATCGCTATCGCTATCCTGTCACTTTCTGTAACATTTATTGTAAAACATACACACTGATTGTTTATCGATTTTTGTGTTCATCACTACACTATTATATGTGGTATCATTATTTCACAAAATGACAGTAGCTATTGTCAAATCTGGAATCTAATTAAAATTCTGACTATAGGGCCAATTTTTCAACGCTCAGTTAAATTTTTACTGGGAATAACTTTAAATATTTGATAATTCTTCCATACCTTCTAAAAACTGTCAACTGTCAATTTTATTCTGCAGTTAATAATTAACTGATGATTGAAAAATCGGCCCTTAGAGTATTTATGGTTGAAATACTTTAAGATGCCACATAACTCAAATAAGTGTGAGTGAGAGATCTGATAAAAATGTCTTATGACAGTTTGTAATGGCCCAACTATAGCATATATTATTGGGGACATCATTGCTTGATACACACTGCTGCTTAAAGAAATGCTGTTCATGAATCTGAGGCCTTAGTACGACTTTGTTTTACGTTTAAAGTAATCGTAACGAGTACGCGTTCGGCACTCTGATTGGCCGGCGCTAATAAACTAACCAATCAGAGCGCCGAACGCATACTCGTTTCGAATACTTTAAACTTAAATGAAACTCGTACTCTAAGGCCTCTGAGCCCCTGGCGTGGCTTAAAACTTGTCGAGTTGTCTCGTAAAATATTGACGTGAATAAGCTGTAAAACACAATTAATTAAAACACACCTGCTTTTGTAGTACGTCGAAAAGTGTTCAAAATAAATTCTGAATAATATTTCGTTCTAATAGAGGTGTCTTCAAATGCTCTCGTTTGGTACAGTTCCATCGATACTATCACACTTAAGTGTTCGTGTTCCACTCCGTCATACATAAATCGATTATGGACTATCATAAAACGTAGGCTTCATATTGGAAAATCGTGTCAGTTGCTGTACTGTCGTCAAGGCTAGTATATTTGATACTAATGCAAAATGCAAATATACTTATTTCTAAACTTGATTTAAGGAATACAATAATTTAGGGCGTCAGACATGCCCATTGTGGTTGTTATTGTCAATATGTTACTGTGTTAGCTCCAGATTTGCTTAGTAAATCATTATCTTTATATATATAATTTTATTCTTCTGTGAGTGTGTATGTCACTGAACTTCTCTCAAACGACTGGACCGATTTTGATGAAATTTTTTGTGTGTGTTCAAGGGGATCTGGGAGTAGTTTAGATTCACAAATCAGCCCAACAGATGGCGCTGCAGTTGCTGTTTTAGTTATTTATCCTAAACAGCTGAACTAATTTGAATGAATTTTTGTTTATACATTCAAGTGGATATGCAGGACAACGTCTGTTGGGTCCGCTAGTATTATTATAAGTTCTATAGAGCCTTAAGCCTTTTACCAAAGAGACCAATTTTTGTTCTTCAAACTACACAAAACTAAACATATCTACTGAGAAATTCGAAGTTTACAAACACAATAATGCATTATTTACTCGTTTTTCCGCGACTACTCTATTTCCAGACTTCAGTTGTCTATTTCCAGACAACTGAAGCATTTCATAATAACACCTTGGCTATTCGAAAAATATTCCAGGTATCAAATACATTTACCTTTACGGGAACATCAAAAGCGCTTAAGAAATATTAAAAGGCCCGTATCGTTTCCAGAGACAGGTATTAAATTCTTGTCCGTGTCGAGTTACCTACATACGTGACGTACAGACGACGGTACCAATTTGTAAGATACGTATATATAGACAGTTTTGTTAGAAAAATATTATATATGGTACTTATTTGGTAGGTACTTATATTTTTCATTAGTACGCTTAGAATTGACTAAAATAGGGCAAATGTTTCAAATTGATAATAGCTACGACGCACTATCGGATTTACTACGCTTTACCTTATTATGATGATCTCGCTACACTATTTCTAATCACATTAATGTTTTAGGTAATTGCTTTAAAATAATTCAATCTAGAATACTAGGACAACATTAGTAGAATGAAAGTTATATGCTACGCATTGCTGCAGTTGCTACAACGTACTACGGTTTGCTACGCTTTTGGCTACGATATGCTACGACAATTTGTTACGCTCTGTTGATTACTACGCAATGAATCCGACTGTTCATAACTGTATGTGGCTCTGGTCCAGTAACTAGGTCATGTCCCTGCGATTCGACTACAGATAAACAGGATTACGTATAATAGTATAGTACTGTTGTTTCTTTCAGAAAGATCTAAGTAATAAAAGACAAAAATGTATTTGAAAAGTTTAATATAAAAAAAAATTAGCTTATTTTTTATGGAAAAATACTTAAAAGCAAAGGTGATATAAACGTACATTGTACATTTATATTTCATTTTCGTCCCGAAATAAAATGGTTTTTAGAATGGTCTTGGTATTAACAGAAAAACAAACATATAAAACGTTTTAAACAAAAAATAACTGATGAACCAATGCAAACTTCGAGAGCACATACGAACTTATATATCTTTTTGAAGAGGTATTTCTCGTCGGATGGCACGTGCCTTCAAAACCTCTGGTGTTTCATGTGCGTATTTCAAAACAAAAAAAATAACATAACTATATTTTGATTTTTTTTTCTTTATACATTGAAAGTACTCTTTATGGCAATTTGTTTTGCAGCGGGACGAAAACAAAATAAATCTCTCTTTGTAGAAACTAAGAATATCAAATTAGGAAGTGTAATAACAGCAGCTGTAGCCAAATGCCATTTAGCGATTGTCTATATGTAGAATAGAAAACAAAATTGTATGGAATTGACGTAAATTTGGAGACTTGTCAGTGTCATCCCCATACATTTAGTTTTCTACTCTCTCTGTAGACAAGCGCCAAAGTGGCGTTTGGCTAACGGCACAGTGCCTTCCCATATAATTTAGTTTTCTATTCTACAAGTAGACAAGCGTTAAGTGGCATTTGGCTACAGCTGCTGGTTACCCAGTTGTCGAAGTGAAGACCCAAGATCCCCATTCCTACCAAAAAAGCATCCCTGTATACACTAATATCCTTTGCGTAGCATTTAATAAAGCACGTTTGAACAAAACATGTCCATAACACAGGCTAAATTATGCGTGACGAGGGTTCGACGCCCTAGTCGTAACATATCTTGTTTTATATATAAAGTACAAAAGATTGCGATATCTCGTGGCTTGGTTTTGTATAATAAAGTGGTGTATGAACATACTATAGCTTCACGCCATTTCTTTCACGAAGAAAGTAAGTAGTCGTTCGATCATGGTATCCCACGAAGATAAAGCCCTGATATGTATGTGTGTATGTTCTATATATTAAAATATATTGATGTATGTATGCATGTGTTTTTTTCATGTTATGCTAATATTACAGGGGCACCCCTGTAATATTAGCATTGCTCGAGAGACATTGTATGCTTTCTGCGTTATATTCTTTGTTGTATTTCGTATTTTGTTTGAGCAAATAAGACATGTGTAACATTTGATTTGAATATCTGGTGGAATTGTACTGCAAATCTTATCAAAATTTTAGTTTAACTTCAAAACATACATTTTGGTAACTCAAATCTGTATAGCACAACTATTATGCACAAAGTGCTAGCTTCAATCCTTATTTTTAACTAGTCGAAATGCCCACATTACAACTAGTTATAAATAAGGATTAAGAGCACTCATGCTGTTTTGTGGTCCATGACTTTTCTCGGATAAGTGGACTACCCAACACAAAAATCTTCTTTTTACAACCAATAGTAACTATGGAGATGTTTCTCTAGATTCTCCAATCTGTGTGTGTGTGTAAAGTGTGGGAGAGTCATGCTTCGGATCAGTGTTGTGTTTCGTCGTATTAGTGAGGATACTGGAGGTCCAATTACCCCCCTTCCTCAATCTCTCTAATCCCTGAATCCCCAACAACCCTAATTACTAATCCGCAAACCCCTGGTGTTTCGGGTGTCTATGGGCGGTGCCTATTGCTTACGATCAGGTAATCCGTGTGCTCGTTTACCGGCTGATCCCATAAAAAACAAAACATCTAATAATTAGGAGGATTAAGTCACAATATACATCCAGCGTCTATACACTTAATTGGTTAGTAAATAGCAAATAGTAAGTGCGCTATTAGTAAGTATCGGATATCCTATCCTATCGCAATAAAAACCCTAATATTTGTTCTTCCCATTAAGTTTTAATGTCATCGTACACCTAACAAGCACGGCTCCGGCACGGCCCTTAACTTGTCATTTAAATATGAACTTTAAATCGTATGTCATATAACATATTATATAACGTAAATGTAAAAAAGATGTAAGCGCATTGCTCGCGTGTTGACAGACGACGGAGCGCTTACAACCATTTTGTATTGTTTCCAAAGTAAAAAACGCCGTGCCGGTGCCGTGCTGAGCCGTGATGGAGCCGTGCTTCTTACGTGTGTGATAACCTTAATTCTGTCTAATGCATTAGAAGTAAATATGTAGGTAGGTAGTAAACATCGACTGACCAACATAAAAAGACTTCATTAGGTTAGGCACGGTTAGGAAAAGTTTCTCAAATAATAACAAGCGAAAGGTCAACATATGTTGGTCGTATATATTTTACGTATAATTACTAGAGACGTACGATGGGAGCTAGCTAAAGGATTCTGAGGTACTAGGCTATATGGAGTTAATAAATGAATGGTCTAACTTATAGGCGAAGCGATAAAATATGAAAAATTACGAACTCTTTGACAAAATTCCAATGAGAGATAGAATCCCCAATCGAAACTGACAGAAAATGTAGTTATTAATAAAAATCATTATTGTTTACTGTTATTTTATGCAGCTTTGCCCACGTATGGCTGTTTTATCCCATTGGAGCATTTAATCAGGATATACACCCTATTACCTAACTCAGCCCACACCCTGCTTGTATACCAAATATCATCAAAATCCGTTCAGTAGTTTCAGCGTGCTTGACGGAGAAACATCCGAACATCCAAACAAAGAAACTTTTCCATTTATAATATTTGTATGATGTTACATAAATATTATAATTATTAAATAGTAACTCGTCGATGCGATGGTACATTATCACTTATTAAAAAAATCAACAATAATTGGCTCAATTCGATCAGGAAGAAGAATACGAAGAACTCTGACTTAACAAAATCATTAATTTAAATAAAAACTTAAATAAATAAAATTAATACTAACTATTACTAAATTAAACATATACAACTTAAGATAAAAAAAATTAATTGAAATAAACCTAAAAACAACTATTTACATCAAGAATCGAAAAATTCGTCCGCATCGACGTCAGTTGTAGGGAAAGTACCCAGAGGGCTGGCAGCATTGCCACGTTGTATGGCAATGCTTAACCTCTGACCAAGAGAAAAAGACCAGCCCTCTGGTCGCAAGATGCGTCGACCAGGCGTTTTGAAATGTTTTTTAATAATTTAAACTGTCAAACACCAAGCGGTCACCGGTGACCGCAACCTATTGTTCTCTAATTGTGTCAACAAAACCGGTACTCGACGAGTTAAGCACACTCTGACCCCACGGACCTAACGTCTCAACCCCAAACGGCTTAAAGATATAACTTCCAGCAAGGTTGTTATACTTGCGCCGCTTGAGGTGAAAAATCTTGTCACATTTAAAGTCAAGAGACATGACCAAAAAAACAATGATCACCGAATTGGACTAGTGTTTCTCATGTATGTACAAAGATCCTGTTTACGATTCGGCATAATCTCTCAAACCTTGCCCCTTACACCGGCCACCTAAGAATATCTTCATTAAGCCCAGGAGAGGTACTAGAGGTATAACCCGCGTTATCACAGTTAATTTCAAGCTCTAATGAAAAGTTTCATGACTCCCAAGTTTTGATGAGGTTCCTCCTTCAGGAGATAACGGTATGATTAACTTAATTAACCATTACGAATGTTATCTTTATGCTATGTGGTAATTTATGTTGATAGCTAAGTGCTTTAATGGCATTTTTGCAGGTGCAATTTGTTAATTTTTTTATGGAAAATTGTTTAGCACTTCTATCTAGATGCAACTTTTTGTGATATTACGTCATCAAGATTCAAGATGGACCAGAGATCAGTGCGCAACTCAATCTATTTCTTACATCATTAAACCTACTAGGTACCAGGGAAACATAGAAGCCTAGGAATAAGCGTTCAGCAAACCACATTGCCTTCTATTTGAGAATAACTTTTCTTTTGAAGTTCGTTAGATGAAATATCGTTTGAAAAGCCCAGAATTTTCCTAATACTTCTTCAAACATTAACAACCTACCTTTTTTCTCTAATTTGTCATTACGGTACCAGGGCAGCATAAACTAAATGATTAAGTTATTTTGTTTCTGGTAAAAATATAATGAAAAGAAAATGTCGAACGATTTTCTCCTGCTTTTTTACTCGAATATAAAAAGCCAGATTCTTTCAGTCTAATTTATCATTACTGTACCAGGGCTCCAGAAACTAGATGTAGGTGATTCGAAGTAAAAAAAATTTGATGAAAATACAATGAAAATGGCTAAAGAATTTCTTTTACTTTTTTAAACATTAAAAAAAGCGCCTTCTTTCGTTCTAATTTATCATTACCGTACTAGGGCACCAGAAAGTAGATGTAGGTGATTCAAAGTTATATTTTTGGGGCCATTCTAAGGTCGAGATTAGGGCTTGAAATGAGGTTGGGGCACTTTAGATAATTCAGTTTAACTTACTTTACTGTTAGTAGGGTTTTTAGCGGTAGCTTTTTGTACTGCGTAAATACTGAATGTTTATATTTCGGTTCGGTTAAGCTTAAATATGAAGGCGTGTGAAAATTGGAATGTTGATATATAAAAAGTTGAAGCTATGTCAGTCTTAAACTCGACACTCGAGTCAGGTAAAGCAAAAATGACAAATTCCCTGTAGAAAACCTAACGGGTTTTCTACAGGGAATTTAATATAACTTTTCATTTTTTAAGATTACTCAAAAAAAAAATCACGCCTTTGCCACTCCGTTCCAGACTCCGTGCTACTACTAAAATTTTTTAATTAAACCTAGTAATATTTTGCCCGACCTGGGAATCGAACCCGAGACCCCTTGACTCGGACTCGAGACTCGACTAACGAGGCAGTCAGAGATTATTCAAATATCAAAGGTATCATAACTTAATTTATTTATGAATAATAAAACTGGTTAAATTACATATTATTGCTAAACTATTCTAAAAAAGAAAATAACGAAGTATTCAAAAACAAATTTATAATTCTACCCATTGTACAACATAAATCGTAAATCAGAAAATGGCCTAAGAAACGTTTCCAATAACTTTTAAACATAATGGAATTGAAACCTAAGTAACTATTAATAATCATTTCAATACAGAAATAAACTTTGAAATTAAGATCTTCTCAATTAGAACTTTTTTCTTACTTAATGAAAATAAAAATATATTGTTTGATTCTACTGTTATTAAGAACTTGGTGCTAACTTTTTAATTTTCTTTGTCTTCATCTAATTATTTGCTGTTTGGCGATGGTAGAGTAGAATAATTTGTCAAAACCCCTATTGATGTACGATTAGAATGAAAAGAGATAATTTGAATAATATTCGTATTGGGCGGTTTTGAGCGAAAGAGGTATTTTTTTTATCGGACAAACACGCCGCAACCTCCCAAAAACGCTGCAACTCCTGTAAGCCAGGATCTACAGAAGATACAACCATGTTTCTAAGTTGAATTATAGCGTAGAAAAATTATGTAAAAAGTTTAAAAAATGTTACTATCTTGATATTGGAAACTTTAAGTTATCAGAGATTTGTAAGTCTATAAATTATGTAATAGATTGTAACGACTACGATGAAAAATACTTATATCCCGGAAATATTAAACAATTTATAATGCGTAATCAACCAAGTAGCAATATAGCTATAAGTAACAGTAAGCCTAAGAAAGGAACAATTCCCTACTATTTCAGTATACAAAATTGCGATAAAACTGAACAAACAATAAACACAGCAGTATCAATCGGGACTATAAATAAAGGTAAACATAAAGGAGATTTTTTTCGTGTCTAAAACCCAAATATTTAATATTTTGCATCAAAACATAGCGAGTATTTTGTCAAAACGGGAACTTTTAGAAATAACAATTGAGGAGTTAAAAATGGCACAAAAAGAGCCTGACGTAATTTGCCTGTCTGAAACTTTTGTAAAAAAAGGCTATGAGAATTATGTCAAAATATTTAACTATGAATTAGCGTCAAATTTTTGCAGAGAAAAGCAAAGAGGAGAAACCTGCATCTTATTAAAAAAAGGTACTCCCTTCAAAGACCTGTCATTCATTAAAAAATATGTAACCCAAAATACATTTGAAGCTTGCGGCATAGAAATTGAGTGTTATAAAATGCTAGTTGTTTGCGTCTATAGAACTCCAAACTCGGATCCTACCCAGTTCTTATATAAATTAGATAATCTTTTGAACTACATAACTCATAAATACAAACCGACTTTTCGTATAGTGATAGCGGGTGATCTTAATATAGACACGTTAAAAAAAAGCAATGTGACTAATCACCTGCAAGACATATCCTACAACTATAACATGAAAATTCACATAGATGTGGCAACGCGCAAGTCATCTTCTTGTATAGACCATATTCTGAGCAATATTCCAAATGCTATTACGCCAGTTATGCCTCTCCATCTCTCGGACCATGACACCGCCCAAATGTTGAGCTTTCCTATAAAAAAAAGGATGCATACTTGTACATCTTACTACATATTTAGAAGGGATTATAGTTCGGACAATATTCGCAAATTCAAGGAATGTCTAAATAATATATCTTGGTCACAATTATACGTAAAAAATGATGCAAATGCATTTAGTGAATTTCATGAACTGCTTTGCTTATTTTACAATCTTTGCTTTCCAAAAGTGAAAGTAAAAATAAATAACAAAGGTAATAATAATCAAAATTGGATCAGCAGGGGCTTAAAAATAAGTTGTCAAAAAAAACGTAAGCTACGATATAAATATTATAAAAATAAAAATCCAAATAATAAAATGAAATATATGACATATTCGGATTCCAATATTTTAAAAAAATGCATAGTGAATTCAAGAAAAAATTCAAATATCAAATATATTCACAAAAAGGGAAACAAATGTAGGGCCACGTGGGCAGTAATTAAAAGTGAAATGAACGATACAAATTGTATGGGAAACATTGAGAAAATTATAATTGACAACACAACATTAACAGATCCTATCGAAATTGCCACTGCTTTCAATAATCATTATATCAACTTAACGCATACGAGTACCCAGAATAGCATGAAATCATCATCTCGCATTAGAACAACCGGCAACTCGATGTTTCTAAAACCTATGGAGGAAAGCGAGGTTAAACAATTGATAATGTCGTTAGCTAATTCCAATTCTGTGGGATATGATGACATTAATACCAAAATTATTAAAGAGTGTGCAATCCAATTAACTCCTATTTTGACACATTTAGTTAATATGTCTTTTGCATCGGGATCTTTTCCTGATGCCCTGAAATACTCAATAGTCAAACCTTTATATAAAAAGGGCGAAAAATCTGACATCAATAACTACCGTCCAATAACGTTAATTCCCATATTGTCCAAAGTATATGAAAAGTGTATGTATAAAAGACTAATAAACTATTGCGACAAATTTCATATAATTAGCAAAGAGCAGTATGGCTTTCAGGAAAATAAGTCTACTACATTGGCAATGTTTTCTCTTGTAAAGGCTATAGTTACCAATATCAATAAAAATAATCTGACCACTGGGCTATTTTTTGACATTTCAAAAGCCTTTGACTTAGTTTCCCATAATTTGTTACTCGAAAAACTTGAATTAGTTGGCATTAGGGGTCCTACACTTCAGTGGATAGCCTCATATCTTAGTAACAGACTACAACGTGTCATCATTGATAGAATAGACGACAGTCAGAATAAGGTGCCTTTTTCTTCAGAATACAAGCACAATAAATATGGTGTACCACAGGGAAGTGTACTGGGCCCTATCCTGTTCTTACTGTATATAAATGACATTATAAATATAACCAATCACCATTGTATATTGTTCGCTGATGACATTAGTATTATTATAACAACAGAAAAATGTAATAATGGTATAAATAATCACGAGAATGAAATTAATAACACTATAGGAAAATTAATACAATGGCTCGACACCAATAATCTTAAAATAAATCTTAATAAATCCGTATATATCAACTTTAATAAATGTAATAATTCAAAATACAATATTAAACTAAACATATCCAAAATTAAAGAAGTGGTACAGACAAAGTTTTTAGGCGTAATAATAGATGAGAATATAAACTGGAAAGAGCATGTAGACAATGTTTCAAAGAGAATAAATAAATTTGTATATGCTCTCAAACAAGTAAAAAATGTAACCAACTTAAAAACAGCCATTATGACCTATCGTGCATACGTGGAATCGCTGCTGCGCTATGGGCTTATAATATGGGGAAATAGCACAGATATGCACCGAGCTTTTGTTGCTCAAAAAAAGTGCATTAGAGCAATGTTCGGGATGCAACCGGAGGACTCGTGTCAACCCACATTTAAAAAACTAAATTTGTTACCATTGCCATCCCTCTATATTTATGAAATATGTATGTTCGTTAATAAACATAAAACTTTGTTTAAATCAGTCAATGATGTTAATCCTAGGAACCGGCGTGACTCACATAGACTAGTTCTAGATGATACTGCCAGGCTTAATAAGTATAGTAAAAGCTGCTTATGTAATTGTGTTCGTATATATAATAAGATACCGTGTGATTTAAAAAAAATAAATTTTAGATTATTTAAGAATAAACTGTTTGCTTGGTTGAATACGAATAATTTCTATTGTCTTAAAGAATTTATGGACAGAAATTTTTAATACTACATATTTTATAAGTGAAAGATTTGCATGCTAAGTACAATTTTGGCAAAACATGTAAGCTCTTTATAATAATTATTGTAACACCATTTATACCATGTTTTATGCAAATAAAGAATTATTATTATTATTATTTACATATATTTATTTAAAATTCTCTATAAATTACATTTCTAAATACTACTTGTAAAATAAAAAATAATATTTAAAAATATAAAAAATAGGAGCCGACCAGTAGCGAGAGCATGGTCCAAGCTACCGGTGGTTAGGGCTCCAGAGACAGAAACCTCCTCACGATACGTGCCGTTTCTAGGAGAACTGCCTTCTGTATCAGGCCCTTGATCCATCCACCTAACGCCAGCCTCCTAAGATGGATGTCGAGGCTTTTAGGGATTAACCCATTGGCCGACACGACTATCGGCACAATGATAGCCGAATCCACACTCCACATGTCGACAACCTCGTGAGCTAAGTCTAGATATTTTATTTGTTTATCTTTCTCAGCTTTCAAGAGGTTCTCGTCATGGGGAATGGTGACATCGATTATCATCGTGCGGCGTACTTGTCGGTCTATCACCACTATGTCAGGTTTATTGGCTACAATAGTCCTGTCAGTAATGATAGACCGGTCCCAGTACAATGTGATATGGTCATTTTCCAGAACTGGGTCGGGCACATACTTGTAGTACGGTACCTCAGATTCAACAAGTCGATAGTGTAAAGCAAGTTGCTGATGGATAATCTTGGCTACTTGATTATGCCTATGCAAATATTCACTGTTAGCCAAACGACCACAACCAGAAATTATATGTCTAATGGATTCACCAGGACTATGACATGCCCGACATATGTCAACCGTCCCATCCTTAATTATATATTTCCGATAGTTGTTCGTAAGGATAACTTCGTCCATTATTGCACAGACAAATCCTTCAGTTTCTCCAAAGAGATTACTGAATCGTAGCCAAGACACGGACGCTAGAAAATCTACACTGGGCCCATGAAGGGCCCGGAAGAAGCGTCCATGGAGCTCCTTGCTATGCCATACCTCCTTGCGATCATTGACGCTTAGTACCACAGGTCTGCGCCAGTTCTCTTTTGCCAAGGATAGCGGAGTGAATCCATTGTCCACCGCTGCTACTTCTCGATGCATACCCTCGTTGACTTTCAGGAAATATTCCCTGAGGCTGCACACCTCACGGTTGTGAAGGGTCTTAGCATTTAATAAGCCTCGACCACCACACTTCCGCGGGATGTACATGACCGACGAACGAGGGTGATGCATGCGATTTGCAGTCAGCAGGGTCCGGACTCGCCTATCCAGGGTGTCAAGTTCAGTCTGAGTCCACTTGAGTATACCAAAAGAATACATTAGGACTGGCATGACCCAACCGTTAAAGGCTCGCACCTTGTTTCCGCCTGATAAGGAACTTTTCAGTACCTTATTCAGGCGACAAAAGAAGCGCTCCTGTAACGATTGCTTCATGTCCGGTCCATTAATGCCTAATCCTTCTGACATACCCAGGTACTTGTATGTATCGTTTGCGGAGAGTGATCTCAGCTTTGTGAAATCTGAGAGTTCTAGACCCTCAGATTCCACAATCCCTCCTCGTTTTACATGCATGACCGCACGCACACTTGTCTACTCCAAACTCCATTCTGATGGAACTACTAAATTTTTCAGTTATATTCAGTAGTTCCATCAGTTGTTTCTTGTTTGGCGCAAACAACTTGAGGTCATCCATGTAAAGTAAGTGGGATATAGCTAAACCTCTTCTCCGCAAAGGATAGCCTAGCCCTCCTCCTGAATCTTCCAGTAGGGTACTTAGAGGATTCAAGGCCAAGCAGAACCATAGTGGGCTCAGACTGTCACCCTGAAATATTCCTCGTACTATCCTTACAGGTTCTTCATTCCCTTGGATTTGTCTACATCCTGGATAGCAAAGCACGGTGCTCCACTGCCCCATACATGACTCCAAGAAGGCGCGTAAAGTTGCATCTATTTTATACAACTCCAGCACCTTCAGGAGCCATGTATGTGGTACAGAATCATATGCTTTTTTGTAGTCTATCCAGCATGTAGACAAATCTTTTCGGGACCGACGAACCTGTTGGCTAACAACCATATCAATGAGGAGTAGCTCCTTAGTTCCACGAGACCCCTCCCTACATCCATTTTGAGATAAAGACATGATGGAATTTTTTTCAATATGTTTTGTTATTTTTGTCCTCAAAATGGATGTAAGAAGTTTATAGACCGTTGGTAAACATGTGATTGGTCTATAATTTTTGGGCTCAGTGGAACTACCTGATTTATGGAGCAGGTGGGTAACTCCTGTTGTTAGAAATTGTGGTAACGATCCAGTTTCCAAAGCTGCCTGGAAGTGTAATGCTAAGCGAACGTGTGAACTTTTGAGCCATTTAATCCAGAAATTGTGCAGTCCGTCCGGCCCCGGTGATTTCCAATTCGGGACCGAACAGGCTGCACTGGCTACATCAGAGGAAGTAATTACTACCTCCTCCATCTCTGGTATAGGCTCACACCTTCGCTTAACATCAAACATCCAGTCACCTTCTGTGTGGCTAACAGGCACCGACCAGATGTTGCGCCAAAATGTGTTAGTGGCATCATCATCCGGTCGCCGCCCGTCAGCCACATCTTGGTTGGATCGTTCCCAATCTCTGTATACCCACCTCTGATCTCTTTGGAACATGCGATTCTGAGTATAGCGCTCCACTCTTTTTTTGTACCTTCTAATACGGTTTGCCCATGCATAAACTTTCTGCTTCAGGAAGTCGATGCGCTCTGTAACACGCGACAGGTATTCATGAGGACTGATTTCAGTCCCCACAAATGCACGTCTTACAAAGCGCATCACTCTAGGGCGAGTATTGCCCTCCCTGAAGCAGGATAGTTTGCCAATGAGTACCCTGGCCTCACTGATACGACGCTCTATCCTATACTGCCAGGCAGGTACTGCTGGTTTTGGTCGGACTGCTGCGTCAAGATTTGGGAATCTGACGTTAGCCACTCGACAAGCAGCTACCGCCCCACAGTACAAGATTGAGTGTGTATCATAGAGGTTTTCGCTACTCTCAAAATATTTTTTAAGTAGCGAATCCAAGGCACTCACCAGCGCCCTATTTTTTCTACACATGGGCAAACGTGGTAATTTTGGTCTGAAATTACTAGGAGCACGTCTGTACTCACGGACCGCATCCTCCAAAGCACTCCTCAGTCGTTCATTGCACTGAGTACTCACTTGTTCAACCCTGTCGTCCTCCACTCCAACGATAGGGGTGGTTGGTGTCATACATTGTGACACTACAGGTGTCTGTGCCACCAATTGTGGCGGAGCGGGGACGACACGATTGCGCAGTGCTTCTAGACGTAGCCGATCAAGCGCAGCCTCATCCAATCTGCGATTGCGTTGGATGACCCGCACCTGATCCGAGAGTCGTTGGGCCGAGACGTTGATAGATGGCTCAAGAACCTGAAATATAGACAGCATCCTTTCACGGTACGCAGTGAGGTTAGTCCCTCCCTCTGTAGTACCGTAGTACGAGCGCATGACGTTCTCATTTATGGTTTGAGACCATTTCATGCGCCGCACACAACCACCGGTAGCGGGGACCCGTCCCGGGGCCTGTTGGCCCCTGGCTCCCAAGCCCGTCGGTGGCCGGCCTCTCCCCGGTCGACGTACAGGTGTCGGCGACGTCGGCGGGGAGAAATAGTCGTCGCTCGAGCTCAACGCAACTGCTGTCACCGGTGATCTTGCGGAGCTGGGGTCCGGCAACAGCGAGGCGGAGCTGAGCGACGAGTCCGGAGGTGGTGGGGGTGCGTCTCGTGCTTTTCTGGCTCTCGTCAACATCGACTTAACATTTTAATTTTCTGCTTCATAATCTTCCTTTTCTATTCTGTCACTGTCAAATTTCATTTTTCTTTATATAATGTTTGTTTATTGCTATTGTAGGTGTTGATTTTGTTGTAAATATATATTATTATAAAAAGGTTTTGTTATTGTTATCTTGAGTGAAGAAACGTGTGAATTATTTATAAAAATAAACCAAAAAAAAGCAGAGTAAAATTTTGTACGTTGACATGTCGTGGTGTTGCCAATTTATTATATTGGACATTTATTATTATTATTATTATGAAAACACCGGAACACTGAAGTCCGGCGCGTCCCAGGGACATGAATAACTGTTTTAGTTCCCGCAATGAAGTGAATCTGAAGATAATAATATAAGAGGAGACGAAAAAAAAACGATAATTTCCACTTCCCTCGGTGAATTACTGCAAGAGACAGAATGAATTAAGCCTAAAGGCACAAAAAGAGACTGTACGATTGGGAGAAGCCCAGTCATCAAGCACCACGGAAATTTGACGAAAAACTAAGTGGGTCCTATGTGTGAGCCGTTATACTTGCTTCCAATAATAAGTATGGCAAAAGTGCATAAACGCACGGACATTTATTTGTTCTAAATTCTACAAGGTCCGTATTATAAGCTACACCTGAACCTGAAGAAATAATTATTTAACATAGTGTTACGTTCATATTGCCAGAGATCACACTCCCAGAGTATATGTATGATGGACGAAAGAGGTATGTGAGAATCGTAGTAATTGGCATTCCTCTGCCTACCCCCATAAGAGACAGGCTTGAGGTTAAATATGCATATATGTCAACCTAGTCCTTGGCCATTGTTTCAGGAACAAAATTGTTGAAGAAAAGGTTTAAGAAACCATTATATATGCCTCTGAGTAGTTAGATGCTTAAAAAATATAAAAAATGAACTTAAAACTTAACACGCAGAAATCTCAACAACCAACACTACCCTTTGTCCAGACCGCAATGAAATTAACTTAATTTAAGCACAAAGGACATTAGACATGCCTTTCTAAAACAATAGGCTAAGCCTATCTTTGTCCCTTTGTCACAACGATAAGGTCAGATAGAAGTATACATAACCATTATAAAATGACCGCCGAATGTCCGGAAAGATCTTACGAAGCAAGACCACGATTAACTGGTTTTGTATAGGTCGATGTGGAGGTGTACCACGCTTAAAAGCTACAGATTAAACAAGCGTTTGTTACCTTAGTCTGTTAGGGACCTTTGTCATTTAAATTAAGTTTTGTTTAATAATAAACTAGGATTTTGTACACGTCTACTTTGTTCCTGAATTTTTTTTATTGTGAATTGATGTTAGTAGCATTCATAATTTTGTAAAATCAATTAGCTTTCAAATACAAAAAGAGTTATCTATTTAATTTGGACTGTTCAGAGATAGATAAACATATAAATAACATTTTGTATTAACGAGTCGGTCTAGTAATATTTGTGTTTTACTAGCTGACCCGGCAAACTTCGTACCGCCTAAAAATATTTTTCTCACCTTTTAAATCTTCCCTGGACTTCCACAAACATTTCAAATCGGTTCAGCAGTTCTCGAGTTTTAGCGAGACTAATGAACAACAATTCATTTATATTCATATAGATTACATATTTGTTAATAATAATTTAACCCTATTTTTTAAGAAACGAGCCAGTAAACGAGCAGACTGATCACTTGATGGTAAGCAATCGTCTCGGCGCATGGACACCTGAAACACTAGAGACGTTACAAGTGCGTTACCGGCCATTTAGGGATAAGGAATTTAGGATTGTTGGGGATTCAGGTAATTGGGCCTCTGGCAAGGTTACCTTGCTTGCTTGCGTTGTTTTACGTCGGTTTTCTGTAAGGTCGTGGCATCACTCCGGTCGAGTCAGCCCTTTACGTGCCGAAGCATGGCTCTTCCATACTTTAACCTATTCTAAATATTTGAATAGAACCTAACCTACTGTTAATATGATCGTTCTGTCTGGGAGTGGTTGCGTAGAGAGCGATTTAGACTAATTTTTTCCTTTTAGTGCGCGGGTGCATCTGGGGATAACAGCTAGTTTCTCAATCATCCTATCTTCGAATTAAATGAATTAACCAATTTGAGTATTATGACACCTTAAATTACCTCTATATAATTAAGGTTAATAAATCTAAGGCAACAATAGCGATATAATAATTTAATATAATTAGTAAGCGAGATGGCTTTTTGACGTAATAACATAGTAATTTATCCTATAAAGGCCTAGTGCACACCGGCGGAGAGGCGGTAAATGTACTGAGAATTCGTCAACAGCCTATAAATGCCCTCTGCTGAGTAAAGCCTTTTCTCACACGGAGTAGGTTTGAGCATTAAACACCACGCTTGCACAATGCGGGTTGGCGATTTCAAACTTATAATTAGAAATTATAAGTCCAGGTTTTCTCACGATGTTTTCCTTCACCGTTTGTCAGTGGTGTCTAAATAATCTTAGAAAGTACATACATATAGCTCGGAAAAAGTCACATTGGTACTAGCCGTTGGTAGGTTTCGAACCGTGCCGGTTCGAAACCTCATTAATGAGAAGCGTCTTAAACCTCCGGCCCACCATGACTTATACTGAGAATTAATCAAGTAAAAATAAACCTTAACCACTAAGGCGATGGGAGGCACGCGGTGCATCACTAAGCTATGGTATGCCGATTTCATTCGTATGCCGCAGTAGTTACAGTGTATTTTAAATTGAATGATTAATTGTCAGTATTGCGCCGCGCCTCCGTCGGTGTGCACTGGACCAAATATAGTACTTCGCAGAAAATGCGAGTACCATGACGGCTCATCAATTTAAATTTGTTTACGGCTAACAGAAAACTTAATTAAGTGAACCTAATTAAAATTGTTAATTTGCGCGCGAATTTTGGTGTGTAAGTTACTTATACTGAAAGCGAAATAAATTTGAATTTAAGCTGGTATATTCTGAATATTTGGTTGTGTGTATGTATGTACGTTTATTGTCACTAAGCTATACAAAGTAACTGAGCAAATTGTGATAAAATATTATACACATACAGACAGACAAACTGCGTTATTGGCCGAGTGGTTGCAAGTGCGACTCCCGGGCAAGGGGTCTCAGGTTCGATTCCTGGAACCAAGAAACCAAGTAATACTTAAGTATTACTTTTTTCCCCGAAGGGCTAGGCAGAGGTGGACATTGCGGCACTTCATGCCATTATACAATGTAACACCCACTTTTCACTATTTATAAGTCCCATATAATAGGGGGTGAGCTTATAACCATTAACTGGGCACAATTCCAGACTAAGTGCTACTACTGAGAGGCAGTTGCGCTTGCGACCACTCGACCAACGAGGCTGCAGCGAGCCACGAAGGGTAGGCAGAGGAGTAATTCGACATCATATTCCATTATTCAATTTAAACCACGTTTCTCTCATTGCAATCCACAACTCAACCCATTATTTACCCCCACGACGAAAAACAATAACAAATTATATTGTATTTATGTTTGCACGGTCGATTAAAACGTAGGGTTTTTGGGTAAAAGGTAATCAAAGTCTTCGGTCGTTTCAAATGGGGTGCGGTGGATCGCAAAACCTTTTATTTACCCTGTTTTACCCCTTTTTATGGTTCAAGCGGTAATTTTACAATAGCTATTCTCGTCACGTTATTTATTTGTTAGTGAGTGTATGTATTTTATGTCCATATCTTATATATTGTAGTAGCTTTTATTATATCAATCTTGAAGTTTTGGGTTTGGAGTAGGGGTAAAATATAGCTGGTAGATTATGCGATAGCATAGAATCTACCCAGTAGATTAAACATATAAAAACACAGATGCCTAAATAATCCATAGTCATGCCCTTTAACTCGTTGAGTACCGTCATTATAGACACAATTAAAGAACAATAGGTTGCGGTCACCGGTGTCCTCGCGGTTTTTTTTGACAGTTTAATATTCACAAGGTACTTTTGACTTACAGTTTTATACAATTCAAAATCTTTTAACTCTTTCAGAATATACAGTGGACACAGTTCTAGACTTGGCGCTATGACTGAAATATTTTCGAAAAATAATACTGTTAGTCCTTGCTCAGCTATCGCACTTGCGTCTATTTGAGATAGTCTAAGTTACAACTATAACAATCTTAACAATGTTTTTAATGGTATAAGCCGATAAACAAGCAGACGGATCACCTGATGGTAAGCAATCATGGACACCTGGAACACCAGGGGCGTTACAAGTGCGTTATATATCTTTTTGGGATTCGGAATTTGAGGATTGTTAGGAGTTCAGGGATTGGGGAGATCGGGGAAGAGGGGGGTGGGGGAGGGTAACCGGGCCTCCGGTAAAATCACTCATACAACGAAATACTGTAAAAGCTTTGTTTCACGTTGGTTATCTCTGGGATCGTTGTACCACTTCGTGGAGGATCAAATCTCAAGCCCTCCCGAGCGTACAGCGCATCACGTTTCGCGCGCGACTCAAAGAGCCATCACAGATGGGGCCCAATAGGGCTGATGCCGATACGGAGCTGCGGAGGACTTAAAGGGTTACCGGGGCTCCAGCTCGAACTGCAGGAGTAGGAACGGGGTGGTTTTTAGTCAGTAACAGTCTAACACTAAAGGCGGGAGAAGTCAATCGATGATTTTCCCACTTAAAAAATAAATTAAACAGCAGTTATACTTGAACTTAGACACCAATGCAGTCACGGTTTAATAAACCACACGAATATCAAAATAACTTCAGAATTCTGCACCAGTTTCATCATCGTTTCAGTTACAAACTTCTTATCAGATGTTAAGTTAGCTATAAGTTTAATCTAAGTTAGACTTGTAATCTAACTTAATGAAATTAGCGGGAAGTTTCAAGCTTAGATAACACATATTGTATGTTTCATTACGCTAACTTTTGAAGTAGGGTAGGCAGAATTTCAAGTAGATTGTTGATAAGTTATGTTGCTTTACATAATGTTTGGGTTGGGTGGGATTAATGAACGTAGTTTTGTTGTATGATTGTTATGGTAATTGTTGGTCGTTTGATTCGATTCTCATACTCATTAGGACCGATGGAGCTCTGTTGGCAAACTTGCGGGTTATTGATCTATGATCCGAAGCATAAGAGTAGGAACGGGGTGGTTTTTAGTCAGCAATAGTCTGACACTCCCGCTCACCTCACTCTGGGCGAGAGAACTCATAAAAATTTGATGATTTTCGCTCTCAAAAAAGTCAAGATAGATATGAAATGTTTGTAAACAAATGTCACAGGTCCAGTGATACTTTTGAGTTACAGAAAAATGCTATTGTTTCATTTTGACTACGTCGTCGCTAACTACAAATATGTACCTAAGCTTGACGTCACGCGATATATACCTCTAAATCCAAATATTTATCCTTAAATTTATTCGTGTCTATGTTTTCCTTATTTACGAAAACATCTTACGCAACCAAAAACACCAAAGAAAACACATATAGGCAAGTGTAACCCAATATATTCCCATAAATACCAATAATACACCATAAAACCGTAGTGACTACTGTATCGAGTGCCTACAGGATATTACTTCATAAATCCACTCATTCCTATATGGTCGTTACGTGAGAATAAGCCTTTATTACTAGCATATGAAGGAATACCAATTTGACACATTTGTTTAAAGGATTTTCATCTGTATTACATGGGACTCATAACATAAATAGTGAAAAGCGGGTGTTACATTATACAGTGACATTAAGTGCCGTAACCGTAATGTATACCTCTGCTTACCCCTTCGGGGATAAAAGGCGTGATGTTATGTAACGTTATGCACCCACGACACAGGAGAAAATCCTAATGCGGAGCAATGCTTAAAAAAATTCAGAAGTCCTCGACTATCATTATTTTGTCTTTATTTTTCTTTCTTCTAGCGTAGTATTCTATATTTTATTATTGACGTCAGTGAAGTAAGATGGATCGTGAGAAAATAAATAGAATCCTTCATAATATACTAGTCGCTGATAACTGAGAAACTGAGTGTATTTCTTTTCTTTGCTTAGTAAATATTATTGTGACGTAAAGTGAATAATAGGATTTTGATCAAATATGTCTGCAGCGTAAATGTACCGCACATAAAATGAAAAGCTATTTGCAGTTTGAACGTAATTAATTACAAAGTTTTATAATATTATAACATTGAATATTTTATTTCGTTACTAGAGGTATGATAACACTGTAAATTAAAAATAATTATCATAACCAATTAAATCTGTTCCAAAAACGGAAATCGAACCTGTACCTGAAGTTGAGCTTAATACTCAACCAAAAAATACCTATGGTAATATATAATACAATCTGAAATCATACTATCACACTGCAAACAGAAAAACACCGATATCCACAACACAATTGATTACCTATTCACTAGAAATGGACACAAACAAACAAACAAAAACATACATTTTATAAAACAAACGTTTGAAAAACAATAAAAGTCAAAGCAAATAGAGTTTAAAACTAACATTGACCGATTTGAAGTTATCGATCGTTCAATCGATGAAAATACATAATTATAAGAAACTATCGTAGCTCTATCCATAATTAAGAAGAAGAAACTACCGGGTGTTATACCACTGGCTGGTTCCCACAAGACAAGCGACGCTATTGGAGGATACAAATTACACGTCATCGCAGAAAATTCTCATGACACTGAATTTAAAAATCGATCATTTCACTTCGACAACGTGTGAAAGCTACACGCGTCATATTTCGAAAAATGGGACTAAATTCTTGGAAATTATAAATTTTGAACTTTGACTAACTATTGAAAGGGTATTTTTGGAAATAATTCAAGGTACAGTATTGATATGTTTTTATTAATTTTAAGTATTAATGCATTAGTCTTTGCGTATTAAAGGTTGTTTTAAATGTAATTATAATGTCTAATGAAGATATCAATGAAGTTATATTTGCTAATGGTAGTAATGAGTCTATCGATTGATTTATGGCAAGGTTGCGTCGTGACGTTGAATTACTGTCACCTCAAACTGCAAATACGCAATATAGAATTTCTAAAACACCATAATTTATTCGTTTTCACGCTAAGGACTGTAAAAGTAAAAACTGAGAAGGTCCTAATATCTACTCAAACAGACTTTATTAGATAGAGATATAGATATTGATAAAGATGTAACTAATTCTAATTCAAATCATAATTTACATGAGGATCAAATTTCAGATGATGACCAAAGTGAAAGCACAGGGGCTGGTCTCCGACCTAATGCCCAACATCAAGTTGATGCAGGCAGCTGGACACTTCCTCTTCAATTACCATGCAGGTATGAAATTTTGTTAAAACATGCACATTTACTTACTGAAAGAAAAGATACCAAATTAGTATTTTTTGTCTGACATAAGGTTAATGAAATAGATATTATTAGTTGTTGTAAGATATTACCAAACGATAGTTTAGTTTCAACTTAATAAAGAAAGAGAGAGGCAGAGAAAGTAACACTATTTTTGAAAGAGATAAAAATGTATTATAATAGCATCAAAATTACTAATAAAGAAAAATTATTAAAAAGGAAGATGTGACAAAGAAATATTAGTCTTAATTCAATTTGGCATTGAGGATAAAGTTGATATTCTAGATAATATTATTTACCTTGTACCAGTTGATACAGCAATAATAAATATTAACGTTAATTCAGTACCTATTCGTAGAAAACATTAGGAGTATTTGCGCTTAGATCGTTTCAACTCTTGTTTCATAACAAGGTCATAAAAAGTTATTACCAAATGGCAGCTTTCAAAAATAACGTTCACAGTACCTTTGGGATTATCGTCCTTAAAAACCTTCGACAATTTTGGAAGCAGATATATTTTTAGCTGATTTTCGTTTAGCCGATTATTTTTGTAAGTCCCTAGTCGATCCATTTTATCGACATTATTATTCGTTAAGTCTTAAAATCTCTTAAGTTTACTGTTTCTGTTGAAAATGTTGAAAGTAGTAATTTCGTCTTTTATGGCGAACGCGCGAATATGTACATACTGTAGTTACTACTAGAATTATGGATACAGTCAACATAAAACAAGATCATAATTTCATCACAATCTTTAAATCATTCATAATGAAAAATCTACATAAAGAAACAGACTTCAAGAAACTAACGAAAAGTAAATACTAATAAGCAAAAATGAACTATTATTGGTCATACGAACATAAAGGTTACACACCCACTGATAGGTATGAAGTCGGTGCCACAAGTTTAAAAGATACCTTACATTATTAACTCGTCGAGTACCGGTTTTGTAGACACAATTATAGAACAATAGGTTGCGGTCACCGGTGACCGCTTGGTGTTTGACAGTTAAGCTGTTTGCAATTTATAACATAACATAACATCACGCCTTTTTATCCCCGAAAGGGGTAGGCAGAGGTGCACATTTCTGCACTTAATGCCACTGTACAATGTAACACCCACTTTTCACTATTTATGTTATGAGTCCCATGTAATAGGAGGTGAACCTATTGCCATATACCGGGCACAATTCCAGACTCCGTGATATTACTGAGATTTTTTTAAAAACCCAGTAACACTTTGCACGGCCCGGTAATCGAACCCGAGACCCCTTGCCCAGCAGTCGCACTTGCGACCACTCGGCAAACGAGGCAGTCAATCTGTTTGCAATTTCATTATGGATTATACCTGTGACCATTACCTAAGTCATATTTTGTTATTGGTTTGTGGCACCGACTTCGTAAACATAGCCCAATCGATAAGCTCCTCCTTTTTGGGAAGTCGGCTAAAAACTAAATACATTTTTCCATCATGTTCAACCTTCACAAACCCGTCTTCTTCACAAAATCCTCTACCGTTAATACCAAAATTAACACCCCTATTTTATCTACCCAGAAAATGGTGGCATGACCGGCCTGGTTCGTAAGATCTACGCCAGTACTCACGCGATTCTCATCACGATACATTTCGCGTGCTTGGGTATCAACATGGCCCAGTACTCTGACGAGGTCAACGAGCTGACTGCCAACACTATCACCGTCCTCTTCTTCACTCACACTATCATCAAGTTGGGGTTCTTCGCTTTGAACTCCAAGAGTTTTTACAGGTGCGTGTTCTGTTTTATATTATTCTTTTATGTTTAGCTCTTCTGTGGTTATGTAGTTCTTTACCTACTTTTGTCGTACTCGAAGAATTATTCTTCGCCTACATGGGATTTGGAATTCTTTTGAATGCAAGGTGCTGATCCTGAAATAAAATAGTACAAAAATATCGTCCGCTATTGTTTCAAATGTAAGCTTGTTGAGTAAAAATTGGATTATTTTTATTTTTGACAGTTTTTCTACATTGAACCGAAGTGGGGTGTGTTACACTTGCGCAAGCAGAGCAAGTAGTTTTATAATATTTCTTACTGGTTAAGACTTGGTTCCAACCCCCACCTTCGAGTAAAAACCTGAAAGCAGTGTAGCGTAGTCACGATATAATAAAGTTGGGTAAAAATACATACAGAAGAATACGTTAGTGAAGATCTATCAATTGTAAATTATTTCTACAATCATCTAATTACCAGTAGATATCTTGTTAACCGTATTGAAATATATCAAAGACAGTTACAAACCCAAAAACAATTAAAAAATTAAAAAGTTTATTTCAATTACAAAAAAGTTTAAGGTCATACAAATCCAAATTTATTTATAAAAAAAACTCAATTTACACAAAATACAAAAGAAAAGAAAAGCAGTAATGGTTTTTTTTAAAAAAAAAGAAACGGTCCGCTGTTCCAATTTTTAATTATCACTTCATTTGCTCAACGACTTTTATCTACAAACGGCAATAAAAAGAATATTAATTTTTTAACGTTCCTTTTTTAAAACGATGTCGGTTAAAAAGTCCCCAGTATCTTGCTATCGTTAGGAAAATCTAAAACAATTATTATCTCTCGGAGCTTTAACGACGTATTTGTTGAAATCTTTACTTTTTTTTACTTAAGGTAGAGAGGGAACTTGCATTTTTAATTAATGAAAAAGTTTATTTTATTCTACACTACAAATAAACTGAATTGCTTATATTTATACTCGTTATTTTATTACTAGTTATCAGTATTTTAATATTGTTAGTAACCAATTGCTGTTATTATTGTATGGACGGGTGATTGGTAATGATAATATAAGTATTCGATTAAAGTTTACATGAAACACGTATTAAACAAATAACTGACCATAATTTCAGATTTTGTGATATTCATAATTCATTCTTTCTTTAATTTAAACTCAGACAAAAACTTTTTAAAATTTCATGCCTAAACAACAAAACAAAAATGGTATTAATGTTGAAAAAATGAGCGTCAGAATTGTCAATTGTATACTCGACGGACCGGTACGAAGTATTTGCAGCCAATTTTAATTTTAACAATCTAAAACAAAGAGAACGTTTGAAATTGGAATGATTTTAATTTTGAATTCCATTCCTCTTTTATTACAAGCGGTATGTATGTAACAATTTTTATGTCAATATTTATTTTGTTTTTGTATTTTTCTTTCGTTCTATTTTCAAATTCAAAATAGTTTGTTTTTTTTTTCGTTTTAACGCCGACGTGGTTTTGTTGTTGTTTAATGTAATATTAATAGATTACTTTTATATTGTTTTGTTTTTGAAATTAAGTCATTTATTGGTTATTATTACACAATATGCACCTAAACTGAACCTAAAAAAAATGAGACATTAAAAACAGAGCTCCATCTGAATATTTGTAACTATACAAAGATAGTGTGCCGCAAAGAACAATTAAATCACCACAGATGGGTTTTATCCAATAAGAGTCGTGACACTCGCTCAAACATCAGGGCGGGAGTTAGTTAAACAATTTTTCCGCTTATTTAAAAAATCTGTAGGATACATTTATAACTTGAACTGCACGGTTAACTTTGACTGCACGGTTGGTGCGGTGGTTGGGCAACCGGCTGCCGTGCAACGTGTCGCGGGTTCGATTCCCGCACGGAACAACACTTTGTGTGATCCAAAAATTGTTGTTTCGAGTCTGGATGTCATGTGTATGTAAACTTGTATGTTTGTAAACGCACCCACGACACAGGAGAAAATACTAGTGTGGGGCGACGTTTAAAAAATCCTTTTTCTGTAACATATTGGTTACAGTCGTACCATTATTGTAATTGTGAAAGTATATATCTGTGTTTCATTGTAACACCTTCAATTCAAAATGGCTGAAGGGATCGGAATGATATTTGAAACAGCAATACTTTTTATCCCACGGGAACGCGAGCGAAGCTGCTGGCAGATGCTATAATAATAATAATTATACTTCTCAAACGCTAAAGTCACAGATAAAATAACTAGTTGCCTATAAAGATATTGAAATATCTGTCTTTCATATATTTTCGTTTGAAATTGAATCGCAATCCGTGGGTGAAGTGCAGTCATGCTACAAAACAATTTACTTTTAGTGATTAAGTGAAAGGAAAGCTTTGGAACCAATGATTTTCAATGTATGCGTACGAATATTTTATTTTCAATTAAAATTTCTGATTGATAAACTATGAGGCTAATGCCGGAATACTGAAACGTTACTCAATTTTAAGTCGTGCTTAAATATCGTGCCATCTCTGTTATTTTACTAAGAATTTGTAGAGACAGACCTATACTTAAGCGCGACTTAAAATTGAGTAACGTTTCAGTATTCGGGCAAATGAGGATACAATTTAAAGTATTGATACCCAGACAAAACTCTAAGGCCAGATAACATTTAAATAAAGAATAACTTTGAATATTTGACAATTCTTCTATACTACATAAAATCTACCATAATTATGTCAATGTTATTCTACAGTAAGAATTAAGTAACTAACTATTGAAAAATCAGCCCTAAGTATTTTGTTGTTGCTTTCAAATTGAGGGCTTCTGGTAACTTCAATTAAACGGCAACAAACACAATACTAGCTTTGTTTTGCGTCGGGTTTTCTTGGCGATGGTATCACTCCGGTTGAGTAGGACTATTTGGCTAAAACATAAACAGTAAGAAAAAATAAATAAAAATAAGACTACCTCGTTGACCGAGTAGTCGTAAGTGCGACTATCGGGCAAAGATTTACTGGGTTTTTAAAAATTTTTCAGTAGTAGCACGGAGTCTGGAATTGTGCCCGGTATATGTCAATAGGCTCACCCCCTATTACATGGGACTCATTACATAAATAGTGAAAAGTGGGTGGTACATTGTACGGAGGTATAATGTGTACCTCTGTCTGTCCCTTCGGGGATAAAAGGCGTGATGATGTTATAAGAATAAAATCGAACCTTTAATACTATGAACTAAATAATAAATGTCATCGTGAATTGCAACTTCGTACTTATAAAGACAAATTATTATTTAGATTAAGTAAGTAAGTATAAGGAAACAATCCAATTCTGGAATCGTTTTTCGTAATATTTTGCAGATTATAGAAATCAAAACAATGTAATTTGATCAAGTATTAAATTATGTTTACATCAAGAGCCTATAGGTAAGTGCCCACTGCTGAGCAAAGCCTCTTCTCACACGGAGAAGGTTTGAACATTAATCACAACGCTTGCTCATTACTGGTAGGCGATTTCAAACATATAATTAGAAATTATAAGTCCAGCTTCCCTCACGATGTTTTCCTTCACCGTTTGTCAGTGGTGTCTAAATAATCTTAGAAAGTACATATACCTCGGTAAAAGTTACATTAGTACTTGCCGTTGGTAGGTTTCGAACCTGCATCCTCATGCATGAGAAGCGGGCGTCTTAACCTCCAGCCCACCACGACATTAAGTTATGCTTACTTAACTTAAGTTCACGTAATAAATAACCTTTTAATAAGTTGAAATAGAAAACTTTTTAATACGTTTGAACTTAATAACTTAAGTATTCTAAAACCTTGTCATTATTAAGTAGAGTCTTAGTAAATAACTTAATAAGTTACAATCAAGTATCGTGTATTAAGTTATAGCCAAGTTTACAATGAAAACAGTTGTTCGTTCCCACATGAAGTTTTACGTAGAAATAGATAGAGTGTATCATTAGAAAATTATTCTTTCAATAAGGTCAGATTGTTTATTTGTTTGTTTTGTTAACTGTTTTCAAATATGTTTTGTTTTGTCTGTGTATCACATAATGAATGTGGGAGAGCCATGCTTTATGAGAGAGACGTGAAACAACGCTTCGACCACATCGTTTGTTTGATAAAATTGACGTGTAAAAGTGCTGCCTTGTAGCCTATTTGCAGAAATAAATTCACTTGTTTCACTTGCTTGCGTTGTGTTTAGTTATGTGAGTGAGGTTACCGAAGGCCTAAATGCTTCTCTCCCCAATCCCTGAATCCCTAACTATCCGCAAATTCCTAATCCCCAAAAGGCCGGTAAGGCACTTGTAACGCCACTGGTGTTCTGGTTGTCCATAGGCGACGCCGATTGCTTACCATCAGGTCTAGCAACAGCTAGTTTTCGAAGTGGCTAATTATAAAATGAAATGAGTTTTGTTTGTAAATATTTTATGCGTTTTTGTACCGTAATTACAGGTAGTTATGGAACTTATTTACGTTATTGCTTGCTTTTATATAAAGGTTATAATTAAAAGCATAGTAAAATAACAATGGATATTCAAATTGTGTTGTACATAATTTAGAACGTAACTGGCTTATGTCTATTAACAATGGGTTAGGTTTAAGGGAGACCATCGTTTGTTTAGTTCCTCATTAAAGTACCTTATTTTTGAAAAAAATATACCTAATAAGTACCTATTGTGAAATTATTCTGAAAAGTAGAAAAACAGCAACCAATACGACACCGAACGATACTACCAGAAAAATTTTAAAATGTCACTGTTTATGAATCCCTAGTGTGGCTTCAACATAGTCGAATAACCTTATCAAGTAGAGGTAATTATTACACGAGATAGCAGTACTTTAAATAACACTTTTAATAAGAAAGATTGTACAACTAATGCCTTATTCGGAGTATGCTACCTAGTATTTTAGTCAAGTAGCGAATCTTTAGTATATTCCTTTCGTGTCTGTCCCAAAATCGAAGCGAGTGAGCGTTACTAATACTCGCTACTTGACTAAAATACTAGCATAGTGCCAACAAGGCGTCACGTCGATTTTCTTAGATATCAATAATAATTCTTAACCTATTTCACCAGGACTTTAGCAGTATGGAACCAGTCGAACAGCCACCCTTTGTTTACGGAGTCAGATGCCCGCTACCATCAAATTGCGCTCACCAAGATGAGGAGACTCCTGTACTTCATCTGCGGCATGACTGTCCTGTCAGTTGTTAGTAAGTAAAACATATTCCAGATTTAACTGAGAGTCTGTATGTACCAGGTAAACATATAGTGGCAAGATCTCATTTGTTTGTTCCGCCAGTTTTTTTGCAGACTCAAAACAATGAATTTCAGAAATCAGTTTTGACATTCTATTTTTATACTATTGCCAAAATACTAATTTTAAGCTCTCCACGACACAGTGGAGCTACCAGGGACACATAAAAGCATTGAAATTAATTCTCATGAATCCATCAAACGTAAACCACATTCCCGTGGTCATGCATTCCCCTTTTCGTGCTCTAATTAATAGTAAGTCAAGCTTTGCTACGTTAAGTGCACCGAGACTGATATGTACCAGGCAATAATACTGCAATATTTGTTATGCAACACTTAAATACAAAACCTAAAAACAATTGACTTTGACATTGATGAAATTAGCTATCAATCAATACGGTAGTTGACAGGTAGTCAAATTCAATATTTTTATTGAAATGTCAAAAACGATACTTTTCTATGAATTTTGTATTGGATCGCAACTTATGACGCCATCATATTTCTGCGTCAAATAGCATACTTATTTCCTTAAAATTAGCGAGAAAGAATCCAAAATTAGGTAAATTGTCAAATCAATGGATGAGAGTATAATTATTTTTTGCATTGAAAAGTTAAAACAATTTATTTTAAACCTAGGAAACTAGCCAATTATTATTTCAAAATTCACGAAATTTAATCGAACATACAAAAGCAAGTTACCAAACTACCAGGGTTACATAAAACGTAGAAGCATTAAAATTATATCTCAAGAATTCAGTAAATAGCAAACCACATTGCCGTAGTCCATGCAGTGCCCTATTCACGTTCTAATGTACCTGTTTGTAAGTCAAGCTTTGCTACATTAGGTGCACCGAGACTGTATGTACCAGGCAAACATACTGTGGCAGGGTCTTGCTTGTTCCGCTACGTTTATTCTGATTTAGTGGACCGTACTGCTATTAGTAAGGAAGATAGTAGTTCGTGTACTTGTAAGGTTGATATAGTATTATTGTAAATGTAGGTTTATTGTTTTATTTAAGAGCAGTTTTTATTAAGAATAGGGTAAGCAGAGGAGTATTATGTTGAAGCTTAGTGTTTCTTTTAGTTTTTTAGGCAAACAATTTGTTGACGACATTTCTTTCATTGCTATGTCAAGTCAAAGGGTATTTTTTTGAGTTTATGATGGAATATTGTCTCATTATATAGAAATGTGACTAAAATATTCACTTTTATGACAAACAAACAAAAAATAACATCTTGTCCCACGTTGGGCGCCAATAAGAACCTTCAAGCACTTTAACATTTTAAATACATTGTCTACTCCTTACACAAAATTAGCACCAAGAAGATACATAGTGGCCTTCCCTGCCATCTTTCCATATAACGTATGGGCCTCAAGAGAGTAGCACCAGCTGTCTTGCGCTGCGCACAGTAAACCTCCTTTACCTTTCGTTAAAAATGTAAGCATACCTCTTGCTTCTTCTGAGATCCTAATGACTGTTGTGCCCTCGTTATGTTTGGATGCTCTCCTTACTATAGAAATTTTAATAATTGATAGAAAATAATTTTGACTGCACAGTTGGCGTGTGGCTGAGTAACCGGCTGCCGCGCAATGTGTAGAGGGTTCGATTCCTGAACGGAGCAGCGCTTTGTGTGATCTACAAATTGTTGTTTTGGATCTGGATGTCATGTGTATGTGAACTTATATGTTTGTAAATGCACCCACGACACAGGACAAAATCCTAATGAGGGGCAACGCTATTATAATTAAAAAAAATAAGAAAAATAAATGGATTAGAATAAGTAGGTGTGTAAATTATAATCGCTTAGATGCACAAATGTTATTTTGATGTGAATTCTATCGAGTTGGATTTTTCTAGTATTTCTCGAGTTTAAATCACGGGTAGGGTAAAGTATTATTAGGTGGTTATGTAAGTTTCTCGAAACTTACTGATCATAGTACAAAGTCTGTGATTGTCGCTACTTATGGAAATAGATTCCCTCCATCTTACCTAGAATTTATAACATAACTGCTAGGCTATTATATAGTTTCAAGTCCAAAGATCGAGGTGAACTCATTCAAAGTCCGCCATAATATGATTGATTGTGAGAAATCACTAATCACGACTAATGACGGACGAGAATGCGATCCAACTCACTTTGAGACAGTTATAGAATTACTGGTTAAACTGTTAGATTGAATATAGGTGCTATGTACTTACTGTGAATGATAAAAACTCATCTAACTATTTATATTCTTCCTTTCCCAGGCTGGGTCACACTCACATTCTTCGGTGAATCAGTTCGCTTGATTACTAGTAAGGAAACGAATGAAACGTTGACAGAAGTAGCCCCTCGACTGCCTCTGAAGGCCTGGTACCCTTTCAATGCTATGAGCGGCACCACGTATATCATCGCTTTCGCTTTTCAGGTAAGTTATTCAAGATTACTGAAATATAATTCACTTATGAAATTTTTACTAAAAGTATATTTGTAGAAAAAAAGATTAAGGAAGAAATACAGTAAAGTTGTCCCACTATTTAAAAGTGGTGACACTAAAGAACCAAACAATTATAGGCCAGTATCTGTTTTGCCGGTTCTCAGCAAAGTATTTGAAAAGTTAATGCTGTCTCGGATGCTTCATCATTTTAATAAACATTCTATCTTTCACCAACAACAATACGGTTTTACTAAAGGTCGTTGTACAACTGATCACTTTAATGAAAGAAATATTTGGTGCTTGGGAGGAAGCACAAGATGCTATTGGTGTCTTTTGTGACCTCTCAAAAGCGTTCGATTGCGTTGACCACGAGACACTTTTGCTGAAATTAGATCACTACGGGATCAGAAGCACCGCACTCTGTCTAATAAAGTCTTATTTAGAAGATAGGCAATTAAAGGTTCATGTTAACGGTATTAACTCGCAGGGCTCTACGATGAATATGGGCGTTCCACAGGGTTCAATATTGGGTCCCTTTCTCTTTTCATTCTATATAAATGATTTGCCATTTATATTCAAGAATGAACCAAGAATGGTGCTTTTTGCAGATGATACCTCATTAATTTTTAAAATAGATCGACGTACTAATAATCTTGACGACGTAAACAGCTCCATTCTTCGAGTGCAAAACTGGTTCACCATTAATAATCTAGCGCTTAATGAGAAAAAGACAAAATGTATTAAATTTAGTTTACCAAACGTCCGAAGTAATGATTGTGATGTTGTTTTAAACTGCCAAAAGTTAGAATTTGTCGACGAGACGGTATTTTTAGGCATTACATTAGACAATAGACTACAATGGGGCCCGCATATAAAGGCGCTTTCGGGGAGATTAAGCTCAGCTGCTTTTGCAGTTAGACAGATTAGACAGCTCACGGACGTAGATACGGCAAGGCTTGTCTATTTTAGTTACTTTCACAGCATTATGTCGTACGGCATTTTGTTGTGGGGTCGAGCTGCAGAAATAGAATCAATTTTTACTCTTCAAAAGCGGACTATCCGAGCAATATATAACTTACGCCGTTGCGAATCGCTAAGAGAATTGTTTAAAACGATAAACATCTTAACGGTGCCCTGTCAATACATATATGAAAATATAATGTATGTAAGAAAGAATAGGCAATTGTTCGAAAAAAGAAGCGATAGACACAATCTTAATACTAGAGGCAAGAATAAGTTAGCTGTACTGCAATTCAGACTGTCCAAGGTACAGAAATCCTTTATGGGGTTAGGTATTAAATACTATAATAAAATACCAAATAGCATACTAGATCTAAATGAAAGTAAATTTAAAACATATATTAAGCGCGAATTATGTAAACAAGCGTACTACAGGGTGATTGATTATCTTGAGGATAGGAATGCTTGGCAGCGTGGTGGTTCGGCTCCACTGGACAATACTCAAATGTAGTCAGTACCTAGTTCAGATTACGATAATAGGTAATTTAACACTTTGATTCCGATGAAGGCAATCTATTTTTCTTGTGGCATCGAGCATTTCTTTCTTTATTTAAACAAGAGTATATTTTTTATTTTTTTCTTGTATAGAAGCACTATTTTATATGGATTGTCAGTATACATATGTGAGGACCATGTCAGACTTAAGATATTTGTTTTGTCTTGGTTTTGTTTTTTGTTTTTTTTTTCTATTTTAGTATGTTCTGTTATTTGTATGTTGCGTCAGGTATGTCTTTACATTATTCTCACTTGTGTGTAGAGGTACAATATTGGAATATGTATCAGAGCAATGTAAAACAGACTTTTTTTAAAAGAGTAACGAATGGAGTTTCTTGCTCGTTCTTCTCCACTCGAATCGACATTTTGGAACGAGCGCCTAGCTTCACTGACGGACAGACTGACAGACTATTGTGTGTCTCATATTTATTGACGTTTCAAAAGTGCCAAATTATGGTTTAATTGAAATAAATGCTTTTGAGTTTGAGTTTGAGAAGTTCAAGGTTCAGACCTTTCTAACATTTTGTTTAAGACAAATAAAATTTATTTTTTTATTAGATTTTATTAGATATAAGTTCTAAATTATTAAAAAACGAATATTTATTAGATACAACAATATTGTTCTCAATTATCTTAAACCATGGTATGGTATCGATGTCATTATAAAGGAAATATTATTTATTTTCTTCACAATTCCTTCTCATAGGTCTACTGGCTCCTCTTCTCAATGGCTATAGCAAATCTGATGGATGTTATGTTCTGCTCCTGGCTGATCTTCGCTTGTGAACAGCTGCAGCATCTGAAGGCCATCATGAAACCTCTCATGGAACTCAGTGCTTCGCTGGACACGTATCGGCCTAATACTGCTGAACTGTTCCGCGCTTCTTCCACTGGTAAGACCACAATGCGTCCAGAGAACATTAATGTAATTTAAAAAAATGACTTAAATATTTTAGGAGGGAGAGTAGGGGGCTAAACCTAACTGTGTGTCTCAAAATCTACATGTAATGACTGCCTCGATGGCAGAGTCGATGGTCGCCGATGCCGAGTCGATGCCTCGATGGTCGCAAGTGCGACTGCCGGGCAAGGGGTTTCGGGTTCGATTCCTGGGTCTGGCAAAGACAAAATTACTGGGTTTTAAAATACTCATTCAGTAGGACACGGAGTCTGGAAATGTGCCCGGTATATGGCAATAGGCTCATCCCCTATTATATGGGACTCATAACATAAATAATGAAAAGTGGGCGTTACTTCTGTGTCCTGTGTGTTATGTGTGTACTCAAAATGTTTTTATTAGACTGTTATTAACATAAAAACGAATAATTTGGGAGAATAGAAAATATACTGTGATTTAAAAGAACAATAAAACATTCCGATTATTTAAAAAAAAGATACACTTATAGAAAAAAATGAAAATGCATACCTAACAAATTTTTCAGCTGCATTACAGTACTTTTAACCCCTTTTCTACAGAAAAATCAGAAAAGATTCCTGATACTGTCGACATGGACATCCGCGGCATATATTCCACGCAGCAAGATTTCGGGATGACATTGCGAGGAGCTGGAGGTAGACTGCAGACCTTTGGGCAGCAGAACAACAACCCTAATGGCTTGACTCCCAAGCAGGAGATGCTGGCGAGGTCTGCTATTAAGTATTGGGTGGAGAGGCACAAACACGTCGTCAGGTGAGATTTAACAGCGAGGTGTAAAAATATAACTGAGAATAAGTGCTATAGAATGAGTACCAGTCACATTTTCCGAGGTATACGTACTTTCTAAGATTATCTAGACACTACTGACAAACAGTGAAGAAAAACATAGTGAAAAAACCTGGGCTTATAATTCCAAGTTATACGTTTGAAATCACCAACTCGCATTGAAAAAGCGTGATGATTAATGCTCTAACCATCTGCGTAAGTGAAGAGGCCTTTGGCCAGTAATGACCATTTATAGGCTGTTGATGAGAGACTTCGGGTAACAAAAAAAACCAATAGTACCATTATTACTGACTTTGATTTACGTTCTATAAATTAAACGAGTCTTTGGGCCAAAATTTGAAGAAAATCTACATTTATTAGGAAATCTTATTCAAATATATTAATAGAGTACAATTAGCCATTCTAATTGAACTTAATAGACCCTTTGCGACCACAAACGTGCTAACTATTCCCTCGAGCTCTATAATCTGTGGTTAGAAGTCATTCGTACTTCGGAAAACTTCGACTAACTTCGGAAAACTTCGTGTTTGAAGTTGTGAACTCCGAATATGGTTTAATTTGAATTTAAATTCGTTTGAAATATCAAGAAATGGCATCGTATGAATCTTGATTTAGTTTAAGTGGAGTTTGTTTAGTTGGTCAGTAGTTAAAGAAGTTTAAGATGTTATCGTTTATCTGTAACTAATTGGTCTAATAGGCCTCCATTTTGCCTTTTGTTATTTTCTTTTTCGATCTATTTGACTGAATTTTGGTGTTACATTGTTCTCGCATAATCGAGCCAACAAAAATATGTAACTAGAGACTTGTATATTGAACCTGATTGAAAAAGAGTGACCTATGGAGTTTCTTGCTCATTCCTCTCTATAGGAATCTACACCATTTGTCTTTCTCCGAAAAGTCTCATAACTTTTCTTAGCATTCAATGGTTTTGTACATAATTTCGTAAATATTTTGTTCTTTTTTTTTCAATAATAACGCTGATTTAGTACTGTGGCTGATGTTTGGTAATTGGGTTCTTCACTCAAACGTAGTACCGTATAAAATTATTTTAATTACTTCGCATAATTCTTGTTTTCAGATTGGTAGCATCGATAGGAGATACGTATGGTACTGCCCTGCTGTTCCACATGTTGGTGTCTACTATAACACTTACTCTGCTGGCTTATCAGGCTACTAAGGTAAGCAGTACTTAAAACTTAGGTCATGGTGGTCCGAGGTGGGAGCCTAGAGATCCACCACACAGAGAATCCTAGTATAGACTCCAGTCTCTCACAAAAGAGCGTAGATCTACGCGAGACAGAATGCGTTTTCTATTATGTTTCATATACCGACAGACAAGAGGTTAATAAAAATTGGGAAAATAGTAGATTGACAAATTTAATGTTGTGTTCTAAACTCTATATCCAATATATTTTGTATCAGTTTCGAAAACTATGAATACTCAACAGCATTATTCATCATAGTCATTAGAAAAAAATTGTTTTCCTATCAAAACATAACACTTATAAATTGACCAATATAAGAACCTAAACGTTTGTCATTATAATAGTATACGAATTTCGAAAAATATTGCCTGTCATTCACGTAACCGCTTCACTTGATCGGTTCCAGACTAATATCAAATGATCATTACTCATTTTCGATCAAGCGATGATCCAGTAATTTAACGTACCACAGAAAATTAATACTACGGCCATCGTGTTTTATGTCAGGTTACATTATTACGGTTTGATAAAACCATAATAAGTAATTTATTGTTGAAAAAAGTTTTAGGTTATGTCTGATTATAAAAATTGAACCGTTTCGATATAAATTAATTAATCTTGATAAGAATAGAATATAATACTTATTTACTAGCTCAGAATGCAGGTATTTACAATAAGGTGATAATAAAACAGTAATAAGGTATGTTTTTATATATAAAGCTCTACTAGTTACGAACCCGTAGGGGTTCTTCCTCCTCCCCGAAGAAGAACCTCTTGCTTTTCTCAGTATATTCACGTGAGTAACCCGCGATTTTACTTGACTAATAAGGTATTCTTGTACACCTGGTACAAGAATACCATTGTAAATAGGTTGTAAATGGTAGAACCATTTTGGTATGCAAACATTGATGCAGGTTCATGAATGTTTGTATGATGAAAAACCTCCGAAGCCAGCCTCCTCTGTAAGCCAGGATCTACAGTAGATACAACCACGAAAACTTCGGAACACTGAAGTCTGGTGCATCCCAGTAACAAAATTTGTTTTGAATCCTGCAACCAAATAAATCAGATGATATTATTGAGAAGATTGAGAAGAAAACGAAAAGTTAGTTTACCACCTATTATACTGATATTGTATTATCTTTCAGATCAATGGAATTAATGTCTACGCGTTCAGTACTATTGGCTACCTCAGCTATACCCTGGGACAGGTGTTCCATTTTTGTATTTTCGGGAATAGGCTAATTGAAGAGGTGAGTAGAAATCATATTCTTTTTTATTTGATAGGCCGACGTTTTGGGACCGTTTTTTAGGGTTGACGAAGATTGGAAAGATAGGTATTGATATTCAGGATTTTACAATTTAATTACTTATCCTGATTTTTTAATTATTTAACAGGATATACCTACATACCTATCTCGTAAAACCCACCTGTAATCTGATCACCTCTTTTTTATAAGCCGGTAAAAGAGCAGACGGATCACCTGATGGTAAGCAGTCGGCGCCGCCCATGCACATCTGGAACACTAGAGGCTTTACAAGTGCGTTACACGTGTTTTGAAGATTAGGATTTTGAAGATTGGGGAGGTAAATTATTGGGCCTCCGGTAACCTCACTCACACGACAGAACACAAAGCTAGTGTTGTTTCACGACGGTTTTCCGTAAGGCTGTGGGTATCATTACGGTCAATCCGGCCCATTCGTGCTGACGCATGGCTCTTCCACAAAAGTGTGTAAGTAAATTAAACAAAAGTGTTTAATTCAGCCAAAAATTAACACACCAGACATAGGATAAACAGTCTCGTAAAAGTAAACCAGTCCCCTCTCTCTTTGTCTCGGTTACTTTGATAAGAAAAAAACACACTTAACATTTGGGACAAGTAAAATTATCTCTTTTTTTTCTCTGCATTCTTAACCGTATACTCTTTTGATTACAATCATTTTCTTCCACCAGAGTTCCTCAGTGATGGAAGCCGCCTACTCCTGCCAGTGGTACGACGGCTCCGAGGAAGCAAAGACCTTCGTCCAGATCGTGTGCCAGCAATGCCAGAAAGCCATGAGCATCTCCGGAGCCAAGTTCTTCACGGTGTCACTTGATCTTTTCGCTTCGGTACGTGATCCATTGCTCCATTAATATTTGAAAGACTTAAAAGGTTTTCGTAAGGTTTTTAACGTTATAATTTGGTGATACTTTGTAACCCAATTTCCACTATTCTGGAAATTGATTAACGGAGCTGCGGACGGCCTAGCGAAGTACCGTGACTCCCATTGTAAGCAGGGGTCAGAACAGGGTCTAGATGCCCACCCAGTGGTCTCAGGGAACACAACATGTCACAACGGGGCTTAAAGGAGACCCCCGTCTCCCTAGGGATATGTCGTCACAGGAGGCTCCGGAGCAGGTCTCTTTTAGAGGACCCTATACCTTCATACTGGTGTTGAGGGTAGCCACCGGGGTGGTTTTAGTGATCCTCTTCCTAGTCTTTTATCCCCAAGAGGATGGACATATTTGAGAGTTTCCCCATCATAAAAAGGGTAGGAACAGGGTGGTTTTCAGTCAGTAGGAGTCTGACGCACTCTCACTCCTCACTCAAGACGAGAGAAGTAATTGAATGATTATTCACCCCCAAAATAAATTTAAAGGAAAATAGAATTTTGCAAATATTTAGGGTGTCTGAAAAAGAAACATTGTTGGCATGACTTTGGAGAATTGTCTATTTTTTAATTTTAACAGTAAAATTTTTATCTTTCTTTTACAGGTACTTGGTGCAGTAGTTACTTACTTCATGGTGTTGGTACAGCTGAAGTAAAATGGATATCGCTACTATGTCCAATTGTTTACAGTATATTTTTGAATGTTTCTACCATCAGGTGGACTTTTGAGAACCTTGTATGGTAAATAGAAACAAAAAGCATAAAATATTTTTTATAATATTAAATTGAATCATATTTATTTTTGAACTTAATACACAGGGGATGATAAAAGATGTTGATATAAAAGTTCATGGTGTTCAAATCTAGCCGATTTTTATCAAAACAAAATTCTCCCATTATTTTTGTCTATAATTTTTGAGATTATTTTAACAAGTTAATTGTAACATCTGTAAGATTTCTTATATTGACCGTAACATACAAATTGAAAATAAATTCTAACTTATTTTATCGTTTCAGTATGAAATCGGAATGTAATAATTTAATTAAATATGAAATGCCTGAAGGAAAAATTGTTTGGAAACTTAATTTGTTCTTTTCCTAGAAATTAAGATTAATTTAGTGATATAAATTTAGTAGCGAGCTTCTCATAAAGTAGTTGCGCAAAATATATTTTAAAGGTTTTATTATATAGGTAGTATTAATTTTTTATAAGAAATAATCTGTATTTTATAATAATAAGCACTAAATATTTAAAATTATTTACAAGTAAACGAAATATTTTAATTAAAATTATTTACAAGTAAACGAAATATTTTAATTAAAATTATTTACAAGTAAACGAAATATTTTAATTAAAATTATTTACAAGTAAACGAAATATTTTAATTAAAATTTTTAAATCTATGTACATAAAGTTTTCTTCTTTATAGAAATGTTAATAATTTATTTAAAAATGAAATTATTTACAAATTATAGAAGTAGTTAAGATAAATATAAAAAACAAAGATGGATAATTTATTTTCAAATGATTATATTTTTATTTTATGAAATCTTATTTATAAACGTGTTGTATTTTAAAAGTATTTAGAAATCATCCTGTACATGTAGGTGTGTTTATTTTATTCTAATAAAGTATTTAAAATTATGCTTTGCTTATTTTACAGTACTTAGATAAATTTTACAACGTTTCAGGATCGAGCAAAGTTATACTGGGTTTTTAAAAAAATCTCAGTTGTAGCAGTCTGGAATTATGCCCATTATATGGCAGTAGGCTCACCCCCTATTAGATACATGGGACTGATAACATAAATAGTGAAAAGTGGGTGTTACATTATGCGGTATCATTAAGTGCCGTAATGTGCACCTCTGTCTATCCCTTCGGGGATAAAGGGTTTTTTTTGTATGGCTACAGCCGGTAAACGAGCAGACGGATCACCTGATAGTAAGCAATCGGCGTCGCCTATGGACACCTGGTACACCAGAGGCATTACAAGTGCGTTACCGGCCTTTTGGGGATTAGGAGCTTGAGGATCGTTGGGGATTCAGGAATTGGGGAGATTGGGGAACGGGAGGGCCCTTTGCGTTTGCGAGGTTACCGGAGGCCCAATATAAAAGTCCCGCGCGTCCCAGGAACATGAGTAACTAACTGTCTTGGTTCCCGCAACGAAGTGAATGAGAAGGTATTATAATAAGAGAAGAAAAAAAAACGTACTTGTAACGCCTCTCGTGTTCCAGATGTCCATGGGCGGCGCCGGTTACTTACCATCAAGTGATCAGAGTGCCAAGCACGAATAACTATCGCATTCGTAACGTAATAGTATCGAGCATGTTCGGCGCTCTGATTGGCCGGCTCAAGTGACCTATAACCAATCAGAATGCTTAACTCACTCGATACTGTTACGATACGAATGCGATAGTTATTCGTTGTTGGTCCTTGTTTGCTCGTTCACCGGCCTATCCCATAAAAAAAATTTTTTCCCACATTTTAAAACCTTAGGCAATTTCCTATGAAATAAATACTAAAACAGTTTTTAATTTCCGTAAACCATTAAATAATGTTATGACATCTGAAGTGGCAAAGTTTACGAGTGGCTCGTGCCTCGTGGTCTGTGGCTCCACAGTACCTAATTGCTTCAACGCTTTTAATGGCGTTGCCACATATTTCCCTGGTCGTAACATTTTGAAGTCACTTTGTTGTCAAACGAATGTTTTTCAAGGCAAGGCAGTGAAATACATTGTTTGCTTTTCTTTTCGAAGAAATATGTATACATAACATAACATCACGCCTTTTTCTCCCCGAAGGGGTAGGTAGAGGTGCATATTACGGCACTTAGTGCCACTGTACAATGTTAAACCCACTTTTCACTATTTATGTTATGAGTCCCATGTCCCCTACGACTAGTAGTTCACGAGCCTGCCGCGCTCAAGGCGTGTCGCTGCTGTCGTCGAGGCGTCTGGTACAGGGGGTTAGCCTATTGCCATATACCACATTTCCAGACTTCGTGCTACTACTGAGATTTTTTAAAAACCCAGTAATACTTTGCCCGACCCGGGAATCCAACCCGAGACCCCTTGCCCGGCAGTCGCACTTGCAACCACTCGGCCAACGAGAAAGTCGCAGAAATATGTATATGATATTAATTTTATATCTGGTTTGAAGGCAGTTTTGATTATTGTAGTAAAATACGTTCTTAATAACATTTTTTCCTTTAACAAGACAATGTTTGTCTTAATAAAGGTTTCAAATAAAATCACTTTTAGTACCTAAACTTGAGTTTTATCGGTTTTTAGAATAATAGAATTTTAGAACATCATTTTTTACTAAATAAAAACCTATAATGATAATAACTATCTTGCTTGAACATTACCAAAAATCTATCCCTAATTACTATCTACGAATCTATCTCTACAACCTTCAAAGAACCATTTAAATTGTATTTCAAAGCAATCTCATCTAAGTAAATACAAGGAACAAATTAATTTCTACAAAATATTAACAATTTCCTTTAAAACGATATCCGAAACTTTAGAGTGGCCGATTCAATATCCGATGCCTAAGGCTGGCTGCACACGGTGCGACACGCTTCGACAGATACGACCGATGCGATTCCCCGAAGCGTGACAAGTCGGCAGCAACGGTCGGATGAACTGACGAAAATACTGGCTAAATTGCTTTTAGCCTTTTGCACGTTTCGAACGTGGAATTTTCTTGTGGTTTTAAATATTTTTGAAGTTAGAACGTGGTTTGTTTTTTTTGGGGCTGTTTTGTTATGTCTTTTTTGATTGTTGCTTTTTGAATTAAAGGTTTTTGATTGGTTGAATTTTAAATTAGGTCATGTCTCCGCAAGAAGAGTATGAACAGTAGCATTAAGTATTGTTACTTTTGGTAGCCGCACTTAATACGTCTAAGTACATCCATTTTGTAATCAAGTATCAGATTTCATCTTTATAAAACTACACAATTAAATGAAAATTATTATTTGGAAACTCTCAAAATAGCAAAAAATGTTAAAAATATAACAAAACTTTCAATTACAACAACATGACATACATCATAACATCACGCCTTTTATCCCCGAAGCTACCCCTTCAGAGGTGCACATTATGTCACTTATGCCACTGTACAATGTAACGCCCACTTTTTACTGTTTATGTCTCATGTCTTATGTGTCTTTATGTCAGTTCCATGTAATAGGGGGTGAGCCTATTGCCATATACCGGGCACACTTCCAGACTCCGTGCTACTACTCAAAATTAAAAAAAAAACCAAGCCATTCTTTGCCCGACCCGGAAATCTAACCCGAGACGCCTTGCGATCACTCGGCCAAAGAGGCAATCGTTTTATTTTAAATTAGCAAATAGAATAAACAACAAAAACAAAACCTGTTTACAAATGGACTCCGAATTACAATATTATTTCAAAATCTGATAACAAGGTACTTGTGTAGGTACCCATCCTTACATTTTAAACGCTTCGGGCAAGGCCTTAATTTTATTCCTAAAGTTAATTAACGAAAATGATTCAGTACTGAATTCAGCTTTTAATTTGCCCCAGCTCTAGTATTTAAATGGTAATTTATATTTTGTTATTTATATCTCACATTGTATTGCCATTTGATTGCGATTTAATGTAGAGGGCGTTCATGTATTCATGACGGCCATTTTGTTGTTGTATTTACATATATGACTGCACGGTTGGCATATATACTGACCATACTGACCAGGGTGCTTACTCTTGAAATCAATTTCAATGTCAATGCAATTTCAATCCAATAAAATCTCAATAATATTCAATGTCAAAACTATACAACCCTTACCGTAGCTGTTGAAATAGCATTCAGAGTACGGAATATAAAGACAAACTCAATATCATTTAGTTCATTCAATATCCATGCAATACGGATGCAATGGGCGCTAGTATTGCAACTCGAGAGTACGAAATTTCACAATACCAATTAGACCAGAGTAGATAATTTTTGAAACCAAAAAAAATTACAGTAGGATGAAACCCATTAGAAAAGGAGGGGAATATGATCAAAATGAAAGGAAAAATAAATTACGGTCGATCTAAGGGTAAAAAATGGTTTATCTTGATTTCCGGCAAAACTACAAATCCTATGGAAAAAAGTTTGTGTAACTAATTAGAATGTCACTCAGGTATGTAAATTACCTTAAAACAGTAATAAATAGGCAACTACAAATATTATTTAAAGAAGGTTCTACAACTTTTTAAAAATATTGTAGATGTCTTATTAAATATTAACTTTATTAACTTATTTGTTTGTTAATTATAGAAGGATATTTTAATTTGTATTTTTTTCGTTTATTAATAAAACATTAAATTTTACGTTTTTTGAGTAATTAAAATGTAAATTTTAATAAATACCTCAAAATTGTACGTGATGATTAAAAACAAATTTTCGAATTTGAGGTTTTTTCATATTTTTGCATTTTCTAAGAATATTTCCTATAGTAATGTATATTTTTCTTTATTGTTGGCGTTGTTATTTCAACGAACAAAAACCCCCCAAACTTTTTGAAAAAAGCTGATATTTTGACGTCAGAATTTTCGATTGAAAATTAGGGTGCTTTTTTGATATTAAATTAAAATGAAGCGAAAAAATAAATATTTTTAATCAAATAAATTACAGTGTATTTGGGACATAATAAGGTAAGTTAAGTTAAAATTTATTTGAAAAAGATATAAATAAAAAACCAAAAACTTGGTTTTTTGAATTTTTCACCAAAATTTTGAGGTTATGTGAAAAATCTGCAAATACAAAAGTTGTAGATCTTTTTATTGCCTACAACTTTGCCATTTAACTTTTTTCCATAGGACTTGTAGTTTTGCCGGAAATCAAGATAAACCATTTTTTACCCTTAAACCCAACTTCCCAAACTCGGATCGACCGTAATTTATTTTTCCTTTCATTTTGATAATATTCCCCTCCTTTTCTAATGGGTTTCATCCTACTGTAATTTTTTTTTCACTTTTTACCATTTTTGTAGGCTTTGACCCTGGTGTACAATGTCGATCGATCGGAATTAAATTCAAGAGTAAGATTGGCGAAAGAAGGGCCAAATTAAATTAAAACAAATTAAAACCCTTAACAGAGCATGCATGAAAAGATTAATGACTGTTGATGAAGCGAAAGAGGTAGGTATGTATGATTCGTAGTAATTGGCGCTCCACAGTCTCTGCCTACCTCCATGGGAAACAGGCGTGAAGTTATGTATGTGTGTAGGTTGGCGCGTGTGGTAGCTGGGCAATTGGCTGCCGCGCACGTGCTGCCGGTTCGATGACCGCACGGACCAACTCTTTGTGGTATCCACAGATCGTTATTCGGGGTCTGAGTGTCATGTGTATGTGAACTTGTATGTTTGTAAACGCACCCACGACACTGGAGTAGTAGAGGGACCAACGGTGTAAATGAGGAGTATTTGTGCATCGCGACAACTTGCCGTACCCGAGACGAACTTAGCATTAATAGTCGATCTAATTTCAACCCGCGTAACGAGCGTCATTCTTGGTACAACATCGACCAATTGTGACCTTATGTAATTTTAATTAATTAAAGTTATATTTTAAGAAATAAATTGGTTTCCTTTGCATCCTCCGGCTACAGCCTACGTAATTAATTACATAAAAAAATTTAATCTTTCAATTCTCGAAGTAAAAAAAGATGCATCAATGTAGAATCCACATTTTTATCAGTTATGTTAAAGCTTCATAATTATAAAAGAGGGCGCAGAAGCGTCTGATATGCCAGCACAATATCATACTGTGCTATTCAGAGTTTTTTTTTTGATAATCTGAAAGAATGCTGATAAATCAGTAATGAAACGTAGCTCCATAGCTAGCATTGTGTTTCTAACAATTTAAGGAACCGTTTACCTACTCTATAATTTTCAAAACCCCTTTCCTACTCCCCGAAAACGAACGCACAATTGATTGTCAATAATTTATTCACTAGGTAAATATAATCCGAAGGTATGTTCAATACATTCCATTAAATATTAGGTCCCCGTGTGTAGGATTATATGAAACGATACGATATTAGTGAACAGTTTGTGGATCGTAGTGGGCCGATGTTTTCCTTAACTAAACATGACGTGCTCAACCTTTCGAGCTGTATTATAGTCTTATTAATACTTAGATGCCATCGCGAAGGACACTCCGGGCGTCGGGGATCGCGGGACGATCTACGGTCACCGTAAGCGCGGGCATGTGGACGGCGAGCATGGGTGGCTCACCGTCCGACCAGAACCAGACCCGAGCGTACGGCGCGTCGCGTTCCGCGCGCGCCTCAAAGAGCCATCAGACCACCACGGATGGGGCCCAACAGGGATGGTGCCGATTCGGAGTCGCGTCGAGTCTAACGGGTTCCCGGGGCTCCGGCTCGAAGCGCAGAAAAAGGAACGGGGTGGTTTTTAGTCAGTAACAGTCTGACACTCCCTCCCGCCTCACCCAGGCGGCAGGTATTCGATGACTTTCCCCCTTAAAAAAAATACATGTATATGTTTTAGTACCTCAGAACTAGGGTGAATAGAGTATAATGCATGTGTCACCATCGTAGTGATTATGGCCCGCTTATATGAGGACGCCATTATTATTCACCAGTAAAAGGAACTTAAAAGTTGTTGATGTTGCGTATCTCATTGCTTATGTAGTTGTTAGAGCGGCAACAAGCGAACTGGAGTAGATTATGATTGAGTAATATTATTAGTTAGTCAGAGTTATATGTACTTTCCAAGATTATTCAAACGGCGAAGGCAAACATAATAAGGAAGGCTGGGCTTATAATTTGTAAATATAAGTTTGAAATGGCCAACCGGCATTGAGCAAGCGTGATTAATGCTTAGACCTTCTCAGCAGCAGTAGACACTTTAAGCTTTTTTTAATGGGACATGCCCGCCACAACTTAAAAGCCAGGCAAAAACTGCAACTCCTGTAAGCCAGGATCTACAGTAGATACAACCATCAAAACATCGCAGTGCTAAAGGTGCTATATAAGTATATACTATAGCTATATAAGTACTATGGTAGAATGTTGGGTTTTGTCATAAGGAACTCCAGAGAATTTAAAAGTGGCACAAAGATCCTATTATATAACAGTCTTGTACGAAGCACTCTGGACTACTGTAGTGTTGTGTGGACCCCACTACGCGGACCACATACTGCGCATTGAGAGGGTACAGAAAAGGTTCTTGTGGTACCTCGCCTACTCAACAGGTAAACCTAAGCAACTCAATTCCTACATTGGCCGGCTTCAATACTTCAGGATGCATTCACTATCATCTCGTAGAGAGGCATATGATGCGCTGTTTTTGTTTAAGCTAATTAGGAATCAAATAGATTGTCCCGATTTGCTCAGTCTCCTACGGTTTCGCGCTCCCTCGAGATACCCACGTCAGCCCATAACGCCACTGTGCCCACCACTGAGAAGAACAGTGTTGGGTGCAAACCACGTAATACCTAGACTGTGCAAAGCAGTTAACAGCTATAGTGATGTGACTGATTTGCACAGTGACAGTGTTGGTCAGTTCCGTAAAGCTATTTTTACTAATATGCGTTGTAATGGATGAGTACTTCACAGCATTTTGCGTTTCGTCATTGTCGTATTTAGTTAATTTAGAGAGATTTTATGTTCCTACTTTTTTTTTATTTCAAAAAACAAAAAAAAAAAAAAATAATTTTTTAGAATTCCTAATATTGTAACATATTTTTTCTGTCAGTTTGTTTTTACACTATTATTTTTCAATAAATATTATTTTATTTTATCATAATTTAAAAATAGTGTATTGTTAACTAATACTATTGTGCATGCTGTGTTAGCCTATAAGTGATTATTATACTCGCACATGTGTTATATCTTTTATTAACAGTAATGAAAAAGTGTAATAATTGTTGGCTAACCTATTTAAATAAATAAATAAGTCTTACACAGGAAAACTAAGGCTTGATGCTAGCCTTGGAAAAGTTTTCGCCATACCATACACACGCATTCCAGGTAGGTTGCTCGGTATATTATTATAGTCCGTATACACTTATAGGCTGTTGATAATTGATATACATTTTTTGCGTGTGTGCAATAAAGTATAAATAAATAAATAAATAAATAAATAAATAAATGATTAATATCTAACAATAGCTATTGACAGGAAAATCAAATGGTGCATTGGTGCCACATCATATTGTATCTATTCGTAAAATCTATTCGTAAAATTAATAGATAACATCAACTCATATTCACATATTGAGCGCCCCTGCATAAACTTTACCCAAACTCTAGTCGTGTGGAACTCGACACGATTTGCGATGCGACGTTGCCAGAGTCGTTTACTGTGTTGTTAGTTGAGCTGGCAACGTCGCATCTAGTCTCTTCCTAGGAGTACTAGTCTAGGTAAAGTACTTATCGTATTCGATTCCGAGTAAACGACACCGGTTTGACTGTACCGACGAAATTTTAATACTACAAGTGTAAATTTTTATTGATATCAGATTTGAAAGAATGTTACGTTTTCTTTTACGGATTTTATTCATAACTTTATTAGAAGTTTCAACTTAAAACTTTAAGGTTATGGTTCTCTCTGTGATAATAAACTTTAAAACATATTCGTTACCTCAGGTACTGGATAGTTTTTACATCTCGAGAGGATCAGTTTTAAGCGTACATACATAAAAGAAATATTAAAGTAATATTTAATTTTAATTTTATTTAAGTAATAGTTAGTTTTAATTTAAGTTTTTTAATGTATGTAAATATTAAAACAAGTACTTAATATTAAAAGAAATAAAAAGTAAATCTTATGCAGCCGCTTTATAACACTATAAAATCAACTTTAATGCATTATAAAAGTTATCTCTATTGAACCTAGTGTTTTGGTGTTAAGTTTTAACTTTTTTTTGAGGAGGAAAATCATCGAATGACTTCTCCTGCCCAGGAGAAGTAAGAGGCAGTGTCAGACACTCACTGACTAAAAATCACCCCGTTCCTACTCCTGCACTTCGAGCCGGAGTCCCGGTAACCCGTTAAGTTCTCCGCAGTTCCATATCAGCATCAGCCCAGGCCCCATTTGTGGCGGTCTGTCCGTCCCTTCAATAATTAAATTAAACTTTTCTTTTAATCTAACAGAACAATTAATAATAAAACACTCGTTACCACCCATTGAAATGTTAATTTTATTATCTTTTATAGCCTAATAAAACTGTGAAATGTACAATTTATTGCTTTCATAAAACAATGGGGTTTTAATCAAATTTTCAGACCTTCCGTATTACAAAAAGCTACTGAAAATTATAGGCAGTGTTTAATTCTTTAATATAAATTAAGATTAATTAACAAATTCACTGTCTTCGTGTTTTAATTAAAACTTAGTCTTGGATCTTTTGTGTGTAAGGGTGCAGTTACACTGAAGTAGAAAAATGTATGAACTGTTTTTTTAAGTTTTTATAAAAATAGTTATTATGAGAGACATATTGAACTGACTAAAAGTTCAATATGTCTGTCTGACTTATGCGTTAGATATATTGAAATGACTATAAGAGTAGAGTAGAGCTTTTTTCAATATATTTACGTAAGTATCTCGTCATGTTTAGTTAGAACTTTTTTTAAGTGTGGGAGAGCCATGCTTCGGCACGGATGGGCCGGCTCGACCGGAGTGACACGGCCTCACAGAAAACCGACGTGCAGCAACGCTTGCGTTGTGTTTCGTCGTATGAGTGAGGTTACCCGAGACCCAATTACCCTCCCCTTCCCCAATCTCCCCAATCCCTGAATCCCCAACGATCCTCAAACTCCTAATCCCTAAAAGGTCGGCAACGCACTTGTAATGCCTTGGGGTTACAAGTGTCCATGTGGCGACGCCGATTGGTTACCATCAGGTGATCTGTCTGCTCGTTTACCGGGTTTTGCCATAAAAATAGGCGAGTTGAAGATCACAGTTTAAAACCTTCAGGTTTATCAGAAAGCGTTGCTGTTTAATCTGTGAGAAAGAATAAGTTATCCCTCAGTCTTCTACGAAGTTAAGACACCGATGAGGAGAGCAGAGGTGATGTAAAATGTATTTTTCACAGTTATTAACCTTATTTGGGTGTCGGTCGTTCAGTCAATACTTTCCAATAAGATTTATATTAACTTCTTTATGCAGTCACCTTTAATCCCAAAAGACCAGTCCAGTTTTATACGCATAATGGATTGCTTCCAAAAAGTTTAATTCACAACTTTCAGTGAAAATGAGATGAACCGAATTTGATTTTATTATCAACGCTTTTGTTCTGAACCGCCTATTATGGTCGCTTTAAAGTTTATTTTATTAATTTTGTATTAGAAAGTTTTATTAACCTTTGACGATGGTTTGTTCCAAGTTTCCATTGAAAGGAGGTTGTATTTTTCACTATTAAACTTTGTTCTTTGGTATGCTTAAGTTAATTGTTATTTGGAATAAATATTAACAGTTTTTTTTAAGGGGGGAAAATCATCGAATGACTGCTCCCGCCTGGGTGTGGCAGGAGGGAGTGTCAGACTCTTACTGACTAAAAACCACCCCGTTCCTTCTCCTGCACGTCGAGCCGGAGCCCCGGTTACCCGTTAGGTTCTCCGCGACAAATATTAACAGTAGAGCTTGATTCTGGCTTCGAAGTTATACATAACATACATACATAACTTCACGCCTGTCTCCCATGGTGGTAGGCAGAGACTATTGAACGCCAATTGCTACGATTCTTACATGCTTCTTTCGCTTCATTAACAGTCATCAATCTTTTCATGCATGCTCGTCAGTTAAGGGTACTTTTAATTTGACCCTTCTTTAATATATCTCCAATCTGGTCACTATGTGTCCGTCTAGGGCAACCTCTACCTCTACTTCGAAGTTATATTACATACAATATGTGTTTTGTTCCGGGAAGAGGTCGATAGAAATATAAGCACATTAAATGTGATGGTTTATTTTTACTGGAAAACCTTTTGCACTGTGTACTTACCTAGAGGTACATGTATTGTTCTGTATATTTTTTTGTTTTTTTGTTTAATTTCTGTAACGGTGCAAATATGTCGTGGTGGCCCGGAGGTTTAAGACTCCCGCTACTCATAGGTACATGAGGGTGCGGGTGTCAGGTGTGAAACCTACCAAAGGCCAGTACCGATGTGACTTTTCTCGAGTTATATGTACTTTTTAATAATCTAAACACCACTGACAAACGGTGAAGGAAAACATCATGAGGTAACTTGGGCTTATAATTTCTAATCATATGTTTGTAATCGCCAACCCGCATTGAGCAAGCGTGGTGATTAATGCTCTAACCTTCTCCGTGTGAGAAGAGGCTTTGGTCAGCAGTGGGCGTTTATAGGCTGTTGTCAACAGTGTTGATGAACGGTACAAATAAACTGTTATTCTTTATTTCTTTCTTTGTTTTCTTTCTACAATTTTTGACTGGTTAATTTTAATTTTATTAAGATTATTTACCTTTTAGTAAGGCCCGCTAATATCAAATTACACATAGATAGTTAATTAGTAAAGATACACGTAGGTGGGTGTAACCAAACCGTAACTAAATCGGGCCTAATGGATGGTAACCATCCCGTATAGTGTGTTAAAAGCTTTTAGCCCACCCAATGTAGTGTGGTACGAATATATTTGGTTTAGCTCGTCGAGTACCGTCATTATAGACACAATTATAGAACAATAGGTTGCAGTCACCGTTAACCGCTTGGTGTTTGACAGTTTTAAAGTATCTTATAATTACTGGTGTTCATTCTTTATCTCGTTAGGAATGAACACCAGTAATTATAAGTGTATGACTTACAAAGATAATTAAACATGTTACTATAGAAGTTTGTCGTTGCTTCATACACTAAAATAGTATTTTTCTGGAAATAGAAAGAATTATGAACAACCGCTAACGTTATTTCTATTAAAAAATGGACTTGTGATCAGCGAAAAATTACCACTTTAAATAAATAAAAAACCGACTTCAAAAAACCAAAAACTAACAACAAGCAAAAACTAAGAACTAAACATAAAAATAACTAACTACTATTAGTACTGATAGGTTACGCACTCACTGATAGGTTAGAAGTCAGCGCCATAAGTTCTAAACAAAATCATTTATCAAAACTGCACGGTTGGTGCGGTGGCTGGGCAACCGGCTGCCGTGCAACGTGTCGCGGGTTCGATTCCTGCACGGAACAACACTTTGTGTGATCCACAAATTGATGTTTCGAGTCAGTCGTAAATATAATGCCATATTTTTATCTTCAGTTCCCTTCAATAAGTGCTCGCCTTCAACTCTCCTGAAAGTACTGAAAGGCAAAACCCATTAATTCTATACTTACCATCATTCCACTAACGGTCAGGTTTGAGTGCTCTCCCAAATTACCTAGGCTCTTTACCATCTGCCTAGAACACCTGGCGCTTAGACGAAACGCAAATATGCCTAGCGTTATTAGCGTCTAGAAAGACTATGTAACTAGGTACAAAGTTTAGTTTTAAACTCTTGGTAGATGTATTATCTTTAAATTATGGAATGTACTACACCATAGTATATCTAAAAATGGCTCCAAACAGAAATGCTTTTAAACGTAGTGTTTGTGAGGCCTATTTAAAGGCGCTGTAACGAGTTTATGTCTTCGTCAATTATTTATTTATCATTTCGTGTACACTATACAGCAGATAATATTACAGAGAACAACACATTACAAGCATGAGGTACATGGGTACTGCATATCCTTTGAGGGATTTCTTCCTGCATTCTTATACTTCCTTCCTCATTATATTATATTCTTAGTTATTTATTTATTTATTTATTTATTTAAAATGCTTCATGCACAAAATGTACAAAAAGGTGGACTCAATGCCGCAGGCATTTTCTACCAGTCTGACCTTTGGGTGATGCAGAGAAGAGTAAATGGTAGGTGCAAGAGGCAAGCAGTGATTTTATTAAACAATGAAAGATAAACTAATATATTTCGGAGATATACATACATAAATAAATTTAATTATAATGTATACCTACACATGAGTACAATATGCCTACATACATACATAATACATAATATATAAATACATACATAATATATAAATATAGACTTGCTTACTAGTACACAGTGGATAATTAGCGCGATGATTCAGCCAACCTCTTTAGGAAAAGCTCACGTACTTTCTGCTTAAAAGTTAGTCGAGTTGAGACCATCCTGACATCCAGGGGGAGCGCATTCCACAGAAAAATTGCCTGTACGAAAAAGGATGAATGTAAGAAGTCAGTGCGATGAGTGGGACATTGGAGAAGACGGTTGTGAGAAGAACGAAGATTTTTACTGTGGTTTGCGCATAAGTATTGAAAGTAAGGGGATAGATAACTGGGTGAAGAAGGTGAAGAAAGAAAGGAGAATAGAGTGGTTAGCGCCCTTTGCTCCCTGCGCTGGCGTATGGGCAGCCACTTTAGTTGCAACCGATGTGCAGAAACATGATCGTATTTACGCAGGTTGAAAACGAATCGGATGCAAATAATTAGAAGTCGGTCGAGCTTATTGAGGAGATCTGCATTCAGGTCGTAGTAGCAGACATCAGCATAATCGATGATAGGGAAAACCAAGGCTTGCACCAACATGGCCTTCGTAGCGGGAGGAAGCAAATTTTTTACGCGATACAGAGCACGCAATGATCCAGTAACCCCCCTGCATACATTTGTGATTTGAGCATGCCACTTTAAATTGCCTTCAATATGCAAACCCAGATTTTTGACGTCAGTACCAAACGGAATTACTGCACCATCAAAGAGCACGGCTGGTAATGATGCTCGGTCTATTCCACCCAGCGTACGGGAGCTACCTATTATAATAGCCTGGCATTTGCCGGGATTAATTGATATACCGAATCTCTCGGACCAGTTCTTGATGGATACCAGGTCACCGTTCATCTCCGAGATCGCATCAGAGAGTCTGTCAACACTGGCCTGACAGTACAGTTGCAAATCGTCAGCGTATAGATGGTATGCACACTGAAGTTCAGAAGTAATGAGATTAATGAAGATAGAGAATAAAAGAGGTGATAGTATGCCGCCTTGAGGAACACCATCCGTTAATTCGCGCCAACCTGATGAAGTATCATCAAGCTTGACAGACTGCTGGCGGGTCCGAAGATAAGATGAAAACCAGTTCAATGATTTGTCAGAAAAGGATGGCTAAAAGGATGTCGTGACTGACCATATTGAAGGCGTTCGAGAAGTCAACTAAAACCAAAACTGTGGCTCTAGTGCTCTCGAGACCAGTTCTAATATCACCAGTCACCTTAAGGAGAGCGGAAACCGTGCTGTGGCCCGGCTTGAAACCAGATTGAAGGGGACTTATGAGCGAATTTTTGTAAATAAAGTCAGCCAGTTGTTTGTGAACACAGGCCTCAAGCACTTTGGAAAGGAAAGGAAATATGGAGATGGGACGGAAATGAGTGGGAAGAGAGGGACTATTTATGTACATATTTTTATACAGCATGTTATAGGTACAGTATTTATAATTAGTATTATACTCGGAATTTTAATTCGATTCCAGATTTGACAATTTCAGTGTTGCAACGTTATGACAAGTTAGTACTTGTCATAACGTTGCAACGTCACTATTTAGTAATAGTGACGTTGCGAAATTATTCGATATGGAAATACAATATTTCTGGATCGATTCTTCTCGTTTATAATTTTACTCTCGTAAACTAAGTATATCAGGAAATTAAATACTTATTTCTGAACCGATAATTTAGTTTTGACAGACACAGACACAAACAAACAGATAATATGTATTATGATAATAAGTTATTTTATAAATTGTCGCCGTCATCGCTATCGCTATCCTGTCACTTTCTGTAACATTTGTTATAAAACACACACACTGATTGTTTATCGATTTTTGTGTGCATCACTACACTATTATATGTGGTATCATTATTTCACAAAATTACAGTAGCTATTGTCAAATCTGGAATCTAATTAAAATTCTGACTATAGTTATTTATTTTGTTTTACTGTAAAATATATTACACAAGCCTGTTTTCGTTGATACTATATTTAACCCTAAGGTTGACTGGGAAAAAAGGCCATATAGCATTAAATCCGCCGTATGTATGAACATACCTTATTTATGTGTGCATTAAAGAAAATAAATGAAAAGTTAATAAATAAATATTTAATGCAGTAGATGAGAGAACATTTATTTGAGTCCAATGTAACGATTTAATTATTTTATCAAAAAAAATATATAAATTAGATCATTAATAATCTATGCCAATAATGTGACCATTATTAAAATTACTTCACAGATTTGCACGGTTTCAGCTTTGTGAATTGTGACAGAGCATTCTAGGACTAATAAATAATTGTACTAATCTTTTCACCAGACTTGAACGAAGAAAAAAGGAAAGAAAAAAATTAAACAAGAAGAATTTAATAAAAAATAATAAAATTAAGTGTACACGGCGCAAAAAGGCCAAGTGCTCAGCTAAAATACCGTTACCCGCGATTGCCATTACAGAAATAAAAAAAGTCGTTCCAAAACTTAAACAAACGTATCCTTTCATAGCTTCCCAGACAAAATTCAGATATTTCTTCAGCCCAAACAATAGTAAATGTCCCAAATACATTACCTAGCTACCTGGAGACGCACGGGTCACATGAGAATGTAACATTGGGAATAAATCCCTTTATCCCTCGCACCATTTGTGTGACAACTGAAATGGTCTCGGTGTCTCCGTAAATATTACGGTCAATATATCTTTAGGTTATATTCGCGGTCGATTTGTTGTTGTTAATTTATTGAGATATCTGTCTGCCAATTTTTCAGGCAAAGACAAATTTTTATTCAATGATGCATTCAATTTATTACTTAATATATACAACTTAAGATACAAACGGATAAAATAATAATCGTGAGACATACTAAAATAACTTTAAATCGCGCGTTACTCACGTGAATATACTGAGAAAAGCTCTACTAGTTTCTCAGTATATTCACGTGAGTAACCCGCGATTTTTTTTTGATAAAATTAATGATTTATTATTGAGATTATAATATTTCGAGTATTGAGCAGAAGATTATTGGGTTTATTGATTTATAAAATTGTTTCTAGTAATTTCAGAATCTGCACTTTACAGGTCATTCGGTCGGCATTCACCGTGGTCATTTGAGGAAAATGCTAGAATGAAACAACCATCTTTTTTTTATGACAAAAAGACTGTCAAGAGCTCAGGTATTGTATTTTTTTTATATAAGCAATCAGCGTCGCCCATGGACACCCAGAACACAAAAGTTTTTACAACTGCGTTACGGGCATTTTCGGGTTCAGAAATTTGAAGATTGTTGGGCATTCAGGGATTTGGGGTGATTGGGGAAGAGGAAATACCCCCTTGCTTCCATTGGTCCTTCGGTAACACGGTTATTACACGTTATATCTGACTACCAAACTCAATATATAACGCACACATCGGCGACAAACTTCATTCAAATAACGACAACTACGTAACCAACCTACAAACTACTGAACGACACAAAAGTCAAAGAGTTCTAAACAAATACACAGTAACCGAGCAACTGACCCGATGAACTCAAATATTGGATCCAACTTTTCCACTATCACCAAACAGTTGGACATCCTTTCCTAGAAATGTTGGTCAATTGTCCAGACATTATCAAGGACATTTATTTTTACTTTAGTAGTATCTAGTTAAGCCGCCGTGAGTTCTTGGAAACACATTCATATCGGTTTGTCGTTAGGACACCCCATAATACTCGTATTTTTTAAAAGTCATTGGGAAGTACAAATAAGTGTTGTAGAGAAGATAGAATCGAAAATTAGTCATCATCCCTATTTCTTCCGTGAACATTGTAATAACTGACTAAAGGACTGATACTCTAGGTATATTTTACAGTGACTGGGCAACAGTAGCGCTCTTTGATAAATCTGAACCTTTTAAACTACGATTTTTAATCAACTACACATTTGCATAACTGCAATAAACTGAATTTAAGTGTGGGAGAGCCATGCTTCGGCATGAATGGGCCGGCTCGACCGGAGGGATACCACGGCCTCACAGAAGACCAACGTGAAACAACTTTGTGTTGTGTTTCGTCGAGTGAGTGAGGTTACCGGATGCCCAATTACTCTCCCCCCTTTCCCCAATCCCTGAATCCCCAACAATCCTCAAATTCCTAATCCCAAAACGCCGGTAACGAACTTGTAACGCCTCTGGTGTTCCAGGTATCCATGGGCGACGCCGATTGCTTACCATCAGGTGATCCGTCTGCTCGTTTACCAGTTTATCCCATAAAAAAAAGAATAAAGTGAATCAAAATGAGTACCTATTAAAGATAGTTCAGTATTATAGAGTGGTCGCAAGTGCGACTGCCGGGCAAGGGGTCTCGGGTTCGATTCCCGGGTCGGGCAAAGTATTACTGGGTTTTTCTCAGTGGTAGCACGGAGTCTGGAACTGTGCCCGGTATATGGCAATAGGCTCACCCCCTATTACATGGGACTCATAACATAAATAGTGAAAAGTGAGTGTTTCATTACGGTGGCATTAAGTGCCGTAATGTGCACCTCTGCCCACCCTTTCGGGGATAAAAAGGCGTGATGTTATTTTATGTTATAGTTCAGTATTATTGACAAATCGTTGGAAAAATGGACAAAATATTTTCGTTTCTAGAATTTTCAGTTCCAAAATGGCTGAAATATTGTTCGATTTATAGTGATAGGCTCTCTCTAACTTATGGGACAACGAATAAAACGAACACGTGAAAAGTGACTATTGTGAGCACACTGCTGAAGCTTGCAGTGAAAAAGTGTTGTAATGTTAGCACATCTACTGAAGGCGTTTTCTCATTTATTCAGTGAATGTGAGATAACTGAAAAACTTAAAGTTTTTCAATAATATTTTTCCATCTCCTAGACCTCTTACTTGGCATTTTAAATTATTTTTATGAAGAATAAAACGCTGTAAAAAATGTTATAGTAAGAATTCAACTTGAACTTATTTTATTCTCCATGTTCAAACAGAAAACAGCGAGTTTGCGAACCTAAAAAAACTATTTATGATAACCACAGATGTCGAAAAGACAACACTGGAGAGTTGCCAATAAAAAATAAATAAACCAACGAATTATGACAACACATGACATTAAAAGCAGAACGTTGCGTCGCTTCGTAGAGATTTTAAAAACTTTTTTAATTTAAAAAATTCGTGTTCTCGTATAAAATGCAGTTGTGCAGTGTTGTTGACAATAGTTTCAACAGAAAAAGTATTTTATAAATACAACTGGTAATTCTGAACACCAGCGCTTGATATTTTGAGGCGAAATAAAGAAACACAATTGATAAAGGGGTTGGTCGTGTAATGACGATAAAGTAGAAAATACATTTGTTATTTTGTTACCCCTACTCTTCCGACGACTTTTTTTATGGGACAAGTCCGGCACAACCTCCCAAAACCGCTGCCACGCCTGTAAGCCAGGATCTACAGTAGATACAACCACGAAAACACCGGAACACTGAAGTCCGGCGCGTCCCAGGGACATGAATAACTGTCTTGATTCTCGCAACGAAGTGCATCGTATTATAAGGGGAGAAGAAAAAAATCTCTCTCTCTTCCTACGCCTGTCATAAGCGCCAACTGAAAAACTACAATCATAGACTTTAAAGAACACGTGGTCGCAACGCTCTCAGATTTAAACATCAACCTATAACCCCATCTGCTAACTGTGGCAATAGGGTATGACCCACCCACTTATGTCAAGAAGGCTCATAGTCTAGTAGTACACAGTCATAGGTACTGATGAAGAATGCAATGTTTAGTAAAAAAAATGTTTAGTAATAAAGTTTTTGTTGTAGAAGTACAATAATAACAAAATCCAAAAAGCAATCTGGTTCTACCACCAGCTTGTAAGCTCAGTCCATATTAAATCTGTTGCAGTATGAATTTGTAGGGGCTCCCAATCCGAAGCCCTAGTGATGAAGAGGATGTCCACTCTAGCAACTTCAACTCGGAACGAATAGGGAGTTAGGTATCTTGTAATGATTTGCGATTCCCATTCGTGTGGTGTAGATGTTATAGATGAATTCTGGTTTTTGTGGGAAAACTTTAATCAATGATATATGTACAATTATATACCTCTATATAAAGTATATCATTTAAATATTTACATTATAAGTATACCCATATGATTACATTAAAAAATTAATATGAATATAAATAACTTAAATATTGACTGAAAAAAAAAGGTTATTTGTAAAATTTTAATAATAGGTACTGTATATGCTTTTTTTGTTAATCGTTTGCATATGCATGGTTGTTTAAGTAAAATATTTATTTTTATCGTGAACCCTTGATTATAGTGTTGTTTGAATAGTTAAGTACAAGATTTTGTATCAAAGTTGTAAATTTAATATCCAAGTAAAATAATTAGACTTTAGGGTAAGTTTTTTTCTGAAAATATAATATTATATCAGTGCAGGTATCCGTGAAATAATTAGTACCTTCTAGAGGTATACAAGGCAACATTCTCCAACAATTCCAATACATATTATAAAGAACATCCAAAACGTATGGTCCGTTTACTATTAAGAAATTCCATAGAATTTTGAATCATCATCAATCGTAAAGTGTCGTGGTGGCCTGGAGGTTAAGACCGCTTCTCATGCATGAGGGTGCGGGTTCGAAACCTACCAACCTACCAACGGCACGTACCATTGTGACTTTTTCCGAGTCATATGTATTTTTATAAGATTATTTAGACAGCACTGGCCAGCTGACAAACGGTGAAGGAAACATCGTGAGGAAACCTGGACTTATAATTTCTAATTTTAAATTTGAAATCGCCAACCCGCAATGAGCAAGCGTGGTGATTGATGCTGAAACCTTCTCCTTGTGAGAAGAGGCTTTGCAGAATTTTATGAAATAGTTTCCAAGACAATAATATGAAGTAATGACACTCGAAATTCCATTTAAAGAATCTCTGAATGCGAGCCCGGAATTTCGGAATTGGGGATGAAACTATACGGATTTGTATTTTGAACTTCTCTGCTGATACTAAGTATATCAGAAAACATTATGCCTCATGTGATATGGAGTGAGCCTATTGCCGTATACTGGACACAATTTCAGACTCCGTGCTGGTACTGAGATTTTTCAAACCCAGTAATACTTTGCCCGATCCGGGAATCGAACCAGAGATCCCTTGCCGAATCGCATACGACCACTCGGCCAACGAGACAGGCAAATATACATACAAAGTGTTTGTTAATAATATGAATACGTGAATATTATTCTGTAGTATGACTACTTATTAATGTCCTATTTATAAGTGTATTAAAATAAATCGGAGTAAAGATGTCAATAATTTTAACAGGCACGTCTTTAATTATATTCCTATATATTTACAAACGTCTTAATCCTAATATCGCCTAAAATATGTACATCTGAGCCACATAACTGTGAAATTGACAATCGTTGACGGCATTAGGGTGGCCGGATCAAGGGAACCAAGTTATTAATTGCATGGGTGGTTTAGTGGTTAGGTGATCGACTACCGAGTTATTGTGGGCTCCCATTGGGAACAATAATTAGACAAAAGTGGTGTTTTGGATTTGGCGATTTCAAAATATTCAGTTATATGTAGTTTGAGTTTAAACTATCTGTTCTGCTCTCTCTCTGCCTGCCTCGTTGGCCGAGTGATCGCAAGTGCGCCTGCCGGGTAAACCCCTTACCCTCGGGCTCGATTTCCAGGTCGTGCAAAGTATTACTGGAGATAAAAAAAATTCAGTAGTAACACGGCGTATGGAATTGTGCCCGGTATATAGGATATGGCAATAGGCTCACCCCCTATTACTTGGGACTCATAAGATAAATAAATAGTGAAAATTTGATTTTACATTACACAGTGCCATTAAGTGCCGTAGGTAATGTGCACTTCTGCCTATCCCTTCGGGGTTAAAAGGCGTGATGATATGTTAATATATTTAGAGTCTAAAATTTTCTTCGACGGTAAACTGAAATCATTTTTACTCCCATAGAGGACTACCTAAATGTAATATTACATGTATAATGTAAGGCATTCCGAAGAACCTCCCCTCACCTAACTCTGTAATCGAACATGGAGATACTTTACAAAAATAGCAAAGAAAACATGTAGTTCAAGAATTCTTATCTCCACTACCTCTACAAAATGTAAAATCCAATTAAACGACCAAACACAATTTTAAAACATAAATATTCACGCTATTTGCAGGGGTGGTGAAAGAAGTTAATTCCGTCCGGGAATTACAGTGCACACCCAATAAATATTAGATGCGCACATTCTAGGGTTGTCAACAAAATCCCGGGATTCAAATAGTATGTTGATGTCAGTTTGCATAGATTTTTTTGAGAAAATACGATGCAATATTTAGAAGCACTATATAGTATAGTATAGCTCCCGACGCTCCCGAAAAACGTTGACAGTTGATGGAAATAAACAAGTTTTATTTTAATAAAAGTAAAGAATTAAATGTTTCTTTAATGTAATATTAGATGTAATCAACTGCTCAAGGCTGATATTGCACGAATAACACGGAAACAATAACGATTCAAATTGTAAAAAACTATTTATTTTTGTCAACGTTTCGGGAGCGTTCCACTTACATTCTGTATAGTGTCAACTGACTTTTGCTCAGTTCAGGTACCTTAATGATTATAAAACCATTGATTCGATTAAAAAAATAGAAAAATCAAATTGCAGTTGACATTTTATATTAGTAAACCTAGTTATGCTCATCCTTTTAATAAGTACAATTATAAACAACATAGTAATGATTTCTGCTTACTTGCATTTACATTTTCGTATTACGTATTTCCATAGAATTAGTTCATTTTCGTATGCAAAGAAATCATTGACATCTTTTAACATTAACAAGTTTTTGTCCGCGACTTCGTGCGCGCAATCTCGGTTTGTCCAATTCCCGTTCGTGACTTTCAGTATAAATTAAAATAAGTACTGGATAAAAATTATCCTATGTCCGTCTCCTGGTTCTAAGTTACCTCCTGACCTAATAATGTAACTAACACCACTTTCTTTTATAGTTATTACGTATGCAGAATTGTAACCTCTTCACAGATCGAGAACGTGTCCATTCAAACAAAAACATTGAAAGTAAGAAGAAGTCCGGGAACTCCGGGAATCTGTGTATGAAGTACAACACTATAGACAGCTCATCAGGTATTCAATCAACCACCGATTAGTCGACGTACTTTGATCCGGTGTGCAATCATGTGGACCTGGACCGTTGAGGTACAGGTGCCTATAGAATGTACATTTGTAATTCTAGAGGATAGTTAGGGCTCGTTCACATTGGTGCGATATTTTAGAAAAATCTGTGGTTTTAAGTAACAGATTTTGTTATCTAAAAATCGCGAGTTACTCACATGAAATACTGAGAAACATTCTACTAGTTTCGAGCGAGTTTTAGTTAATTTAGTATGTCTCACGATAGCTATTATAAAAATATGTATCAGATATGTATCAGAGCAATGTAAAACAGACTTTTTTTTAAAGAGTAACGAATGGAGTTTCTTGCTCGTTCTTCTCCACTCGAATCGACATTTTGGAACGAGCGCCTACCTTCACTGACGGACAGACTGACAGACTATTATATATTTCATATTTTTTGACGTTTCAAAAGTACCAAATTATGGTTTAATTGAAATAAATGCTTTTGAGTTTGAGTTTGAGTTTGAATAGATATTGTTTTTATAACATACTGAAAATGACGGTTTGCTAACGTAAATATTCTGAGAATAAGCTCTACTAGTTTCGAATTACATGGGGACTCTTTTTCATGAGTAGCAAACCGGTCGTGGCAAACAGTAGTAGAATTGAATTTAGTAGCGCGACGTTCGCCATGTTTTATTATTATAACTAAACAGTTGTCATATGCATGTCGCGTCTGGGTGGCCGAAATGCGAAGCATCGGGTCTTCATCGTGATCCGACATGGTTATCGCTACACGTGGGCACTATATGGGTACTCGAGCGAAATACGATTTTGATTTGGCGCTGTACGACGTAACGTAGCGCCATCTATCCACGACATGTATATAATTGCTGACAGGTCGCGCAAATAGTTTGAGTTACAGACCGACAAAAGTACAGTTCTGAATATTGGAAATTCTTTTTTACCCTTTCGAGGCATAAAATGCATGACGGTCAAAAAGAAATAAGGCACTATCAATTTCCAAAACTCTAAACCTGATTGTAAATACCTAACATTTTTATAGTAGTTGGATATCTTTTTTATTCTTTTATTTAGGTAGTAAAATAATATGTATCTATTTTTGTAATCTGAAATTTATTTCAGAGAAATACGTACCTATAAAAAAATATCCTCATAAATTAGATTCTAACACAATAAAAACCTTGATAACAAGATATCATAAAGCGCAAAAAGGCATCTAAAACCCTCCTAGAATAAAAGGACCACCAGCAAAACGAAATCAATGGCTACCCATAACTTGTAAACTTCACAAAATTTCAAATTTCAAAATCATCCACCATAATAAATCTAAGTTTGACAGGATCGTAACTTGAGACATAACTAAGATGACACGGTAATTACTGTGCCATAACTTTTGTGCGGATCATATCAACTTAGTTGGAAAGTACAGTTCAGTACAGAAATTAGATTTAGTTATTCATTTTGCATGTTCATGTTTTAAGGGTATGTACGTATTTAATTAATTCAGAAAATAAGAGCAGTGTAATTATTTGAAGTATTTTTGTACAAATTCAAAGTCGAAAATTTTACTTATTTCATTAAAATGCTTCATGCACAAAACGTGTCTGACCTTTGGGTGATGTAGAGAAGAGTTAAATGGTAGGTGCAAGAGGCATCTACCATAAAATAGGTTTTCAAATAGGTTTCAAATGGTTTTATACCTAGTAGGTACGTATTTATTTTCGTACCGTTCGCTTTGTGGGTCTTTATCTGCAAATGCGACTTGATTTAGATAAAAAAAAAGTCAGAGATGAAGGTACTTACATATAACGACTCCAAAACTCTGAAATTTTCAAAATCATAGAGATATTGTGCCATACGCCGCCTTGTTGATGGACTATGAACTGGAGTTGCAATATTTTGGAAAAATCATGCATGTATCCAAGAAAATACATTACGATTCACCCACAACATTCTTCCTATATTTGCCGGTGATTGTACAAGGAAACTTGATTATAGTTATGACGTTAGAGGCATAACTTATTTATAAGGGTCCCTTGGCCCGCATAATTGTATGGCAAACACAGACGCGGAATGTGGGTGAACATTTATTAGTAGAATATTAAGTTGCCTTGATTGGATCGTTGTGGGTCACTCGAGTACGTTAAATCGTTTTGTTTTATGTGGATAGACAAATTGCTGATTGGGTTTTGTTTTGAAAATGTGGTGTTAAAATGGAAAGGTTTTGTAGTACTTTATAAATTTTTTTTTTTCTTCGCAATGTGTAATTGTTCTGTTAGGTACACGTTTCCATTTTAAAGTTCTGGAATTGGTAGGGGATAGTACAAAATATATTGAACATGATCTTAAGAGACTCATTTAGACTAAGCATAATTTCAGTCAAAAATTGCCAAATTGAGACGTTAGAATTGAGCAAGCAAAGTGTTCAATGTTTCATCCCACTGTTAAAGCTTAACTTGATTTTGTTTTTATAGATATTCTGAATGTAATTTAAAGAACATTAGAAGGACTACTACTTATCCTATCATTAATTTCTCAAAATACACTACCGTAAATCAACCTTTACGCACCCAAGGGCATAGCATAATTAGTTCCACATACGAATTCGAAAACCGATGTCCTCAAAAACAAATACGATCCCAATATGTAAATAAAATGGCCGCCACACAGAGTGACTTTTAATTAAATTAAGTTTCACAAATTATTCGCTTTGGCCTATAATTAATTCGACACAATTACTGTTGCTGTGTGCCTACTAATTGTACTTATTTAGTTTATTTATTTGTCCGGATAAACCGAGTAATGAAGTAATACGAAGACGCTAATTGAAACGAAATAGTAATTTAAAATGTGTAATTTGAATTTCAGAAAAAGGTATGTAATTATGGGGAAAAGATAACATCATTGAACCAGACAAGTGTGGGAAGAGCCATGCATGCATGAGCCGCTTCGACCGGAGTCATACCACGGTTTCACAAAAAACTGACGTGAAACAACGCTTGTGTTGTGTTCCGTCACGCGAGTGAGGTTACCGGAGGCCCAATTACTTCTCCCTATCTCTCCAGTCCCTGAATCCTTAACTATCCTCAAATTCCTAATCCCCAAAAAGCCCATAACGCACTCGTAACACATCTGTTTTTCAGGTATCCATGGGCGGCGCCGATTGCTTACCATCAAGTGATCCATCTGGTCGTTTACTGGCCTATCCCAAAATACAAAAACAATTGACTACATCTTTTCTCCCTGAACGGATATTATTATAGAGGTATAATCACATTCTCTTTTTTTAAAACAATAGAATTGTAAGAGTGGGGGGCGAGCCTATTGATATTTGCCGGCCACAAAGGGCGACATCTTCAAACTTCTCGATTTATTATTGTACTACTTAATAAGATATACTACTTACTAGGCAAACGTAGTGTATGGCGCCCTCCAGCTAGGTGGAGTGACGATATCCGCAGGATGCTGATAGTGGTTGGATGCGAGAGTTAAAGATCGAGCTCAGTGGCTTGGGAGAGGCCTATATCCAGAAGTGATGGGCTCGCTGCCATTGCAGCGGTAAGGAGTCTTTGAGGAGTGGCTTGAGAGACGCTACGGCGTCCTCACCTACCGCCTGACGCAGGTCCTCACCGGACATGGGAGTTTCGGGAGGTACCTGTGTCTGATGGGGCGGGAGGAAACGTTTGGGTGTCATCACTGCAAGGACCGCCCTGAGGACACACAACAGGAACACACTGTAGCGGAATGCCCTGCGTGGGCTGAGCACCGCCGTGTCCTCGGGGAAGTGATCGGCGATGGCGACCTCTCGCGTCTGGGCCTAATGCAGGCCATGATGCGGAGCGAGGGGGACTGGGATGCCGTCTCCTCCTTTTGCGAAGCAGTCATGCTAGCTAAGGAGGAGGCGGGACGCGTGAGGCAGCGAAGCACTGCCTCTTCACAACCCAGCCATCGCGAAGGACACACCGGGCGTCGGGGATCGCGGGACGATTTCCGGCCACCGTAAGCGCGGGCCTGCGGACGGCGAGCATGGGTGGCTCCCCGTCCGACCAGAAACAGACCCGAGCGTACGGCGCGTCGCGTTCCGCGCGTGCCTCAAAGAGCCATCAGACCACCACAGATGGGGCCTGGGGTCAATAGGGACGATGCCGATTCGGAGTCGCGGAGAACCTAACAGGTAACCGGGGCTCCGGCTCGACGTGCAGGAGAAGGAACAGGCAGAACCAGACCCGAGCGTACGGCGCGTCAAGTTCCGCGCGAGCCTCATGGAGCCATCAGACCACCACAGATAGGGCTGATGCCGATACGGAGCCGCGGAAGACGTTAGGTCTTCCGCCTTTAGGGTTGCCGGGACTCCGGCTCGAAGTGCAGGAGTAGGAACGGGGTGGTTTTTAGTCAGTAAGAGTCTGACACTCCCTCCTGCCTCACCCAGGCGGGAGCAGTCATTCGATGATTTTCCCCCCTTAAAAAAAAAATATCCAGAAGTGAACGAGACAGACTGCTGATGTTACTAAGATATTCAAGAACAAAAGAATATTTTAACCCTATATTTCACAGTACTCTCTTCCGCGTCATGTGTAGTTAAGAAAAATACATTCCCTGATCCATTCAAGTACCGTTCATACAAATATTCGAACACTTTCAATTCAGATAAAACCCTTTCATTTATTACTTGCTCAGTATGCATTAGCTGCTGTGATTTTCTGCTACCCTAGTATCGTTCGCTCTCTTTTATAGCTCAAACTAGAGGTATACTTAGACAAGACATGACCTAATTTCGTAGTAAGATTGGAGATCGTGGTGCAAGTGTTGGGATTAAATAAAGCTAGGTATCTTATGTAAGGTTTAAGAGGAATTTCCGAATGTAATTTAGATTTTATCAGTGTTATTGGGATTTTCATAGTATCCTATTTTTTATATTCCAAATAAAGCAGATGCAATGTTTTAAATGTTACACGCATTTTATATGGGTCTAATGTAAGATGAGATGAACCATAATCTTATAGGGCACAACTTCACGCTTCGTGTTAAAAGAATAATGCCAACACCGCCGGCTTAAGAGAATAACGCCACGTTTGTAGATGCATTATAGAGGATTTTTATCAAGCACTTCTCTCGTAGCTTTCTGCCTCGCACAGCAAAACTGTGGAATGATCTGTCGTCGACGGTATTTCCGACCCGATATGACCTTGAAGAAAAGAGCGTATTCCTATTTAAAAGGCCGGCAACCTGTGCCTCATCTGGTGTTAGGGTGTCCATAAGCGGCGCTGATCGCTTACCATCAGGTGACCAGCTTGCTCGTTTGCCTCCTATTCCCTAAAAATTTGGAAGTAACATAGATGTTCATGTTTTGTTTGTGCAGGTTTCTAGCAGGTTTTGGCTAAGTCTAATCAGCAGTGTTCCGATATTATTCGAGTCTTTTCATCAACTTCTCCCTACAATGATGAATAATAATATTAACTAAAAACTTCCGACTAATTACATACCACGCTGTAACTTTAAACTTGAGGCCACAATCTCGGACGCCCCCAGCGAAATCGGTTATTGCCAATATGGCGGCCAACTGCCCACAGGGATTACCTGCGAGTCCTCGCTATCGAACACCACAAACCATTAATTTATTCGTGACAACAAGAATTATGTTTGATTCATTATCTTTAATATATTATTCTCTTTGATAAATTATGTTGTAATCGCTTTGAAAGCTGGAGGATTTACGAGGAATTGTAATCTTGGGATTTAATTGAGTTCTGTAACTGTAAAATGGTGAAGGCGATCTGACTATGCTAAAATATACTGTGAGTTACTTGCTAGCAATTAAATCAAATAAGTTTCCATGATAACTTTAATACTGGTTAATATGTTAATGTAATCTATGTTAATAGGAAATTGATCATGATGTATTAGAGTTTAGTACAAAGTAAGATACACTCAATCCATACTCACACACGCTTATACATAACACACAATACATACCTATTCTTCCACCTCACCCAGCTGAGAGAAGACTTTCAACGATTTTCTAGCCTTAATAAATCCATACCGAGTCATTCATTGTTTGAAACAAATATAAACAAACATTTGCGTGTAAAACAAATGACAACTTCACCACATTTTCCTCGAAGAAACTTATTTGTCACCGTTGGACTACGTTGCCGATAAATCCTATGGAAGACGAGTCAATTTGTTGCTCGACAGTGTATTAGCCAAATTGAGTATCGGAAACGGAGAGAATTGGGACGGCCACCGACACACAGACTGGCCTAGTACGCCGTTTGCAAATTGCAATCCCGACATTTTCAATTGCGCACCTTTTCGTGGCCAACAGTGTAATAAAAGACTGTAGTTTACAAGGTAGAATCAACCTTATTACTAAGAATAAAAGATGGTTTTTTCATTGGAATGTTAACGTTTTCAATTTGATAAAGTGAAAACATTTAGGTCCATTTTGATGTGGTATAGGCGGTTTGATGGGTTTACTCATTTCAATGTGGTTGGATCAGCTGTTTTTTATCTTTTATCCGATGATGGACAGGTAAAATGCTCTATTTCATAGAGTAGGTATCTTTTTCACGATGTGTGGACTGTGAAATGATTAATGTGGAGTTCCTTTTCGGGCGGACCGTTTTGTGTTGAGGCAATGTTGAGTTATTTAGTCTATTTATGAATGTAAATGTCAAAGTTTATTTTTAGAATAGAAAAACTTATATGGGCTATCCGCTTTTGGTGAATAGAAGATTATCCTTTGAAGAAAAGTTGAAAGAAAAACTGCTGAAAAATTTAACATAAAAATTGTATTATTGCACACAGCACAAATAAATATCCATCGTATAAAGTGTCCAGTGTCGGGTAATCCATTAAAAGATAACCTTCCTAACTTATCAAAACAATAATTCGTTCCGTACAAAAAAAAAAACAAAACCATCGCGAATATGGGTCAAAACAAAATACAAACCAAAAATGTTAAACTTTTTGTACATACGATAGGCCCCATGAGTTGTCATTCTGTCAGGCTCGACCGGAGAGCCGTAACGGCTGTCCGACAGTCGTATCACAACCGGACACAACGGCTTTACATGTTCCCCTAGGAGATTTTGCGTGCCAAATTTCAAACAGGACCGATATGCACTTACGTCTAACCTAATCGTATACTATGTATTATATAAAGCGGACGAGTTTGTTTTTTTGTTTGATTGTTTGAACGTGCTAATCTCCGTAACTACAAGTCTGATTTGAATAATTCTTTTTGTGTTCGATAGCGCATTTATCGAGGTGGCTATAGCCTATAAAACATCACGCTACGACCAATAGGAGTTGAGCAGAGTGTGTGAAACCGCGCGGAAGTTGCTAGTGAGATGATGATAATAACAGAAAATAATTTCGGTTTTTTTCTTGAACCTAATCCATTTTCGACTTTGAGATTTGCCCGACAAAATCTAATTGGTTTGATTCATTAAAATCTGATATTTGAAGATTTAAAATGAAGCACAGAGCTTCTTCTAATCTACGTATTTGGCAAACATATTTTTTTCTTCAAATACTTAGAATTAGACTAATATGATTTTAGTAAGTAGGTATAGAAAAAAAAACTTAACACTTTTTCTTCCTGAAGGGATAGAAAGAGGTGCACATTACGGCACTTAATGCCACAGTATAATGTAACACCCACTTTTCACTATTTATGTCGTAAGTCCCATGTAATCGAGGTGGCGCTCCACAAGTCCGAGGCCATGTGTTTTCATGTGGTCGGCCCTCAGGGAAGTGATCGGCGATGGCGACCTCTCGCGTCCGGGCCTAGTGCGGGCCATGATGCGGAGCGAGGGGGATTGGGATGCCGTCTCCTCCTTTTGCGAAGCAGTCATGCTAGCTAAGGAGGAGGCGGGACGCGTGAGGCAGCGAAGCGCTGCCTCCTCGCAACCCAGCCATCGCGAAGGACACACCGGGCGTCGGGGATCGCGAGACGATCTCCGGCCACCGTAAGCGCGGGCCTGCGGACGGCGAGCATGGGTGGCTCCCCGTCCGACCAGAAACAGACCCGAGCGTACGGCGCGTCGCGTTCCGCGCGCGCCTCAAATAGCCATCAGACCACCACAGATGGGGCCCAATAGGGCCGATGCCGATTCGGAGTCGCGGAGAACCTAACGGGTAACCGGGGCTCCGGCTCGACGTGCAGGAGAAGGAACGGGGTGGTTTTTAGTCAGTAAGAGTCTGACACTCCCTTCCGCCTCACCCAGGCGGGAGCAGTCATTCGATGATTTTCCCACCTTAAAAAAAAAAGTCCCATGTAATAGGGGGTGAGCCTATTGCCATATACCGGCCACAATTCCTGACTCCGTGCTAGTTTTTTTAAATTGTGTTTAATGAAAGTAAGAAATAACTTAATAAGATTTTGGTTTTAACTTAACCTTGGTAACTTAACTTATAACTTAATGCAAGCAACACTAAGTTTAGCGTTCAACTGTAAGACGTATTGTACCTCTATAAGTAGCAACTACTTCGACAAACTTGGACAAACTTGACTAAGTTGCCATGTAATCTTTTCCCTTATTTGAATTACAACTTAACGCCTTAACTTAAGTTAGCAACTTATTGTTTTGGGAGATTTGTCTTTTTCAGTGTAGATATTATTATTTGTTTGTTTGTAACAGTGTACGTGCTTGCCAAAGCATGGCGGTGAAACACCGCAGAACTTCCTGACTTCGGGCTAATAATAGTAATTTTGTTTTTATAATAACTATCGTGCCGTATAATTGCGGGTTCCTCACCTGAATATACAGTGAAAACCTCTACTAGTTTCGAACCACAGAGGGGTTCCTCATGAGTAGATTGCGCGGTTGCGGCGATGTCCCGCAGCCTATTGCTAGTAGTAGTTTGTTTTTTTTTGTTTTTATAAAATTCTTTATTAAAATAAGTAGGTGTACCCAAATTGAAAAACTTACAATACAAGTCACAATTCCATCTTCAAATAACAACACTTTTACAGGCTGTGTAAGCCTTTTTAAGTATTTTAAAACAATAAGTAGGTTATGTATGCTTGATATTATGATAATTTAATAATGTTATACATATGAAATCATTGTAATGATTCCATTATTATAGTTCGAGGGTAAAAATACATTAATTACGCGCATACACAAAATGTTGCGAACAGTGGCAACGCAGGTAGCCGCACCAAGATACCACAGCGACTGAGCCCCCGCGCCCCGCGCCTCCTCACGGTTTAGTGACGAGAGCGGGGCAGCGCCGGCGCAGTGCGTGGCTCATGCTACGATGGTATCAGTTTTGTGTGCGAACAAAACGTAGTGATGTGGGAGCTTGTATGTACCATATCTATCGATACCATGCAAATCATTCAAATCTTTTCGCCCTATGTCGGCAATCAAAGTATTATAGTGACATTTATTTTTACTGTAAAATTTGCGAGTTAGTTTTAAAATATATTGTGTTATGTTTGGTAAATTAACTCGTCGAGTACCGTCATTATAGACACAATTATAGAACAATAGGTTGCGGTCACCGGTGACCGCTTGGTGTTTGACAGTTTAATATTCGAGTGAAGTATTTGGAGATTAGTTAAAAATGGAGTATTATAAGCGATTTTAACAGCTTTATTTTGTAGAATCTGTAAATGTTTATAATTTGATTCACAAGTATTGCTCCATACTGGACATGAATAGGTGATGCAAGGTCTAATTAAGGTTGTGTATAGTCTAATTTTTGTCTTAGGGCTGAGTCTGCTCTTACGGTTGAGTATAGGGCTTAGGGAACCTAGTGCTTGTGCTCCCTTGACACGTAATTTTGCTATGTGTTTAGTCCAGTTTAACCTTTTGTCCAGCGTGATACCCAGGTAGCGAACTGCTGCACTCCAAGGAATGGACTGACCAGAAATATTCAAATTTCTTTTAGGGACGTTACGTTGACGTGTAAAAAGAATGGCTTCAGTTTTAGATTCATTCAATTTGAGCTTCCATTTATTGAAGTAAGACTGGAGTAATTCAAGAGACATCTGAAGTCGGCTAATGATAATGTCAACGTCGCTATCTGAAGTATAAGACGCTGTATCATCAGCAAAACAGGCTAAATGGGTACGGACTTGCACAGGCAAGTCATTAACATACAGGACAAAGAGGTAAGGACCAAGCACTGACCCCTGCGGTACCCCAGCCATCATCACCCGGGATGACGACCTATTAGAGCCAATATGTACCACGAACTTGCGATCACTGAGGTAGGACTGAATTAGTTTTACTAAATTCAATGGAATTCCGAAAGAGATGAGCTTGTATAACAAGCCATCATGCCAGACAGTATCGAAAGCTTTTTCGATATCAAGAAGGAACATGCCGGTAGACTGTTTATGATTAAGATGATAAGATATATGTTCGGAAACTCTGGCCAGTTGTTGCACCGTGGAGTGAGATGAACGAAAGCCAAATTGCTCGTTCCGGATAAGCTGTTCTGAGGATCGCCGCAACCGATCATATATCAATACCTCAAAAAGTTTACCTAGGACTGGTAGAAGGCTGATGGGCCTATAGCTGGTCGGCAATGCAATGTCCTTTCCTGGTTTTTTCAGAGCAATAACTTTTGAAGTTTTCCACATATGAGGAAAATAACCCAACTTTATGCAACCATTAAATATTTTGGTAATATACACAATTGACTTTTGTGACAGGTTTTTAAGCATTATATTGTGTATTCCATCATCGCCAGGTGCCTTTCTAGTCTTAAGTTTACGTATAACTTTCCAGACTTCAGTAGGCCGGACTGGTTGATGAAAATTATCTATGGCATGATTATTTAAGACGGTTATAGCTGATTGAACATCCGTTTCAACACTATCGCTAACCCAGTCGTGGGTTAGGTTCATGTTCATCGCGAAAGTATCTGCTAAGACCTCACACTGCTCAGATGAACGTCGGAAGTTTTAAGTGGAGGTATTGTGTCAGATTTAGGCTTAAGAGTTTTCACCAGACGCCATAAATCGTTGCCAGGATTGTCAACTTTAGAAAGTTTTGAATTCCATAATGTGTCTTGATATTTTACAATATGTAACTTGATAAGTTTTTGTAAATAATTGATAGCTGATCTTAAATGTCTTTTGTCTGCAGTTAGTGCTTTTTGTTCTTTACGCCTTAAAAAGTTTTTGTATTTAATTATTTTTGTAATGTAGCTAGGTAAGACATTTTTAGTGTTAATAGGTTGTTTAGCAGTAACAAATTTATCTCTGGCTTCAATGAGGCATTGGTGTAAGTGGCCCACGGCTTCGTCAATTTCTGGGTCCGACTTGAACACATTCGAGCTTAGAAATATATGCTGATCAAGAAAAGAACGGTACTTTTTCCAATCAGTGTTAACATAAGAGTAGACTTTAGGAATGGGTTTGCGAGAACAAAAACCATTGATTGTGAACAGTACAGGAAAGTGATTAGATGATAGGGCTGGTAGAACTTGAATATCATGGATACTATTGATATTCAACGATAGAACTAAGTCAGGATTAGTCGGAGTAAGATCAGCTCGGTAGTTGACTTGAGTGGGTGTATCAGGACAATGTATAATGTAGTCATGGCTCAGCATATGACAAGTAGTAGCTAGTAGTAGTAATTTTACTCAGAATATGCTATTGTCACCTTTGGCCGGCGCAGGAATCGAACCCGCGCAACGTTGCACAGCAGCCGGTCACCCAACCCTTACGCCAACCATGCAGTTCAGTTCCTACCCTACTGTTACGACGAGCACCTAAATATTTACCATACAACTAATATCACTCGTGTAACACCCATAATAAATAGCGAAATTTCAAAAGACATCAATTCGAAGATTTGTTTCATCCGAAACTTCGGGATCGGAGTTGGGTAACAGCGGATTATTAATCCTAGCGGATTATTTAGGGTCGACAGAGAGATGCCGGGGGTTTGAAGTCGTACTAACTGAAATATTTTAATACTAGATTCTGCTTATGGTTTCCCTCATGTGCTTTAATTTTTTTTTTCATGGAATAGGAGGCAAACGAGCTGACGGATCACCTGATGGTAAGCGATCAGCGCCGCCCATGGACACCCGCAACACCAGAGGAGTCACGCTCTTAATTAAAAATTATTAAATTATAAAATTAAAAAGAATATGCTGAGTTTTCCGACTTACGAGTTAAAGGTAGCTTATGGCAGACGTGCTCCATTGTAGGCCGCATCATCGTTTACCACCAGCCGAGGTAATGGCCAAACGTAGCTCCATTAAAAAAAACATTGATACAGATTGTCCAACTGCGTGTCACACTGTGGTGGATGCAGGTAGCGAGTTGTCGTTCGACGTGGAGGAGTAACGGGAAGGCCTTTGTCCAGCTGTAGACGTCTTTCGGATGTTGATGATGATGATGATGTTTTAATTTATTCCTTCGACAAGTTTAGTACTTACTTATTAGTAAACCTTTTAAATTGTGATCTACACGACTCCAAAATGTAAATTATTCACAGAGGTTTAAGCATTATTCACCACGCTTGCTCATACGGGTTGGTGATTACAAACTTATAATTTTAAATATTATATAAACCTAGGTTTCCTAACGATCTCTTCCTTTACCGTTTGTCAGTGGTGTCTAGATAATCTTAGAAAGTACCTATATCTATCTCGGAAAAAGTCACATTGGTACTTGCCGTTGGTAGGTTTCGTCTTAACTCTCCTGGGCACCACAGCATATGGCTGGTGGACTTTTTTTTTAAGGGGGGAAAATCATCGAATGACTGCTCCCGCCTGGGTGAGGCGGAAGGGAGTGTCAGACTCTTACTGACTAAAAACCACCCCGTTCCTTCTCCTGCATGTCGAGCCGGAGCCTCGGTTACCCGTTAGGTTCTCCGCTGGTGGACTAACGAACCAACAGACAAACAAAAGTTTCTTTAATATAGGTACGAAATACGGTCAAGGATTTAGATTTCTGTTCTTAGTTTTCGTGTTGATCCTTATTGACCGGCGGATTAATGTCAATGTTATGCTGTAAAAGGATTTCGTTGTTGATAAAATTTTGTGGGTTGTGAATTAAGTTTTTGAAATCATTATGGAGATTGACTCGTTGGTGATAAGTCACAAGTGCGATTGCTAGAATATAAGAAAGAAAGAAAGACAAAACTTTATTTCACGCCAAAAAACGAGTGACATGTACATTAAAGTCATTGTATTAGTACCTAGATACTGATGGATACATGTTCATGTTTCAAGTCTGCCGCGAAATGGGACCAGTTCAGCATGTGCAAGACTGGGCCTTGCGCTGGTATTCTACTGGCCCCTTAAGTGACTCACGGACGAACAAGCCACCAATTAGACATTAACGGTTTAGATTAAATAAATTGATTAAAAAAACATAATAATTTTACAAAACAAATGAAGAAATAACATAAATAAATAATAATTTAACAAAATAAAAGAATAGAAAAATAAAAACATAACAGGGTAGTTACATATTATATTGAAGAATTTCTCCTTATATTACTTATACAGAAGAAAAAAGCAAGCTTTATATCTGGTTTGATTCTTCCCGTTGGGCAAAGTGTTAAAGGGTATTGTGATTTTCTTTTGGATTTGTCCGAATTCCAGACCCGGTTGCCCGGGAAATAAAAAATGATCAATAATATTTTGCTCGACCTGAGAATAAAACCTATCGTTACTCGATCAACGAGGTAGTTAACAAATATTAATAAACATATACCTTAAAAAAGAACATGACTGCGTCGTTGGCCAAATGGTCACAAGTGCCCGGCGGCAAGGGGTCTCGGGTTTGATTCTCGTGTCGGGCAAAGTATTAGTGGGTTTTTAAAAAAATGTTAGTAGGAGCACGGCATCTGGAATTGTGCCCGGTTTATGGCAACAGGCTCACTCATATAACATAAATAGTGAAAAGTGGGTGTTACATTAAACGGTGACATTAAGTGCCGTAATGTGTACCTACACATTCCGGGTGAAAGGCGTGATATTATATTATGTGTGCTTAAAAAAGAACAGTCAATCTTATATTCGAAGTTCAGTAAAAGAAAAATAACTTTTCTGTAAAAGAAAATGTTTGAAAATCTATACCTGAGTTCAAGCAAACGATTCTTCGATATCAAATGTACTACAGTTTCCCATTTATAACCTTCACTAAACTACAAAGTTACCTATAAAATTGGTACCAAACTACCAAATTTTGTACAAAGAAATCTAGACCTCAATATTTAGGTGATAAGTTTCAATTTTGTTTGTTAAGGAGTCGGTGAGGTCGGTATAAAACTACAACGTTACTTTCAAAGGAGTTTAGACTTTAACTTTAGGAAGTAAGTTGTGAATTAGTTTGTAATACGACTTTGTATCTTAATAGTCAAAGGATTTTAGACTTTTATATTTAGGTAGCAAGTTGTGAATTCGCTTGATAAGTAGTTAGGTAGTTAGTTATGATATAAATAGTGGTTTGGACTCGACTTTAGAAAAGTAAAGCTAGTTTCTGTAATGGTCTTTTAGTTTGATTTAAACGGCAAAAATTGGCAATAGGCTCACCCCCTATTACATGAAACTATTAACATAAAAAAGTAAAAAGTGGATGTTACATTGTACAGTGGTATTAAGTGCCGTAATATACACTTCTACCTACCCCTTTGCGAAAAAAAGGCGTGACGTTATTTATTTAAATGGTAAATTATTTTTTTGAAGTTCTAACAATGTTATGTACTAGGAATGCATAAGATACATATACATAAGATACATATACTTATTTATAATTGTTTTATTATTTAAACTTTTTTAAAACACCAAGGAAAGTAACACCTACAGCCTATGACAGGAACAGGACAGGTTGATGTCCCATGTAATAGGGGGTGAACTTATTGTCATATAATTAATTATTTCAAGCTCCAGTTTAAGTAAGGCAGTTTTGTATAACTGTATGCAACAAATTACTAAAATAGTTTTCGTATTATATATCACACAATCCCCGGGCATAGAAATAATAATCCCTAGCGACACATTGACTTTCTTTTATACGTTTCATATACCACGTTTTCACGTGTCAAGGAACATGCATTTTGAAGAAAAAGTATTTTCCACGAAAATGGGACAATTCTGTTTTCTATAAGATGTAGTGTAGAGTGATAGGTCGACAATCCCACGTGACTTTAGAATCACCTGTGATTTTATGTGCGCCTGGTACCTCGATCTTTGATACACTGAGTTTTATACCGTAGTAAGTTACCGTCTTGTAAATATTACTTCAAACAAGAAAAATGTTCTTTTATATACAAAAAGCTAATATTATTAAATTAGGAAATTAGATTTCATAGATTTCCTAAAAAATGCCCAATTCGGGCGTTACAGCAAACGATAATGGTATTCATATTATTAAGAAAATGCTTTTATAAAGTAGATACGTTAAAAAAACGGTTTAAATCCCCTCTCTTTCTAAGGTCTGTTAATTAATATACTAAAACCTTCTCCTATGCGTAACAAACATTTTTCTGAAAACCGCATCAAAATCGGTTCAGCCAGTCGCAAGATAATTGCGCACAAACATCCATACAGGTTAAACTGAGAATCTTCTTCTATTTTTGAAGTCGGTTAATGACCACTGAGGAGTAAAAGAGACACAAGACTCACTCCACCACTGACTAATCACCGATCTAGATTCAAAATCAGCTAAACTCGACATAAACAGGGTCTTTAATCAGACGCAGCACAACCTGATTCCCGAACAAGAGATCGTGGTATCTAACTAATGTCGAGTAATGAGGTGTTTGTATGCACGGACCGGACGACCTAATCAAACAGGACTAGCTGTGTGACACTTCTCGTTTTATAGGAATGTAGATCAAGTTTAGTACTAGAATAGTTTGTCTTGTAGTGATTGTATAATAATGTAATTTCTACCCATCCTTTAGTAGAATTCATGCGTGGCAGAGCCATGCTTCGGCACGAATGGGCCCGGCTTGGCCGGAGCGATACCACGGCCTTACAGAAAACCGACGTGAAACAACGCTCGCGTTGTGTTTCGTCTAGATCTCCCCTTCTCCCTGATCTCCCCAATCTCTGAATCCCCGAAAATCCTCTAATACGTAATTCCTAAAACGCCGGTAACGCACTTGTAACACCTTTGGTGTTTTAGATGTCCATGGGCGGCTTGCTTACCATCAGGTTATCCATCGGCTCGTTTACGGGATTATGCCATAAAAAAAGAATAAAGAGCGTTTATGTAAGCGTAAATCTTATTTTATTTTCATAGCTACCTATCATAGTCCATTTCATATATCTTATAGAGGTATAGTTACAGTTATGTAGACACAGAACTAGTACATTAATTTTGAAAATAACAACAAGTTCAAACATTTAACATTTAGCAGTTTTGAAATGATTAATTTCAAAACTGCAAGTGCAATTGTTCATCGTAATTTGACATTAACTACACAGAAGTCAGAGCTTACATTAGCTGGACAACGTTTGCCAAGCATAGTGCAATACTACGGAAGTCCTTCGGGATGTTTAAATTCCAACTTTGTTGTGCAAAGTCGATGCTGTGTATTTTGTAGTTGAAGCAATCATTTTTGTATCTTATTGTAATGTGTTAGGTGTTATTTTTAGGTGTTTCTTATTTGTGTCGGTTTGTAAGTTGATTCGCTTTGTCTTTCTTGTTGTCCTTTCGCCTGACAAGAACGATTTGTTTCAATAGTAAGATTAACTACATTAAACTTTTTTTTTTATAGCATAAGCCGGTAAACGAGCAGACGCATCACCTGATTGATGGTAAGCAATCGGCGCCGCCCACGGCCACCCGAAACACCAAGGCGTTACAAATGCGTTACCGGCCTTTTGATAATTGGGCTTCCGTTAACCGTCGTCACTCACTCGACGAAACCCAACGCAAGCGTTGCTTCACGTCGCTTTTCCGTGAGGCCGTGGTATCACTCCGGTCGAGCTGGCCCACTCGTACCGAAGCACGGTTCTCCCACACTTCATGCTTACAAAATAAAAAATAAAATGAATTCGGAAACTACAACAACACAATTTATCATTACTAACCCGATACCATCGATTTATCCATTGTCATTACACTATCCCTTAAACTCCCCAGTTGGTATCAGCTCTATATCCATCACCATGGAAGTTATTCACAAGGAACTAAAAATGATTGATATTAACAAGGGACCTGGACATGATGGTATACATCCCTTATTTATTCGTAACTGTGCGGATCAATTAACATTACCTTTACATTTTGTATTTAATAAGTCTTTGGAAGTGGGAATATTTCCTTCAGTATAGAAGCGGGCTCCTATAACCCCAATTCCTAAAAATGATAAACGAAATGATGTATCTCAATATCGACCTATTTCTAAAACTAATTTATTTGGTAAAATTTTTGAGAAAATTGTCACTTCTGCTCTTGTGGGCTCACTAAAGAATCATATCTCTAGCAATCAACATGGTTTCTGCAGGGGTCGTTCTGTTGAATCTAAGATGCTTATTTTTACAAATTATTTAGTGAACGCCATGGACAAGAGGTCACAGGTGGACGTTGTGTATACTGATTTTTCCAAGGCATTTGATAAGATTAATCATGATTTGCTTATAGAGAGACTGTGGACTATAGGTATACATGGCGATCTACTCCGCTGGATAAACTCGTACATCAGGAACCGATCCCAAGCAGTTTCTATAGAGGGATATTTGTCTAGATTCCTAGAAATTCCTTCGGGAATTCCTCAAGGATCCCATGCAGGACCGTTACTTTTTATTTTATATATTAATGACATTGATAAAGTCATTAATTATTCAAGAATTCTGTTGTATGCGGATGATGCGAAAATTTTTAAGACAGTAACATGTTATGGCGATTTTTTGGAACTGCAGTGTGACCTAGACCGTATATCTGAATATTGCTCATCAAATCAACTCTATTTAAACCTTGACAAGTGTTCTATTATATCCTACACCCGTAAACATAGACCTCTAAATTTTGATTACAAGATCAATAATAAATCTATAAGTAGGGTAATGGCTGTGCGCGACTTGGGTATAATTATGGATTCAAAATTATCCTTTAGTTTACACATAGACGACATAGTGAGCAGAGCCTTCCGTCAACTTGGCTTTATATTAAGAATTTCAAGACCATTTAAATATCCGCATACTCTGAAGGTTTTATATTTTAGTTTCGTCCGATCACTGCTGGATTTTGCTTGTACTGTTTGGAGTCCATACTACGCTTGTCATATTGACCGCATTGAAAAAGTGCAAAAGAAATTTATTAAACATTTAGATTACCGTGGAAATCATGAATGTGTATCATACGTGGATTCAATTACTCGTCATTCTCTTACTACTCTTGCCGACCGACGCATGATGTTTGACCAAGTATTTCTTTATAAAATCTTGAATAATTTCATTGACGCCCCTGAAATTTTGGAAGAAATTGCCTTAAGAGTACCCAGACCTGGTTCCCGTTCACAAAAACTTTTTTCAGTTCCTTTCTATAAAACGGTTTACACCAGTAATAGCTTCTTCAGACGTAGCACAGACACTTATAATTGTAAATTTAACGAAATAGATGTATTTAACCACAGTTTAGCATCATATAAAATTAAATTGCGCAACCTTCTCTTAAAATAATGTAACCTATGTTTGACTGCATGTGCTTGTGTATTCTGTTTAAAATAAATTGTGGGTAGGTTACTTTCATGCTACACTTAAAAATTGTATGGAACTCGAAGTCTTTTCGAACCTATTGTTTTCTTATATAAGTTTTGTTTTTTATGTGACTGTTTGTTTCCTAAATAAAAAAAAATAAAAAAAAATAAATAAAACTATCAAGATCATTTAGCTCCATACACTCAAACTACCAGTATACAAGTACCTATGAGATTCCTCCATCTAAGATATTCCCTTTGAATTAATCGCCTATATCGGATTATCTCGGCACGTGGTCTTGGCTGCAAATAGCATGATTTCCTACGGATATTGTCGTCTTTGATTAAAAAAAAGATGGCGTACTTCAAGCCTATTTCCCGTTTGCTTTCTTGAAAGGTGTAGATTTGTTTAACCGTTGGTACTAAGCCGTTAAATAGAAGATAATGTTTAGAATGGAATTTGTTATTACTTAAAAGTATTAAACGAGCATTTGCAATCTATATAATTATCTTATCTATACATACATACCCGAGCGTACGGCGCGTCGCGTTCCGCGCGCGCCTCAAAGAGCCATCAGACCACCACAGATGGGGCCCAATAGGGCCGATGCCGATTCGGAGTCGCGGAGAACCTAACGGGTAACCGGGGCTCCGACTCGACGTGCAGGAGAAGGAACGGGGTGGTTTTTAGTCAGTAAGAGTCTGACACTCCCTCCCGCCTCACCCAGGCGGGAGCAGTCATTCGATGATTTTCTCGCCTTAAAAAAAAAAAAAAAAAAAAAATCTATACATACATACTTATAATAAAATCGTAGGAAAAGTCAAAATGGTACATTAAACATTTTTTTAAAAGAATACTTGTAGCGTGATCTGCAATCGATACCGAAGCCAAATATATGGTTTTTGTAATTTTTGTCTGTATGTATGTCCGGGATGATCTCAAAAAGTACTGCATGGATTTACTTAAAATACATGAATATTACTTACAGGTCGGGTCAACATATAGGCTACATACCTATTATCACGCTATCATCTACGGGGGAGGAGCCCTATACTAGGTACTGAATCAATTCTAACGACATTCGTTAACGTAGAATATCCCTTGATAAAGACTAATTCAAAAGCATAAATTCTGCCAGAAGTCATTATTGTACGCGGACGAAGTCGCGGGCAACAGCTAGTATGTCCTAAAATACTTTAATAATTAGTCCGTCAATTAGGTAATGAAAAACTATAAGACACAAAAATTTTGTTGCTTAATAAAATAATACATAGATAAAACGAATCAAAGTTTAGGAGTGGGGGCTAAAACGTCATGTCTTCGTATAAAATGTTCATAGAAGTGACGTCTCGTGACATTTCAAATCAATACAAATATCGTCGAAAGTATTCGTTTCTGTAAGAAAATAAAAACTACGTGTCTAATGTTTTAAAATAATCTACCGGACGTACATTAAAATAAAAATTAGTCATCCACCCTATTCGCGGACGCGGAGCAACAACATATTCAACATAATTAGGCTCACTTGCTAAACATTTCGGCGGCGACTATTGGCGCGAGCGCGGACGGAGCCCACTCTAACGAGGCGTGGGGACTTCGAATTTTAAATTGTAGCGCGAACACACTACGTTGCCACCATTTTTGTTTTCGGGCTTCGCGCGTATTTTACAAAGGAGGTTGTTAACTCATAGTTGCCTACAATATAATATACGTAATTATGTGTTTTTGTTACTATTGGTATCTTATTTATTACTTACTTTAAATAATTCTGGTTGTACAATATACAGGCACAATATGAGACGGGGCACTTTTACCTAAATAAATACCTGTTTTATCATCTAAAACATAACCTATTTTGCCTATGAAATAACTTCAATTACAATGATTAAGGCGATGGTTTCGGGTCTCTAACTAAACAAGCGACCAGCGAGACCTGTAATTAATTGAAGGGTTCTGCCACAAAGCGGGAGAAAGCGTGTTTGTAAATTAAACTATTTTATGTTGGTAATTAGTTTCATTTTAAATAAGCTATTTCTTAATGCTAATATAACATTTTCGCTTGAATATGAATTTAAGGCTTTGGCTGCAGACACAATAGTGTTGACGGCAAATCCTTCGCTATGGACGTCCATTATGAGCTAATTTAAAGTAACAAATGACGATAGTATTGCTACCCAACTGTAGATATACCAACAACAGTTGCAACATTGTGTTAATGTAAACAAAATAAGAATTAACATAGAACACGCAATTAAAAGTACCTAATCTTCATCATCATCGGCTCATGTCCATCAATTACTGGACATTACTCAATCAACTGTTTCTATCCAATTCTTACTCCTTCAAGCTGCAGATCCACCAAGTGCTCTATAATTTATATTTCACGTTCACTGCGATACCCTAGCCCAAAACAATGACAGAAAAAAAAATACCGAACCTTATTCCAAATTCAAATCGCGCGCCTAGTCACCAGACATTACTCAGTCGGACACTAGTGTCAGGGGTGTATTTACATCTAGATAAATAATGTAAGGTCCCAGCTCCCGTGAGGTCCATTAGCTGGACCTCACGTCCAGTATTGTGCGAGGTCCATTGTGCCAAAGTTTTAGTGCTGAGTATTGAGAAATAGGGTCCCTATTGTTATTATTTGGAGAAGTTTTTGTGAATGTTGGCTGTGTTTGGGCTTTGAGTGTGATTTTGTTATGTGTCTAATGAGCGAATTAATTAGTATTGTTTAATATGTATGTATGTATGTATGTATGCATGTATGTATATTGTATTGTACTCGTGTGTAGGTATATACCTCTATATTATTATTATATTTATTTATGTTCATATCTAAAATATGTTAGTATGATCTTCTATTTTCGCAATTAAATCGTTGCTTGCTTCTTGCTCCTACCATTCACTCTTCTCTGCATCACCCAAAGGTCAGACTGGGAGAAAATGCCTGCGGCATTAAATCCGACTTGTGTACACTTTGTGCATGAAGCGTTAATAAATAAATAAATAAATAATATTATTGAACTAAGTCGTGAGAGCGACTGTCAAGCAAAAGTTCTATACTTCGGCCGGTCAAGTTAATATTGAGGTCTTCGCGGTTTTAAAAATTATCTCTATTATATGAGACTCATGCCACTCATTTTTCTGCAGCTGTGAAAAGTGAAACACCTCTATTTACTCTTTTGGGCATTAACCGGTCTGTTTTAAGTAACTTAAGGTATGACGTTGTGTTAAGTGAATAGCTATTACTTACTGAGATTTTACAAAATCACATTCCCACCACTTGTTGCAAAAAATTGTCTTTTACTTACCGTTCTCCTCGAATGCAAGTTCCAAACACCCATCTTCTATTCCTATAAAATGTTTTTACACGTAAACACCAAGTACATACAATTCCCGTTCCCTACTTTTGAAATACACACACAAACATACATAGAAATCTCTCTTATCACACGCAACAGCACCGAAGTTGTAACCGGAATTACTTACACTTAGACCTTTCTGGCATCACCCGCACAGTAAGTTGAGGAATTAAAGGAAACTTGTTATTTATTACACTGATATACCTCTACATATATTAAGATATAAAATACGTTTTGTATAAAATTCATTCCGCGTTAAGTCGAGTTAATTAAAAAAACCGAACGACAAACATCTGAATTTGGCAACGAAAATCATTTACTACCTACCTGGATCTAAAAATAGATGCATAGTGTTACCAGGCTTCCAGAAATGAAAAGAAGTTTCCATTATCATCTTCATATCAGCCACAAAATTCACTGTTGAGTACTGGAAATGGAAAAAAGAAGTTGACTGCACGCTTGGCGCGGTGGCTGGGCAACTGGCTGTCGCGCAACGGGTAGCGGGTTCGATTCACGCACGGAGCAACTCTTTGTGTGATCCACAACTTGTTGTTTCGTATTTGGGTGTCATGTGTATGTAAAATAATATGTTTGTAAACGCACTCACGACATAGGAGAAAATTCTAATGTGGGGCAACATTTTTTTAAAAAGATAATGGGAATAAATAGGTTCTTTAATACTATATTGTTGTTTTCGTAATAAAGGTAAACAACAGAATGTTTCTAAAAATATATTGTTTGACAACATATTGAAACTGAGATAGAAAAGAGCACAATTTCCAATAACAACACGCTTTCCGGTACCAGGAACGCAGAAAGTACAGGAGGTATCGATTGAGTCGTGCAAACAAAGACGGGGTTACGGTATGTTCACAAGTAAAGGTGTTGGAGCGAGCTCCGGATATTGCGTTGTTCTGTGCAGGAAGTGGGCCTCCTACTGCCATTGTTTCCTTTAAGTAACTACTAGAAGTCCGTACGTATAGTAGGTATGAGAATAGAATGGGAATTAATAATAGGTATTCAAACTGCTTTGAGATGTACTTATGTATTGTTATGAATGGCTGATGGTTTTAAATGAATTTTCTATGAATGTACGAATTAAATAACGTAATGCGTTTTAGTGGGTTGGAAATGGAAAACCTTAGTTCCACTATGACAACTTTGAAAAGCTCTATGAAAATTCATCTTATACTTTCGGAGATGTCGCGGAGAACCTAAATGGTAACCGGGGCTCCGGCTCGACGTGCAGGAGAAGGAACGGGGTGGTTTTTAGTCAGTAAGAGTCTGACACTATAGGCGGGAGCATTCATTCAATGATTTTCCCCCCTTTAAAAATGCTTTCGGAGATGTGTGCATAAAAACAAACAGATAGACTAATATTTATTTGTCATTTAATAATTAAAATACTAGGTATTAAAACTTTTGGGCTCGCTGTCATTGCAGCGGTAAGTCCCTTAAGTCTTTGAGGAGTGGCTTGAGAGAGGCTACGGCGTCTTCACCTACCGCCTGACGCAGATGCTTCCTGGACACGGAAGTTTCGGAAGGTTCTGTTTCGGATTAGGCGAAAGGAAACGCCCGGGTGCCATCACCGCGAGGGCCGCCCGGAGGACACGGTGGAGCATACGGTGGTGGTGTGCTCTGCATGGGCTGAACACCGCCGTGTCCTCAGGGATGTGATCGGCGACGGCGACCTCTCACGTTCGGCTCTGCTTCAGACCATGGTACGGAGCGAGGGGGACTGTGATGCCGTCTCCTCCTCCTTCTGCGAAGCAGTCATGCTAGCTAAGGAGGAGACGGAGCGCGTGAGGGAACGAACCTCCTCACGCCCCAACCATCGCTAGATACACTCCGGGTGTCGGGGATCACGAGACGATCTTCGGCCACCGTAAGCACGGGCCTGAGGGATCAGAACCGGACCCGAGCGTACGGCGCGTCGCGTTCCGCGCGAGCCTCATGGAGCCATCAGACCACCACAGATAGGGCTGATGCCGATACGGAGCCGCGGAAGACGTTAGGTCTTCCGCCTTTAGGGTTGCCGGGGCTCCGGCTCGAAGTGCAGGAGTAGGAACGGGGTGGTTTTTAGTCAGTAAGAGTCTGACACTCCCTCTCGCCTCACCCGGGTGGGAGAAGTCATTGGATGATTTTCCGCCGTCAAAAAAAAACAAAATATCACTCAAATAACAAAATAGTCCCTTCAAGATACCAGGAGTTCATAAAGAACACGAACGTTGAAAGACACGCATAACAAACACAAGGCTGGAATATTTTCATAAACAAACTGTCAAGTTTCCTGGTAACCGTTCGATGCCTTTGTGTACTTTCGAAGAGTAAGATAAACAGTAGGGTGACTGATAATGTTACCCTTGGTTGATCTGCAAACATAACATGAAAACAAACGGGTTCAATACTAAAATAATAAAATTCTGTTAATATCTATCTAGGTATATCGAAGGCTGTTGCCCTGTTCCATGGGCCTCGAAGAATGTGAAAAATGTCAGCACTATTAGAAATGAACCACCGTTAGATTCCACTGCTGTCCTATGAGCCACGTTTCAAAAGAGGAGTTTTCCATAATCACCACGCTTGGCAAGTAGGTTGGAGATTGCAAGTTGAAGATCGTAGATTGCAAGACTGCTGCTACCTGGTCTCACTGGTCTAGATTCTTGATACCAGCGGGAAGAGTAGGGTGGGTTCAATAGTCTTGGCGGCGAATCTTTTACTTTAAAGTACTGGATGTCAAAAACACAATAATACTTTGTCCACGATAGCTTACCAGGTAGCAAGCTATCGAGTTTCCGATCCCTGGTACTAGTAGTTCATAAGCACTGAAGAGGTTTTACCCATGTAAGTTGCAAACATAAATAAAAAGTTTTTCCGCTTTCTAGCAGGGAAAGTTGATGGGCATTATTATTATTTTGTTTGCTTATCAAACACGGGATATTGTATGGAAAATATTTATATTAGGAAACCGTATTATATTTGTCCGTCTCAAAATGTTGATTTATTTTCAGGTATTGCAGGATTTTCGTTACAAATTCCCAGTTCTACAATATTTCAGTGCTAACGCCTAGTTTGAAATTGCATCTGCTATGTGGTAATATGCTTACATGGGACTTATAATCATCATTATCATCATCATCAACAGCAGGAAGACGTCCAATGCTGGACAAAGGCTCCCCCTTAGTCTTCTATGTCGTACTAACAACGCGATGTTAAGTAAGACAACGTTCCATGTCATTCCATAATTATTTTTCTTTTCTTACAATTTTTCAAAATTTTACGTACCATTTACCCCTTAGGGTAACACCAAGGTTTGTTGTATTACCCAATTTACCCTACGATCTAGTAACATGTTAACTCGGTAACAACCTTGCTACTTATTAATTTAATTAATGTTAATTAGTGCAGCGTCACACGATGTTTCTAATCGGCTGTGGTTGAGCGAAGCTCCGTGCTTAGTTGGAGAATGCTTTCAAAATAAATGTAGTTCATTTTGTACAGCCTTGATACATGTTTTGGGAGTAAACTTTTGATGTGGTTATGTGAATTTTTGGTTGGGTTGGCAAGGCGCATATGTAATGCAAGCGCCTTAAGTGTTGCAAGTGTTCATAGGTGGTCTAGCGTTCATAAGTATTCTAAGATCTTTAAGTGTGGAGAGCCATGCTTCGGCACGAATGGGCCGGCTCGACCGGAGTGATACCACGGCCTCACAGAAAACCGACGTGAAGCAACACTTGCGTTGTTTCGTCGTGTGAGTGAGGTTACCGGAGGCCCAATTACCCTCCCCTTCCCCAATCTCCCCAATTCCTGAATCCTCAACGATCCTCAAACTCCTAATCCCCAAAAGGCCGGTAACGCACTTGTAACGCCTCTGGTTTTCCAGGTGTCCATGGGCGACGCCGATTGCTTACCATCAGGTGATCCGTCTGCTCGTTTACGGGCTTATGCAATAAAAAAATTGGTCACGGTAACCACTTACCATCGATGGGCCAAGTTTTTTTAGCCACCGTCGAAAAAAAGGATTGTTGAATCATTGATTGAGTTATTTTAAGTAAGTAGTATCAGGGACTATGCCATGATCGATCTCTTTGACTGGATTTTAGTATTACATTGTTCTCACAAAATTGAACCAACAAAACTATATAACTAGAGAATTGTATTGTGAATCTGATTGAGAAAGAGTAACCTTTGGAGTTTCTTGCTCGTTCTTTTCCATAGGAATCTACACCTTGGAATGAGCAAATAGCTTCACCTTTCAATTTTTTGTTGACGTTCAAAAGTGCCTTCCTGGTCTAATTGAAATAAATGATTTTGACTCTTGACAAAGTCAAGTTTGAGTTTGATAAAAAATCATAATGTGGATATGGAGACTGTTGTTAGATTTCGAAATTTCCTGTATGTCTACTCGATAAGGCGAGTTACACCTTGATTGTTTAATTGGAATCTATTTAATACTAATACTCATTCCTTGATTGCCTCGTTGGCCAAGTGTTTGCAAGAGTGACTGCCGGGCAAAGGCAAAGGGTTCGATTCCCGGGTGGGGCCAAGCAAAACTGAGGTTTTTAAAAAATCTCAGTAGTAGCATGGAGTCTGGAATTGTGCCCGGTATATGGCAATAGGCTCACCTCCTTTTACACGGGACTCATAACATAAATAGCGAAAAGTGGGTGTTACATTATACAGTGGCAATAAGTGCCGTAATGTGCACCTCTGCCTACCCCTTCGGGGGTAAAAGGCATGATGTTATGTTATGCTATCGCAAGCTGTGGAGTTGAGCAATATGATCCTTAAAGTTTAATTTTCTCAAAGCAAAACAGAGCATTTGTTACTTCAAAGTAATTTCTCTAGTTCTAAAGCGGTAAGGAAGTTTTGTGAACATTTTAATTGAAATGTCACCAACATTCAAACTCCGTTTTCAACTAAGTTTTATACAAAAAGATATTATGACAAAGTTATTAATGGTTTCCTTGTAAACACATCGTGACAAGGAAATTATTCTTGGCTTTATTATGAAAAACATTACAAATCTTATTAATCTAAAAAAGTACTTACAAGGACTAGTATGATTTTTCTCATTCGCATTGTTTCTGAGAAGCTATCAAATAGATGAAATACCAATATATTTTCTAACTAACTTCTGCCAGCGGCTTCGCCCACATTCCCATGGGTAAAAAGGCTAAAAAGTTACTCCAGACCATAATCTACCTCTGTTCCAAATTTCATCCCTATCTATTCAGCCGTTTTGATATGACTGAGTAACAAACATATACAACCTCACAATTTTTTATATTTATAATATCGAATCAAGCTAATGTCAACTATCGGTTCTACAGCTACAGCGAAAAGTTCACTGCGCCCGCAGTGAACTTTTCGCTGTAGCTGCAACTTAACATTCGACAAACTTATATTTAATTATATTTAGAGAGTATTTTAATTAAAACATTAATAAAACAATAAATAAAACCACAATTAATTAACATAACAAAGACACGTCAAATAAACGAGGTAATTTTTCAAATAAAGCAATAACAAACGAAAAACGTAGACACCAACCGTTTACCTACTCAAATTAATAAATGTGTAGGCAAAAAGGTAGGAAAGTAGGCAAACTGACATTTATTTAGTTGTCCCCGTAAAAAGTGGGGTAAGAGTAACTCGTTTGTTAACCTTAATTTATTCTACCTGGCTCCCAACGATAAGGGTCGAAAACAGTTGTTGAAAATTGCACATTGTTAGATGTTTATAGTCTGTTTAACTGTGAGGTCTGCCTAAATATGGTCTGGTTTCTCGATTATCGAAGATTTCAGTTTTAAAGCAATATACAATTTTGTTGGTCACGTAGTGGACATGTGTCTTCCGAGCAAGAAGTCCTGGGTTCAATTTTGGGGTCGGGTACCTAATTGAAAGTTTTCGGTTTTTCGAAAATTCTTTGTGTGGAATTGGGTTAATCTAACATAAGATAACGCCTTTTATCACCTAAGGGGTAGGCAGAGGTGCATATTACGGCACTTAATACCACGGTACAATGTAAGACTTCATTATTCTATGTTATGAATCCCATATAATAGCGGTTGACCATATTGCCATATACCGGGCACAATTCCAGGCTCCATGCTACTACTAAGATTATTTTTAAAAACCCAGTAATTCTTTGTTTGAACCGGGAATCGAACCCGGGACCCCTCGGCTACCTGGCCAACGAAGACTAATCTAATGTTCTAAATATTGTACAGTATACTTACGTAGACTTACAGCTAAAACTTTTGATAATCCCTGTTTACATCTAGTGAAAAAAGAAAATGGATTGTAAATGGAAAAGGAAAATTTCAGTTAAAATAAAACTTCAAATTAAAATCGTTCACAACGTTTTTATTGCACCGTGTAACATTTGTATAACGATACCTAAAACTTACTTACATTTGTTTTTCTAGTCACACAGCAATAATATACAAATTTTTGGCCTCTATGAAAAACACTGAAAACATAAGATGCTTTAAATAAAACAGTTTATAAACAAAACTTTTCTCTTCATTGCTATTAACAATTTTGGTCTTCTAGTAGGTACATCTCTAAAAAAAACAATAAGTTATCTAAAAAATTGGATAGGTAACAAGACATAACTTAATTGAAATCTCTTTTCCCGCCAAATATTCTAAATATTCTCCAACGAACATCATAAGTGTCAAAATGTTTAACTGTCAAATTAGACAGGTGTCAAAGAGACAGTGACTTTGACATTTATATCCTAACCGATAGCATTAATGGGCAATTATTTAACTCACGTGTTACCTAATTCCTCACTTTTCTAGTAATTATAATTACAATAATATTTAACAGTAAATAACTATTGCCTATCAATTCTAAGTTCACACAGCAATTTATGCAATATTTATTGTTTAAAATGATATTTTATAAGTACACGTCAAACTGAGAAATATTAGCTTCGCCCAATTTCTTACATCTTCATTATACAATTAATATCTTAGTAGATTTTCTCTCTTTTCTCAAAATCTTAGATAACATTTCTCATTTCCACCCAAATTTATTGTTTATCAAACATCTCGATAAAAATTGTAAAAAATATTCTAATACCTATTAAACGCAACAAACTGTAAATATATTATTTTACAACGTTAGGGTTCTTCCTAATGCTAATAAAGAAATTGTTTACAAACAACATGAGATAGAGGAAGCACATTCATAAAAAGCACAACACAGAGTCATTATAGGACTAGAAGAATTCGGTGTATCATAACTACTATTCATTGAAGAACATAATACGAAACCATTTAAAAATATCATTGAAGATAGAAATGAAATAGTAACTAATGATTCTAAAACATTAGCTAAAGAAGTATAAGAAAATAACACTAAAAATAGAAATGATGATAAAAATCTCTCGTTTACAGATGTTAATGAGTCAGTTACACATTATTTAATCTATAAAATTGTACACGCAACATTCACAACTTATCAGGTATGCCGAGACTCTAAACAGTAACTAGATATCGAAGACTTAGTAGAAAAGTGTAAAAGTACCCTGAAATAAATGTAATACACGAATAAGTTTAAAGCTTACATATTGTTAGAAGGGCGTATTATTACGGTGGGATCATGAAACTTGATTACAAAAATATTAACTATGAAGAAAATTTTGGGGCTCTAGACAACCATATTGTAGAAGTTGAAGCATTTTTTCCACTTACTACGAAGAGATGAGTTAACTAAGGGTTCAAATTATAGATATTTTTGATAAAATAGAATATAAATAGCATACAATTAACAAAATTCGCAGTAACGATAATGAATATCAACTCATTTCAATAAACAGGCACCAGAAATAATTGAGCTTTTGTTTAAACTGTTCAACCAATATAAATTTCATTTTATATTCATTTCATGTTATAACATCATTTGCGAAACCACTTTCTACAAAGCCCAAAATAAATTGAATTCTCCGGTATTTAATCAGTAATTTAAATAATACCAACAAGCGTTGGAAATTTAAATTCATTGAAGTCATTGTGGCTTTTGGCAGAAAAGTTATTTTATAGGATAAAACCTTTCATTGTGATACTTGAAGAAGTATCAGCAATTTTCGAAGTAAATTCAAGGAAGAAAAATATTGATAACGTTGAAACAACGGCAATAGATTGTGTCAAAGCTATATTCAGCCAAAAAAGTCTAATATTTCTTTTCATATGTCATAATTGGGGTTGGTTTTGGCACAAATCGTTCGTGGAAATCGCTTTTCTCTAATACAATGAATTATTACGGTTTCATTATTGGTTCGAGAGGGGTCAATGTGTGATCAATCCATTATTTATGTTTGTACGATTATTATTCCACAATTGTCCTATAGTTCCATGAATTGCGACATCTGAATTGCTTATTGACCCAATAACTGTGATGGAAATACGAAATTATGTAACAATATTTACTACTCATACAGCCGTTTTGAAACATTAAACATTCGCATTATTAACAGCGTTCATTACTCCTAAATTGTGTACGTTTAGACATGAAGTGGACTTGATTGTTTCAATAGAACCAAAAACAGTTTATAGTTAGTTTAAGAGGATCTTTGAAATCGCATTCACCTTAACTCAAGGTGAAACAGACTAAAATAGATAATAGAGGTAATACAAACCAATGCTATAAAATAAATAAACTTTTAGTAAAAGACCAACTTTCAAATTGGTTCGAAGTTACATGAATTGAAGTTACATGGTTAGATTGGATTTTGCACAAACCAGGCCCATCGAAAGTTTTCTAGTGCAACTTTCCCAATTGATGGATCTGCAAAACCTGCAAACGAGCAGTGAACGGTCAATTATAAAACCTTAAAATAGACGAACACCCCGTTTGAATTACATAACTTCCATTACTTAATTAAATTGGATAAGATAAACAAAGATTTATGGGTCAAAGTAATCTTGTAAAGACTTCTAAGGACCCATGTTTATGGTTCTATTAAAATAATCAAGGGAAGGGTCAAAGTAATTAACTGTGCTAAGCAATCACGCACCGAGTCTCATGTGTACTCCCGCCGGCTGAGGAGTCGGGCGGTGGCTCCGAGCTTCTACCTCCACCACTCCACTCGAGAGCGTCTATCATTTCCATGAGCTCTTTGAACACAGCTATAACTCTCCAATTATATTTAGCTGAACACTCCACGTAGCCACACTTCCAGTGCTTACGAACTAAGTTTACGATATTTCTTCTCTTCTCTCTTGAATCTCCACAAGCGCTCTCAGCTATCGCAAGTTGCTGAAGTCCACTCGCTGCTGACGGAGTGTTACTACACAGTAGGTCCTGTTTATTGCCGACCACTAACACTGGTACATTTCTCATGTCCCGACTTTCCACCATTTGGTCTCTCAAAGTTCGTATGTACTGGAAAGTTTCAACGTTAGATAAATCGAAGACTAAAATGTAGGCTGTAGCGCTTCTGAGCCCATAAAAACGGTAGTGAGCCCACTCGTAGTATGAATTTATTGGGAAGTACGGTATAACTGGAACGTCCGTAATTTTGACTTCATATAAATGCTCGTTGATGATCACCGAAGGGTAGAAGGTATGTTTACGGTCGGTTGGCACGTACTCCTCCGAGAAATCGCTCCACACGAATTGCTGCGAACAAGGAAAAGGAAAACGGTTATTAAAAGGGGTTTTGTAAAGTGACTAAGATGGATTTGGGTTGGATTCATTAATCACCGTATAAGCTGTGCCTCACCTCGCCCGGATGTGTCGTTATCGGGCTGACGACCCGACATCAGGTGTGCGACACGGGCAGTAACTTTGACAGTTAGGCGCGAGGAACTTAGCTATTGCTCCTAGGGGAGTAGATTCAGTACTCGTTTGTGACCTGTTTTTGTTTGCCTTGAAATGTGTTTGCGTTTACTGTACAATGGAAAGGTTTTGTGATTATGATTTAAAGTAACAGGTAAATAATAAACATACAAAGTTGAAGTACAATTTTCAAAGTCGGGTTTAAATAAACCGTTCTATTATTTTCATGAGTATTTATTTCATTTTATGTAATGTTAAATTTAGGTTTTTAGTTATCAAATTAAGACCAGCCTAACATGGTGTTTACCTATTCTTTGGGTGCATAAATACATTTACAATAGCTTACCAAATTTCATACAAAATTAATACAACAGTAGTCTTTAAATATTGGCAATAAGGTCTATAATAAAGGTGGCTGAGAGAGGGCCGGTGTCCTCTTATCTTCAATAACATCTGGAAAAAAGTAAAACAGACAAAGTAAAGTAGACATACAATTTCAAACACCGCCCCCTATAGCATTAATGTCCAAAAATTCAAACGCTACTCAATTTTAAGTCCCGTTTAAGTAGGTATAGTCAATACTGCACGGCTGATGCGGTGCCGGTGGCTGGGCAACCGGCTGCCGTGCAATGTGTCGCGGGTTCGATTTCCGCACGGAACAACACTTTGTGTGATCCACAAATTGTTGTTTCGGGTCTGGGTGTCATGTTTGTGTATGTGAATTTGTATGTCTGTAAAACGCACCCACAACACAGGAGAAAACCCTAACGTTTTTATATAAATAAAACAAAAGTTCTATCTCTACAAATTCTTTGTAAAATTAAAGAGATGGTACGATATTTAAGTACAATTTAAAATTAGTAGCTTTTCAGAATTCGGGCAAGCCTTTTTTTATGGCCTAAGCCGATAAACAAGCAGCCGGATCACCTGATGGTAAGCAATCGGCGTCGCCCATGGACACCTGGAACACCAGAGGCATTACAAGTGCGTTATCGGCATTTTGGGGATTAGGAGTTTTAGGATCGTTGGGGATTTAGGAATTGGGGAAGGGGCCTCCGGTAACCTCACTGACACGAGGAAACATAACGCAAGCGTTGCTTCACGTCAGTTTTCGGTGAGGCCGTGGTATCACTCCAGTCGATCCGGCCCATTCGTGCCGAAGCATGGCTCTCCCACACTTAGACTTTCACAAAACCAATGTTTCTACAAAACAAAAATTATCTAAATGCAAATCTTACTCACTCCACATATTGCGATCACAAAATTTGACTTTGTAACAGAACATACAAAGTTTATTCATGACAAACAAACAAACAAACAGTACAAAACTAGCGCCCAGGTGTTCTGAGGTAAATGGAACTGCAGTTGTTTTCAAACTATCCACACACCTATATAGAGGTATACATCTGTGTTCGAAGCTTTGTGTATAGCTATATGTTGATTATTGAACGTGTGTTTAGAGGTAGTTTACATTTTGACTAGTTCTTCTAAAATAAGTTTGTCTCCTGATTAACATAACAAATTCGTTTATTTAAAAAAAAACTCTGCCCCTCTCTAGGATTTTATTCTGTGTCGTGGGTGCGTTTACAAACGAACAAGTTCACATACACATATGTATATTTATGCGAACTTGTGTGGGCTTTAGTTACAAGACTAGCTTACGGCTGGTTTGTATCTTTACAGTCTCAATACTTTATTCTAATGGCAGTAAAAAGAAAACTTTACTCATTTTAATGACTGAAAAAAATGTTTTATGGTATCTATCGTGAAACATACTAAATTAACTAAAAATCGCGGGTTACTTAAGTAAATATACTGAGAAAAGCTCTACTAGTTTCGAGCCACAGAGGGGCTCTTCGCGGCGATGTCGCGCAGCCTACGCTGCTAAAGCCTTTTTTAGTATTATTGCGTGAGTAACCCGCGATTTTTAAGTTAACTGAAAGAAATATTGAAATCTTTTCAGTCTGTATTTCAATAGTAGGCAAATCGTACTTATTTTAAATTAACGCTATATTTATGTATGCCATGGTAGACTGAAGTATGTGGTTTAGTAAAATATTCATAAAATATTTGATCAGCTAGTTACACATGTATGTACACAAAACACCGTTAATTAGTTCGCAGCGCTACACATCGGCACTAGTATGACTACACAATATACATGTGTGGGTAATTTCATATTAATAGATATGTATAGAAACATTCGTCTATCACACACATCTTGGTATTTAAATATCATTTTTGTGTCGGTATACGTAATTATTTAGTAAATAAGTTTAAATAAAAACGAGGGTAAAGATAAAAATAACTTATAACAAACTTTGAATAAATCGAAATCAAATAATGAGCAATCGAGCTATACAATACCCATATAAATATAGTGTTTTCTCATCGTATTTTTATGTTACTGAATGGTATACAATATTTCGATCATTCTCAGCGCGTTTGGCGTAATGGTTACCACCTCCAGTAAAGTGCCGCCGGATCGATTCCAGCTTTCACAAGTAATTTCAAGAATTCAATAATCAAATATTTAAAATTTGAAACAATGTTTTAATCTTTTCTTTTTTTTCTATCCTATTTTTCTAAATCTTCTTATGTTAATTTTAAAAGTATAAACTTTATCGCATGATATTTCCCAATTCGACTATAAGATTTATTGGCATATTGATTAATTATTATTTAAAGAACTTTAAGAACTTAACTGTGGTATGATAATTAATTATTATAAATATTGAATATAAAACCACTTATTTGTATAATAAATAAATTAATTGTAATAAAAGATAGTATTGTTTTATTTACCGACTTATCTGCTTCTTTTATAGCCTGATCTAATATTTCAAAAAACAAAAAAAATAATAATAAGAAAAATTACATAGTAAAATAAAAAAAGAATCTTTCAGCTGGAATAGAACTCACATCATCATTGATCATTGAAAGACGATAAAAGCGTGCTCGACCACGAACACTACGTTAATACCCGTCAAAATGTCGGGTCATATCAATGATTGTAAATAGTTTTAACCTTACCCGTGAATTAAATTATAAAAATACATATACCGACACAAGAATGAAAATACCAATGTGAATGTGGTGGAAGAATATTTTTATACACAGTAATATGAAATTACCCACACATGTTCACTGTGTAAAAGATAGTAGTGTCGATGTGTGGCGCCGCTAACTAATTAGCGGTGTTTTGTGTACATATTTGAAAATGTCATATTGCATTACGTGAGGTTTCAGAAACGAGAGTGAGAGAAGTTTCGGAATGAATGTTGGTGATCTGGTTTGATATCTTTTGGTAAAGCAAAATTATTGTAAGTAGTTCGTTTTTGTTTAGTTCAAACAAATGCAAAGTTGTTGGCTATTTTTAGATGAAATTCTTTGAAGCGAATAATTGAAATATGATTTTTTTCTTCTGCGTCGTTGGCCGAGTGGTCGCGAGTGCGACTGCCGGACAACGGGTCTCGGGTTCGATTCCCGGGTCGGGCAAAGTATTACTGGGTTTTAAAAAAAAATCGCAGTTGTAGCACGGAGTCTGGAAATGTGCACGGTATATGGCAATAGGCTCACCCCCTTTTACATGGGACTCATAACATAAATAGTGAAAAGTGGGTGTTTCTTCTGTGTGCACCTCTGCCTATCCCTTCGGGGATAAAAGGCGTGATGTTATGTTATGTTATGATGTTTTTCTTTTTTAAAGTGTTAATTTTGTTATAACCAAGGTTTTTAAAGCTATTAAAAGTCTTTAATTTTATTTTCCCTTGTAAGAATGTTAATTTCGGTAGTTGTAGTTTCTTTTTTAGTAACAAAAATTATATTTTTCTCGTTCATTTTTGTATCTATAGTTTTTATTATCACTTAAGTAATTAAATGTTGGTTAACCTATAATTGGCGACTGTATAAGGCTAATACCTATTATTACTTTCAATATCACTATTTAAATAAATAAATAAATTGAAATCGGTGAAACTATTAGCTGCTTAGGAGAGCTAAAATAACTAGCACCATATTTTTAACTAACTTTTAGAACTAATACGCAAAGAAATTTACAGTTCAAAATCAATTTCCAATCGCTAACATTTCATTCAATACACTTACACATGCCACGAACGAAACCCAAGTAAAACAAAACTAAAGCGAGCTAAACTGAAGGTTGAACATATTATTTCACTCGATATTGCCAGTCGATCGGTTATAACTCTATAATAAACCTCTTTTCTAAAATTTTACCCACATCTTGGGTTATTTTCTAACCTCTTTCGTAGAGAAGCGAGGTTAAAAATATTGGAAAATTTTACTCGTCACTTCTCAAGCAGCCGCACGCTCTATTATACTTATACACTTCTGGTACTTCGATAGTTTAAGTGAGGTTTTTGAAGGAAATCTTTTAAGGATAGATTTTAGTTTTTAAAACGATTGATTTATTTTGTCGCACGTGTTGAGTGTACGCGCAGTTAAGCTCTATCATCCTTACTAGTCCTTACTAATATTATTAATCGGAAAGTGAGTTTGTTTGTTTGTTCTGCTTTCACGCCGTAACTACTAAATCGATTGCTTTGAATTTTTGCAGACGTAAAGTTATAAGTCCGGATTAAATAATAGGGTATTTTTTATCATGGAAAAATTTGATATTCCCGAGGGAACACAAAAGTATTGGTATAGATGGCGCTGTGTGTATATGTCACATAGGCTAGGCTTTTTATCCTTTTGTGACGCGAGCGAAGCCGCGGGTAAAAGCTAGTACTTATATAATCCTGGTAATTTGTCTAGTATTTAAAAAAAATCGCTTGAGGTTTATTACGTTTTTGGACTTTTCTTGTCATTATTGTATTTCATTGTATATTTCTAATGCCATTGATTCTATCTATAAACATTTCAAGCAGCCATTTAACTTACTAATCTTTCTCCTATAGATTTTTTCACCACTTCCACAAGAGGGTGAAGTTAACAGTGCTTATTATCGCAGAGCAGCTGGCGCACTATCGAAAAATTTAACTCATCACTTTTCAAGTGGCCAGCCTTTCAGCACGTGTTGAGTGTACGTGCACTGAAGCTCTAACACACTTATGCGCTCCTGGTACCTCGACTAGCGTTTTGGAAGCAAAATGGTTCGTTGACTTGATTTTGATGACTTGTTGTATGTTAAATAAAGTCAACTTTATAGTATTTATTTCATCATCAATAAGTCCATAAGAGTCAAGAGTCAACTGGTGATTGTAGGCCTTCTCGATATAAGAAGGATTGGCCATAATCTCCATGCTTCTCAAGTGCATTAAATCATCACAGTTTATATGTATGAACGCTCGTACCTGGTCTCTGTTAAATGTAGTTTTTTTGTATCTTTTGGTCGATACTGACCACATTCGCAAGAAGAGCAAGGTAACTAATATTATTCTAGCTGACGTCACCATACGGCTGGAATTTCATTTATTTTATTACAATAATAATATTGCTAGCTTTTCTGCTACTAAGTAACTGACAGAATTATACTGGTAACATTTTTGTGGAGAGCGTAATTAGTGTGTATAGAAGAGAAAATTAATGACCTGTCTCAAGAAATAAGATTTTAATAAGCTCTATAATGAAATGTTGACACATTCTATTTATCTTTAGTAGCCATATTGATAGAATAGGCTATAGAAACTACCCATATATAAGAAAAATATAATCACAAAATATTTGGCACACAAAGCTACAGTACACATTTGGTTCAATTATACTTTAGGGAAAAATATTTTGGCTAATAAAGCTAATATAATACAGGCAGAACACGAAAAACATAACAAGAAAAATATATGAGAAAATAATGTAATCAAAAATAATGGAACTGAGAAATAATGACATGATAACAACGCACACGTTGTTTGAGAAAAATAATGTTGGACAGACAGACAATCAATCATTTTGACGTATTGTTTTAGGTGCCTCTGTTGCGTCGATCCATGTGTTATATGTATATTTATTTCATAAAGGGAATGACGAAATAATAAACAAGTAAAAATGTATTAGACATTTTGTAGTATATCTGAAAGCTATTTTATTTAACTGTCAGTCAAAATGAATGAAATTGAATTTAAAATGGGTATTAGAGTGAGTGATTATAGTTCTGTCCTAGGTTCAGTTTGATTTGAATAAGATGAATGACCTGAAAATTTTGTTAGTGTAGGCGTTTCTTCGTAACATTTGTCAAAAATGTAGTCGTAGTGTCAAGAACCAGTGTAAAAGTGTAATCGTATAATCGTAATCGAAACCAGTGTAATCGTGACATTGTTTTAACATGGTGGTGATGGTATTAGGAACGATATGAAATGGCCAAGAAATCTACAATTAAATCTACACTACACTGTATTCATCCTGAGGAGTAGGTATAAGAATAAGAATAATCATAAAAAAATTGAAGATGGACAATTTAGTTTTAAAGATAATCAAACTTGTCGTCACGGTGGCCCGGTAGTTTAAGAAACCTACCAACAGCAAGTACCAAATGTGACTTTTACCGAGTTATAAGTACTTTCTAAGATTATTTAGACGCCACTGACAAACGGTGAAGGTAAACATCGTGAGAAAGCCTGGGCTGATATCGCCAATCTGCATTGAGCAAGCGTGCTGATTAATGCTCAAACCTTCTCCATGCGAGAAGAGACCTTTGGTCAGCAGTGGCCACTTATGGACGTTGATAATAAAACTTTATACATAAAAATATAGTACCTAACACTAATGATGTACAATAGAAACATAAAACCTTCATTCATAAACACTATATCAACTAACATTACTAAAATTATTATCTGACACTAACTCCACTCAAATGCGAAATAATCTAATTACACATTCCATTCCCAACGACTTACACCTGCGCCCTAGATAGTTAACGATCTGAAATCCCATATAATATGAGTAATATAACCCTACTCAAGCTTTGAGGGAGCCTACTAGGATCGAGTGTCGAGAATATGACTGTAACCCTTACCGTTTATGACTGTTGACTATTGTCATATAGATGTCACATGTCATCGGCCATTTTTAGTTGAGCTGTCATTTTATCATCATCATCATCATCAACAGCCTATATGTGCCCACTGCTGAGCAAAGCCTCTTCTCACGCGGAGAACGTTTGAGCAATAATCACCACGCTTGCTCATTGCGGGTTGGGGATTTTAAACTAATAATTAGAAATTATAAGTCCAGGTTTCCATACTATGTTTTCCTTCACCGTTTGTCAGTGGTGTCTAAATAATCTTAGAGAGTACGTATAACTCGGAAAAAGTCACATTAGTACTTGCCGTTGGTAGGTTACGAACCCTCACCCTTATGCATGAGAAGCGGGCATCTTAAACTCCGAGCCACCACGACTGCTGTCATTTATTTGTCAGGTTTTAAATTAGTGTTCATTTTAGTTTATAGATAGTTATTTATTGACGTAGTTTATTATATTTTTGATAGCAGAGTTTACACCTTTGTCTGCGCCATAGCAATTACGAAAAATGTTTTCTTATTAAGTTAAGTGATGACAGCCGACTAGATGCATTTGTCATCAAGCCTCCCTATTCGCTGTGCTTGTGTCATAAAATTAGAATATTTAAAGGATGGGTTGGATACAAGGATGTGGTAAAAAAAGCGGACATAATGTCACTTAGAAATGAGTGAGGCACTAACATTACAGTAGTTTTAGTTATGTGTGCGTGTGTAATGGGTTTTGTTACTAGACTGAAGAAAATGACAGGTGTCCTTCGTGTCAATGCGTTTATGTTCTGCGTGTAACTACGGTATCCAGGCGCCTAAGACGTTGTTATTAGAAATTATGTCCGCCATTTTTCAACATCCTTAGTTAGAGATCGTAGTTTAAAATTTTAGGATAGGGCCTAGGGGACCTTTATCTAAAATAGAGACTAGAGTATCTGGAAATGTGTAGTCCTACTATTTTATGAGATTACTAGCAATCCGCCCCGGCTTCGCACGAGTGCAATATGCATGTATACATATAAACCTTTCTTAAGAATTATTTTATCCATCAAAAAAAATCGCATCAATATCCGTTGCGTAGTTTTAAAAATCTAAGCATATATAGGGACAGACAGACGGCGGATAGCGACTTTGTTTTATACTATGTAGTGATTGGCATTTTATAGCATACTCTTTTGTGTAAAGAAATCCCATTGTACAAGTTCTTGAAACTTATATAAAGTCTAGTTTTCTAAAAGGTCTACTTGAAGATTTTTTATTAAAACCTCCCCAGTCTATATTTCTATTTGGGTTGCGACGGATCAAATATTGTATCCCGGGGCATTTTCTCTAGTGGATCGTGAAAAAGTGAGTAAATATGAAAATGTATTCTTGGAAGATGGATTTGTCTTCGACCTACAGGTCGAACCAAAGGCAAATATGAAATAGATTTATGTAATAGAAAGAATGAAAAATAAGGTTCCAATTGTGTTAGTTTTAGAATGCTGAAAATTGGTATAGAACCTCTTTGAAAACTCAAAATTCCTATGAGAATCAGACGCAAATACGTAACTTTTCAACCGATTTCAAAAAAAGGAGGAGGTTCTGAATTCTACTGTATGTTTTTTTTTTAATACGTGGACTACATTCATCATCAACAGTAACCTGTGACTGTTCTATATAGCACTATATGGCTCCTCTACTTAAAAGCATTTTCCGTAAATTCGACATTTAACTGGCGAGTTGGAGTTCACAGTTGTAAAGGCTCAATATATCGTAGAAAGTATTAATTGTTTCCACAAGTGTTCATGTGTGTATTTATGAAGCTATAACATGAAGTGTGGGAGAGCCATGCTTCGGCACGAATGGGCCGGCTCGACCGGAATGATACCACGGCCTCATAGAAAACCGACGTGAAGCAACGCTTGCGTTGTGTTTCGTCGTGTGAGTGAGGTTACCGGAGGCCCAATTATCCTCCCCTTCTCCAATCTCTCCAATCCCTGAATCCCCAACGATCCTCAAATTCCTAATCCCCAAAAGGCCGGTAACGCACATGTAACGCCTCTGGTGTTCCAGGTGCCCATTGACGACGCCGATTGCTTACCATCAGGTGATCCGTCTGCTCGCTTACCGACTGATGCCATAAAAAAAACATAGTGCGCCATTTATAAAGATCGAATGTGGTTTAAATAACCCATATACACCTTTTTATTACTGATCTCTTTAGCAAAAATCCACGTAAAGAATAATATCTACCGACTGTTCTGTATATTAATATTAATATTCAAAGGCTAAATGGAAATCGCGGTAATGTGGGATCCATTTTTCACGCCTCAAATCCTGAAATCGTACGCATAGCTAATGAATCGGAAAATATGTCGAGTCATTGGTATGTGAACTACATTGACGGTGGTAATCTTTTATTCTGAATATATTTCGTGGTGGTTGAATGTTGAAGGCATTATTCTGTTACGTATTGTTGCTGGGTGGAAAATGAATTTTGTTTTGCGGTGTTTTTAAGATTATTGTTAAATTGAAATTGGACAACAATAATGGTTCCGAAAAACAAATTAATTTCCAGCGATCTGTGGCCGACTATAAAAATGGATCTTCGAATAACAAAGCTAAACTTCCGAATACAATATTGAACCTCCGACAAAATTACTCAGTTACCGACAACAGACGTTTTAGGTTAGGTTAGGTTAGTATTGTGGCAATAAACAGTCATGTAAAGTAGTCGGAAAGTTAGTATTTTAGGCAGTAGATTTAATATTTTCAGTAAGGACAATTCTTTTTTTCTTGTCGGAGCTTTTATTACTACCCATTGAAATTGATTAGTAAGTACCTACTTGTCTGTTTAAAAATTTGAAATATGTTTGGTTTTTTATCGTGATCTATTAGAGGTAAGTAAATTGATTCAGTAAAGACTACAGGAACCATTGGTCATAAAGGACTACTGAGCAGAAAGAAGGTTGTGTTTATAATAAAAGTTTTGTTAGTCGTATGTTTTCGGCTTAACGTAACTGTTTGACGAGGAACTCGACTAGTTTCAAGTCATACTAGAGGCTCATATTCATGAGCAGCATTCCGAGACAGTCACCGCGTCGCGTGTAGACGTTGCGAAACGCGTAGAAAATTAAAAATCAGCTATATCTTAAAGATTATGCCGGAGTCACACTAACATCAACGTCAATGCCGATTATCGCAATGTTTACTACGAAATTATTGCGATAATTTTAACGCAATAAAGTGAGTGGCTACACTTGAAATTTCAACGTGAATGCCCATCATGCCAAACGACAATGTGAATGCCGTTGTCAAATTATCGCGTTGACTCGTGGATACACCTACGATGAACGTGCATTATTGCAATAAGCAATGGCATTTTTTGTTGGTGTGGCCCGGACATTATTGGCATGGTCAATAGCTGGGCCGATAATAATGTTTCTGTTGTACTATATTTAATTGTTTTTTGTACTGGTCAGTAAGGCAAATCCTTTATCCCAAAATATTCCCTTTTATCTCTTTACAAGCTTTTCAACTTTTTTGTTTTGATATCTAAAGTCAAAAAATCAATAAAAATAAATTGAAGTAAGAACAATTTCTGGCCACTGTACACACATAAATAAACAAAGACAAAACTCTATTCACCTGTATAATACTAGTTTTCCCAACAGCAGGTGCTCCGAGCAGCACCACTTTGACGAGATCGAGGCTGTCGGGACTGGGCTCCAGGCTCGGAGCCCCGCCCACCGTCAGGGTACCCCCACCACCTCGCTCCAAATAGTCCAGGTCCAATTCTGAAACAAATAGAAAGTATGCATTAATTTTTGAATGGCAACCATAATAGCAAACAAATTGTCTGATTAAGGGTGCCCATGCAAGACAAGAAGAGTTAGACATTATTTGAAAAATGAATACTTGATGGTCATTTCATTTCACACAAAACAAACTAACTTTAAACTTAAAAGTGGGTAAGCCATGCTTCGGTACGAATGGGCCGGCTCCACCGAAATGATACCACGTCATCAAAGATGTGTTTCGTAGTGTGAGTGAGGTTATCGGAGGCCCAAGTACTCGCCCCACATCCCCGATGTCACCAATCCCTAAATCCCCAACAATCTTCACATTTCTGATCCCCAACAGGCCGGTAACGCACTCGTGACGCCTGTGGTGTTCCGGGTGTCCATGAACAACGCTTAATTGCTTACAATCAGATGATCTATCCTATCAAGCCTGAATTTGTATGGAGCCGCGAAGAACCTAACGGGTAACCGGGGCTCCGGCTCGAAGTGCAGGAGTAGGAACGGGGTGGTTTTTAGTCAGTAAGAGTCTGACACTCCCTCCCGCCTCACCTAGGCGGAAGTAATCATGATTCGATGATTTTCCCCCCTGCAAAAAAGCCTGAATTTGTAGTAGTTATTATTATAACTCAGAGGTGTTTTTGTCGTTGAACATGTAAGAGCTATCATGAAAATGATGGACCTTATTTATAGTTATTTTATCCACAACGAAAGCTTGCTTTAACGTTGGTATTTGCGTGGAGATGAATTCTAAACATTTAATTTTAGTCATGAATACATTCAGACGTTCTCAGAGCATTTCTGAAGATGACGGTTTAAACAAGGAATTCCTTAGTATCCTTTGTGGTAAATAGGGTCCAAATACTATTTAAACATCTCATATTTAAGTTGTAGGAAGGAAGGTAGCAACAGCTTAGTTTAGAACACCTACAGAAATCAGAAAAAAAAAATAGAGGTAGATCATGGAAAGTGAATTAAAATTTAATGAAAAAAACCCCTTTGTAGTATATTTTATTAAAAAATTTCCTTGGTCAAAACAGTGGGTATTAGAGGTATTATATTTTACTAGCTGCCCCGGCAAACTTAGCACAGCGTAAAAACATGTTTCTTACCTTTTAAACCTGGTGACCATTTAGAACCATTTTAGTCTTGAAATGTCCAGGAAAGACTTCCACGAACATTTCAAGACCAAAATTAGCCAAATCGGTTTAGCGGACTTTGAGTTTTAGCGCGACTAACGAACGAAAAATATTTTTTATTGAAATATATGTATAGATAGATATGATTATAATGAAACGATACAAGAAATTTTGGTTAATGTATGTGATATGTCATTTTGATTATTTTCTGCATATTGCCATATACCAGAATTGTGCCCGGTATATGGCAATAGGCTCACCCCCTGTTACATGGGACTATAACATGAATAGTGAAAAGTGGGTGTTACATTGTACAGTGATATTGATGTGCACCTCTGCATTCCCCTTCTGGGATAAAAGGCGTGATGTTATATATTATCCTATGCCCTTTTTCGTCGCTTTTACAAGAGATCATGATCTCATTGAAGTCTAATGGTTTAAGAATTAACGTAGACAGGGCTGAAATTAAATAGACCGACAGAAATGGCATGAAATACTTGGCCAGGCGCGATATAGGTTCGGAGTCGCGGCTCCGGCTCGATGTGCAGGAGAAGGGACGGGGTGGTTTTTAGTCAGTAAGAGTCTGATACTCCCTCTCACCTCACCCGGGCGGGAGACGTCATTGGATGATTTTGCCCCCTCGAAAAAAAGGCGCGATATAGGTACCTACCTACTAAATATCGGTTCTTATTCACACGTGATGGAAGGTTTTCGACAGTGCTCTGTATAGATTCCGCCTACTTTATTTAAGATTCAATACTATCATAAATTATTTGTGATATAGAATAAAAATACCCTCTTAGTATCAAACTGGAATAATGTTACATTTTATACCTACCATTATAATAAAAGGACACGAGGAATATTTTATTTAAACTGTCAAATACCAAGCGGTCACCGGTGACCGCAACCTATTGTTCTATAATTGTGTCTGCAAAACCGGTACTCGACGAGTTAATACTAGCTTTTACCCGCGGCTTCGCTCGCGTTACAAAAGGATATAAAGTAGCCTATGTGACATATACCAATACACAGAGCGCCATCTATATCAATAATTTCGTTTTCCCTGGAGAATACCTAATTTTTCCGGGATAAAAAGTACCCTATTATTTAATCCAGACTTCTAACTTTACATCTGCAAAATTTCAAAGCAATCGGTTTAGTAGTTACGGCGTGAAAGTGGAACAAACAAACAAACTCACTTTCCGATTTATAATATTAGGCAGGATGTCTATACATTTTCCTCTTTCGTGATCTAGGTTATCCTTTCGAAGAATTAGGTACATTAGAATATACTTTGCACGCATTAGTTCAGTCCTGAAAGTATCAAGCAAAGAGTGTGTACCTAGAATTATGAAAATTCTTATAAATTTTTTTAAAGCAATGGAGGAATTTAATGTGATACAATTTAATAGTAGGTAAAAAAGATTAAGTACTTAGTTTTGTTTTAATAATATTGTCATATTATCATAATATAATATCACGCCTTTTTCCTCCGAGGAGGTAGGCAGAGGTGCACATGCCACTGTACAATGTAACACCCACTTTTCACTATTTATGTCATGAGTCCCATGTAATAGGAGGTGAGCCTATTGCCATGTACCGGGCGCAATTCCAGACTCCGTGCTGCTACTGAGATTTAACCCGACCCGAAAATCGAATCCGATACGCTTGCCCTCGACCAACGAGGCAGTCAATATTATTTTATCAAATAAATGGTGAATATCTTTAAAGACGAAGATGATGATTGAGAGAGGTTTATGAACAGGAAAAAGTACCCACTCATTATATTATCTTGTTTACCATTAATCTCATTGCGAAACATTAAGGCTAAGGGTTTAGAAAATATAATTCCATTCCGCAACCGCGGCGGGCGGGGGTGAAAATCGCGTCGTGAATCCTTAGCCTAACATAGTTTCTAGATACGGAGTCTAGAATAACAGGGCCTCTCTACAATATGTCAATCTACTAAATAAAATTGAAAGAGAAAACTAGATATAATATATCGTATCCTGATCGTAATAATAGTTAACAATTAATGAATAGATATTATAATATTATTATAATCGTAACTATCAATATACTATGTATAATTATGTTACGTCTAAGTAGTATATGTAATATAATTGTGTAAGTTTATTGTTATGACATATACATGTAAGTTTATATGGGGATTTATTTTATGTTAATCTATACTATCCGTTTTTATATGTATTTCTGTTGAGTTTTAAATACGCTTGCTTCTTGCATCGACCATTGTTTTTGTCTCTGCATCACCCAAAGGTCTGGCTGAAGGAGAATGCCCTAGGCATTAAGCCCACCTTGTACATTAGTGTGTGCATGAAGTCTTTTAAAATAAAATAAAATAAAATATTATTTTAATTATCCACGAAGGGATAGGCAGAGGTGCACATTATGACAATTAATGCCACTGTACAATGTAACACTCACTTTTCACTATTTACCTATGTTATGAGTCCCATGTAATAGGGGGTGAGCCTATTGCCATATACCGGGCACAATTCCAGACTTCGTGTTAGAACTGAGATTTTTTTTAAACCCAGTTATACTTATGTATTCTACCTCTAATAGTGTAATTTAACTCCGGTATATGCCACCGACCCGGGATTCGAATCAGAGATACCCGGCAGTCGGATTTACGACCACTCGGCCAACATAGGCAGTCATAATGAATAGATAGAAGTACAAAATACAAACATGACACTCATTGTGTATAAACACCCATATTAATTGATCTAAAAAATATCACAAAAAAAAATGTTCACAAAATGGCGCACAAAAACACGTTTTACTTTACAACATCAATAAAATCAAGAACCCATGAATAATGGTACAGCTATCATCAATATGGATGTACACAGCTGCACGTCAAACTATGATATCTAATATGAAACTGATCCTTGAGTGTGTGGAAGGATCATACAATGCTAGACCATGATATAACTGGTTTTATAGCTTATTGACTAACGGTTTCACATCAAGCTATAACAACCAGTATAAAATGACCCTTGAATATGTGGAGAGATTATACAATGCGAGATCATGATAAACTTGTATTGTATGTACAATATATAAACAAAGCAACAAAGAGATCAGTCCCTGTGATAAATTACTCGTAATATTGATTCATTCTTCATTTTATTTGCTTTATAGATATCTGTATTTTTTGTTTTTATAATAACTATCGTGAGACATACTAAGTTAATTAAAATCGCGGGTTACTCACGTAAATATACTGAGAGCTAGTTTACTACTACTACTACTACTAGTTTCGAACCACAGAGGGGTTTTTGCTCAAGGGCCACGACCGCGCACGCTGTTCATGAGGAAAAACCCCTCTGTGGTTCGAAAGTAGTAGAGCTTTTCTCAGAATATTCACGTGAGTAACCGCGATTTTAGTTAATCTGTATGTTTTTATCTTTTTTGACCAAATATAAAAGATTTTTCTACAACAAAGCCTCATTAGGCACTGAATGGTTCATTGTCTCTTTTCTTTCATCTTATATTATACCTACATAATATATAACAACTTACAAGTTGTGCATGTTTTAAGTGTGGGAGAGCCATGCTTCGGCACGAATGAGCCAACTCGACCGGAGTGATACCACGGCCTCACATAAAATTGACGTGAAACAACTTGTATTGTGTTTCGTTGTGTAACTGAGGTTACCGAAGACCCTATTACTTCGCTCCCAAATCCCCCCAATCCCCAACAATCCTCAAATTCCTAATCCCCAAAAATTCTTCTGGTGTATCCCCAACAATCCTCAAATTCCTAATCCCCAAAAATTCTTCTGGTGTTTCGAGTGTATGAGCGGCGCCGATTGCTTACCATCAGATGACCTGTCTGCTCGTTTATCGGCTTATTCCATAAAAAAATATTTGCACTGATCACCAATAAACAGCCTGTGATAGGCCACTGCTCACATTTACATACATCATCATCATCATCAACAGCCTATAAATGCCCACTGCTGAGCAAAGCCTCTTCTCACACGGAGAAGGTTAGAGCATTAATCACCACGCTTGCTCAATGCGGGTTGGCGATTTCAAACTTATAATTAGAAATTATAAGTTCAGGTTTCCTCACGATGTTTTTCCTTCACCGTTTGTCAGTGGTGTCTAAATAATCTTAGAAAGTACATATAACTCGGAAAAAGTCACATTGGTACTTGCCGTTGGTAGGTTTCGAACCCGCACCCTCATGCATGAGAAGTGGGCGTCTCAAACCTCCGGGCCACCACGACGTCCTTACATACAATGGTTTATTATTATCTACGCGCATTGCTCGCGGGTTGAAGATCATTCACAGTTTTAAAGGTTTATGGTTATCAGAGAGCCTTCCTGCCCGGTTTTTTGTCAAATGTGGAGGTACTAGTCCCTTAGTCCCTTTAGTATACTACTCTGCTCTCACCACAGATGCTAAATATTAAGAATTACATCTTTAATTGTTACTTTTCAGTAATAATACGAAACATTTTTTTGAAAGGGAAAAAATATCCAATGACTTCTCACGTCTTATGTGAGGCAAGAGAGTGTCAGGTCTAACTAACTAAACCCGTATCTACGCTTTGAACCGGAGTCCCGGTAACCCGTAAGGTTCTCTACGAAGCCTGAAGTTACATATAAACGTATTATTATACTCCTGTTTTACATGGAATGCGGAAAACAAACATACATTATGTTTTATTTACAAAAAGATTATGTTACCCCTTCACGTATAATTATATACCCTTTCGACATAACAAATGAATATATTCACAAAGGCATGCAAAATTGTAATTTCAATAGAAACATACAATATAAGAGCGCTCCAATAACTTTTAAGACCAATTAGAGACTTCAAAGAAAGTATTCATTAAATAACCGTTCAAAGGTAAAGAAAAAACTGCGAGATATTACAGAAAGAAAGAATATTTTCATTCTAATATTATAGTAAAAGTTAAAATGTATTTTATGAAAACTTTCACGATTTAATAAACCTCTCAAGATGAGATTGTAAAATGAAAATTATCAATTTATTAGCATTCATATTGTTTTAGTTTAAATATAAATTCTTTCATATCTTTTTGGCTTCCATTACATTACATTGTACTTACGTTAACTATTTGCATAAAATATATTTTTTTATGTTTAAAAATGAAAATATTAGTTTTGGTAACAAATAGTATTTTTTATGAGACAAGCCCGCCACATGATTTCGCAACCGCTGCAACTCCTGTAAGCCAGGATCTACAGTAGATACCACCATGAAAACACTGGAACACTGAAGTCCGGTGCGTCCCAGAGACAACAAAGAGTATGTTAACTTGGTACCGTGTTGATAGTTCGATCTCACAATTAGGCTACATGTAAATTTAAAGCTTCGGAGCAGGTCTATAAGAGTACCAGAAACTGGATGATGAGCTCTTAGCATGGCTTGAAACTGGTCGAGTTCCCCGTCAAATAGTTACGTGAGTAAGCCGAAAATATAATACTTAATTTAGTATCTCAGGAAAGTTTTAATTTAAATGTGTTATTGAGTTTAACTTACGTAAACACAAAAATAAACCAAGTTAAAACTAGAACCTTAAACACAGCGATAGCACACAAAACTGACATAAGAAAACAAAATTAATCTCAACATGAAGAATTTCTAAGCTAACAATCTGTCCAGCATTGGTTTGTTAAAAAAACAAGATGGAAGAATGTTCCCGTCACTTAATTCAGTGGAAGTTCCGCAAAGGTTTTTGTTCGTGTTCCGTGTAAGTCTCAGAAATGCTCTGATTTATTTCTTTGGACTAGAGAAAGTAAGTTTTCAAACTACTCGTTTCCTTTTCGCTAACTAATAAATGTAGTTAAGTTGTTTACTTGTACTTTCGGTCGCTACATTGGTTAAGTTGCAAACTGCGATTGCGAAGGTTTCGTGTTTTCGGTAGGAAAAAGCTATTTACAAGGTACAAACTGTCTTGTGTAGGACATTTCCATAGAGTTAACTCCACAATATATTTCACTCGAGGATGCGAGACTGCCTCTTTGGCCGAGTGGTCGCAAGTACGACTGTTAGGCAAGGGGTCTCGGGTTTGATTCCCGAGTCGGACAAAGTATTATTGGGTTTTTAAAAATTCTCAGTCGTAGCACAGAGTCTGGAATTATGTCCGGTATATGGCAATAAGCTCACTCCCTATTACATGGGACTCATAACATAAAATAGTAAAAAGTGGGTGTTACATGATACAGTGGCATTAAGTGCAGTAATGTGCACCAATGCACTGAATCTGTTCATTGTCTTCCCCCTTTGGGGAAGAAAGGCGTGATGTTATGTTATGTTATATTTCACTCGTATTAAAACTTAATAATTAAATATATATTTTTTTTGGGCAGGCCTCCCGCTAGGTGGACCGACGACATCGCCAGAGTTGCGGGGAGCCAGTGGATGCAGGTGGCGAGTTGTCGTTCGACGTGGAGGACTAAGGGGAGACATTTGTCCAGTTTAATGCATGTCGTGGTAGCCTTTATTAAGGCTACACTATACAGTGTTAAAATATGTTTAAAACTTATCACGTATTTTGGTGTATGCTTTAAATAAATAAGACCGCTCATTGTACGCATATCTACTTGAATTGTTTGTTTAATTGACTGCACGGTTGGTGCGGTGGCTGGGCAACCGGCTGCCGTGCAACGTGTCGCGGGTTCGATTCCCGCACGGGACAACACTTTGTGTGATCCACAAATTGTTGTTTCGGGTCTGGGTGTCATTGTGTATGTGAACTTGTATGTTTGTAAACGCACCCACGACACAGGAGAAAATCCTAGTGTGGGGCAACGTCTTTTTTATTAAGAAAAAGAAAAAAAAAGAAAAAAAAATTAATTGTTTGTGTAAAGCATATTAAATAAATAAATAAATTTAATTTGGAAAACCTTCACTTAGAGTTAAATTTAGGAATATATACGTACTTGAGACTACACAAAAGCCAAAGTCAGTACAAAGGCTCTAACTACAAGGATTTTTCGTGACACTAACTTTATTTTGAAAATGGTCAGCGTAACGACAGCGGAACTATACCAGACAGAATTAATAAATGAGCTAGCACAGACAGAATCACAAATTATAAAGAAAAAAAAACTTTACTGAAATTCAAATTCAGATCTTGAATTCGAAATAGAAACAGTAAAAACAGATACATCAAAAGCTAAGAGAATCCATGAATAATTTTGAAACTAAAAAAGAATTTGGGAGTCTCGATGAAACTCAAAATATTTAAAATACTTGTAAACTTGAAACAACAAGAGGCTTTAATTCTGACCTCATAAATTCTAGACTAGGGTTAGAAAACGAGTACACTCAGCATCACAAGTTGATAACCACATTTACATTTTCAAAGTCACTGTAATATACCTAAATCCGTTAACATGACATTCGCTACAAATAAATAATTATCAGAAAAGGGCACAAGTGACAATCACTTACTAATAAATTATATGTAATAAAGTATAATATTATTATAAAAAATTCTTCGACTTGCATGCCGATTTTGGCCATATAGAGTAAAAAAAGATAAATGTAACCGGATAAATGTAATTTTTTGTCGCTTGTCATGGTCACTGATTTAGGCATAGTACGGTGTACAGCGATGTTGAAAATCTAAATGTGGCTATCAACTTTTGATGCTGACTGTACCTGACAGTAATGACTGAGATAAAATATTCATGAGGTACAGAAACAGGTCCCTTAGTGAAGGGACAATAAGACTAGAACCTAATTGCTCGTTAGTGTAACCTAGGGATGAGAATTAGAAGCTGAAAGTACTAAATGAACCGATTTTCCGACGGTAAAATCTCGACAACTTTGTGATAGGCATAGTGGCTATTGTTGAGGCAATTTTCAAAATGTATTGACACGATGAAGACTGCTGGGTATTAATAACTATTTTATATGTAAGTATTGGACTTTGAAATTACTTAACACTGCTATATTTCGTTGGAAAACGAATCCACCTTGATAATAGTAGTGTTACTGAGAAAAATTTGCACCTATGCGAATAACTTTTTCTACGTAAGATAAATTTATTTCCCAGTATATCTCCGTAGGTACCACACCATCCATTAACGATTAATTTTTTTTTATGGTAAACGAGCAGACGGATCACCTGATGGTAAGCAATCACCGTCGCCCATGGACACCTGAAACACCAGAGGCGTTACAAGTGCGTTACCGGTCTTTTGGGGGAATTAGGAGTTTGAGAATCGTTGGGGATTCAGGAATTGGGGAGATTGGGAAAGGGGGGTAATTGGGCCTCCGGTAACCTCACTCACACGACGAAACACAACGCAAGCGTTGCTTCACGTCGGTTTTCTGTGAGGCCGTGGTATCACTCCGGTCGAGCCGGCCCATTCGTGCCGAAGCATGGCTCTCCCACACTTATCTCAGAATACAACAGAATAACCCTTACATTCGAAAACCAAATAAGTAAGCGAGATGCCATAAACAAGAACTCATTTCATTCAAAACATCAAAAATAACATCTTTTTTCAGCCCAGATTTACAACCATACCATGAGTAGATCTATACTTCACAAACAAGTAAACTGCAACCAGCACCCATACATCAACCGTTAACGATACACAAACACATTCTTCGTTCAATTTCAGAAAATATTCGCAATAAATTCAATTTTATAGAAATTGATTGCCAACAATAAACAAAATTCAGTGAACTTCATACTCGTGAAAATGTTGCCAAATATTTAAAATTATGTCGTGGGAAATGTATTACAGCTGACGAATAAAAATTTGGGGATAAAGCTTGGTATAAATCAGGGATGTTTTGGGTTTAAATCTCGGATACGCGACTTTTTTACCTTCACCTGACACTAGAGGTACAATGTGTTGATGAATTATGTCGAGATTATCCTGGAGTTTAACCGTCTGCAGCTGACGTGTAGTCCCACAGACACCGCGAAATACAAAATCACGTGTCATACCGTCATTTTTCAAATACGAGCATCACTGCTATACTTTAATTCTACAAAAATATTTGCTGTTGAAATGGTGTCTGCTATAATATACACCTCAGTTGAATTGTAACAATTTAACCACATCAGTTGCAGAGGGTTTATCAACAATTGTGTACATATTGGATTAAAATGTAATAATTAAAGTCTGAAAAATAATTTCATTTGGTCTTAAGAATGGCTAGAAGAATTTTAATCAATTTTGGATTATAATAACTTTAAATTAATTATTATGTTTTCGGCTTACGGCTTACGACCAGTAGCAGTCTGTGTCAATATGAGCCTCTAGCGTGGCTTGAAGTCGCGGAGAACCTAAAGGGTAACCGGGGCTCCGGCTCGACGTGCAGGAGAAGGAATGGGGTGGTTTTTAGTCAGTAAGAGTCTGACACTCCCTCCCGCCTCACCCAGGCGGGAGCAGTCATTCGATGATTTTCCCCTCTTAAAAAAAAAGCGTGGCTTGAAACTAGTCGAGTTCCTCGTCAAATAATAACGTGAGTAAGTCGAAAACATAATAATTTACTTAGTATATCTCACGAAAGTTATAATACAAAAAAATTTTTTTGATCACAACCTATTGTGTGTCTGATTTAGACAACATTGTTAGGCTAGTCACATCATTTAGTTTCCTATTCAGCTCAAGAATTAACTGATTTTCATTATGTTTACTTGGTTAAATTTGAAAATAACAGAACAATTAGTATGCTATAAAACCAAGTCTTAAGAAATCACAAACGCCAGCACATACTCAAGATCAGTCAGCTCATAAATACGATTCCAAAGTCAATGTCTAATTAAACTCCAAGCTGCTGTTAATGAAAGTAAATAAAAAACAAAATAACAACACTAAGATACAAGAAACACCATTCCCCAGCATTTTGTTTGACAGAAAGAGCTGAGAAGTACTGCAGTGGTAATAATCCAAAATGGCGGCGCAGAACGCCATTACGACAGAACATGTTATACATTTTGTACCCATTCCGTTTGTGTTTACGCATTTTCTCGACACTTAAAATAAAAATTCCAGTTTGGATTGGAATTTTCGATTGGAAGGTTAAAAAGAATTAAAGAGATTAACATGTAAGGCTTAGAAGTCTTAGAAATAGGTTAGGTTGACAGTTGTATGAAGCGCAATAAGGATGGCAGAATCACCAGGTGAATATATTATGAAGAAACTCGCAATAGAGGTAGACGTATTGAGCCATGGTACCGTGGTTAATTACCCCCATAGAATAGAGACGTGACTTATCTACATACATATATACATAGTAATTATATCTACCTGATTCTCTTAGAAGTATGGAACAATATAATTTTGAGATACAAGACGCAATTTAATAGTTTTGTATTCTCATCAGTCAGAACACCATCTTATATGGATTCAGAAATACGAACACCATTTCATCTACTTGTTGAAGATGAGAATAATGATAAAGAAGATAGAACTTAATTTTCTAATTTATCATGATCAGATATTTTTCGTTGATCTACGAAAATAGAAATAATAATAGAAACTTCTCGTTACACAAGGAAAACTGACAACAATAAACGAGTATCTCTCTCTTATACATATCATTAAAAGGAGTCCCTTCTCTTCATACGCATAAGCTACAAATTTTAACATATTATAGAATCAATCATACGCCATTATACTCTAAGAAAAGTTAAATTCCTTGCCCTTGTTACGCATTTCGGTGCATCTTAAGTAGGATAAAATTTGAAGAGCTGGAAGTTTTTGAGGACTTTATAATACTTGGGGAACGTTAAAGCCTTCGATGTATGGGTTAAGACGGAAGCAATAAAGATGGGCTTTAAAAGAAAATAAAAATTGTAAGAAATGTGGATTATTGCATAAATAAAATGTTTCCTTTTATATGTGTTATTTATTACCGTAATGTAAAAGTTTCATTAAAAATATAACATGGCAAGGCATAGCTAAATAATAGCAGATGTGAACCTGAACTAGTCATTTAAACAAAAAATATAAATAATTATTATGAATTTAAATATTGTATAAAAGGCTACATTCATTGCCAATCTTCGAAACTAGAGAAAAGACCTTTTTAGAGAGAGAAAGAAGATAACTTAGAAAAGATTTCAGTTTCATGACCGTTAATTTTAATTTATGAATCTTTATTTTATTTGACAATAATATTAACTTTGATCAGAACAATATTCGATGTAAAATAGGACAATAGTCTGAATGCAATAAAGCTCACATAATAATTCAATTAGCAGCCATCAAAGGCGAAAATGGGAGAAATGGAGGAAACGGTCTGTAGGATTCCATTAACGCTCTGGTAGTTAATACACGACATTAGAAGGAAGTGAAAAGAGAGATTATTGAAGTAGTTCAAGGAGTAAAATAATATTAAGTAATGGTTTAAAAAACATTAATTTTGAAGGATGTCCACCACTTGCTGGTGGAATGTATCAGAACGAGGGCTGGGAGAAAACAGATTGAAACAGATTTTTAGAAGTAATTTAGTAAATGTTGGCGTTTTTCAAAGTATATTGACACAGACTTTAACCAAAGCAGCTACTTTGATAGATAAAATAGTTAATAAGAGTAGTTAACTTAAATCGCGGTTTACTCACGTGATTATACTGAGAAAAGCTCTATTAGTTTCGAACCACAGAGGGGTCTTCCTCATGAGCAGCGTGCGCAGTCGCGGCGACGTCGCGCAGCTCACGTGAGTAACCCGCGATTTTAGTTAATTTAGTATATCTCACGATTATAAAAATAAGAGTAGTGTTTAAATTGATGTAAGTTTTGTTTAATATGTTTAGGGAATGATGGGTCTGGCATAGTCTATGTGGGACCAAAAGACTATAACTTAATAAAGATAAAAAAGAAGAAGAGGTGGTTTAAGTTATGTTTAAAATTAGCGTCGACATCCCAATGGGTTCAAATTATTTCGGTTAGCGACAACAATTTCTTTTAAACTGTCAAACACCAAGCGGTCACCGGTGACCGCAACCTATTGTTCTATAATTGTATCTATAATGACGTTACTTGACGAGTTAAGGTTTTTAATTTTATTTATTAGATGGCGAAAGCTTTATACAATGTATATTTTCCAGATCACTTTAATCTGTGTAGATGGAGGATCACTTGATGGGAAGCGATCAGCGCCGCCCATGGACACCTGCAACACCAGAAGAGTCACAGGTGCGTTGCCGGCCTTTTAAAAAGGAGTACGCTCTTTTCTAGAAGGTTTGAAGGTCGTATCGGTTCGAAAATACCGCCGACGACAGATCATTCCACAGTTTTGCTGTGCGAGGCAGGAAGCTACGTGAGATTTACTCGTACTACTTTCCCTATTGGATTTGAACTAATATGGTTAGTATTTACGGAGGCGCGGAGGGCTTGACGGGTTGCCGGGGCTTCGGCTCAAAGGGCAGGAGTAGGGACGGGGTGGTTTGTAGTTAGTAAGAGTCCAAAAGACCCTGATGATTTTCCCTCCTTAAAAAAATGTTTGATATTGCTGAGACGTTTTCATGATACACCGTGCATATTTTTCCTACGCATTACATACTCATTTTCTTGGGTTAATAAGAACGACAACCCTTCTCACACAGTCCTAGCAATTATAGCCCAAGGGTCGAATAGCATAACAGTAATAGCTATACCGATCTTCTAGCTAATTTTCCTTTAGATCAAGAATTATTTCTCCATTATAGTAAATAATGAGAAAGGCGTGGAGGGTTGAACAATGGTATAACTAAATAAGATTGAAGATCAAATAGTTTCTGGCGATATCGATTTCATTTTACTCGTTCATCAATTGTGAGTAGATTTGGCCGCTTGCACGATATATTGATAAAATATATTTATTTTAAGGAGTTTGACGTTTCCCAAAAATAAATTTCAGTAGTGGCACGAAGTCTGGAATTGTGCCCGGTATATGGCAATACGCTCACCCCCTATTACATGGGACTCATAACGTAAATAGTGAAAAGTGGGTGTTACATTGTACAGTGGCATTAAGTGCTAATGAACACCTCTGCCTGCCCCTTCGGGGGTAAAAGACGTTATGATGTTAATACACATGTGAATTTTCATAAACCAAAAACATTGAAAATGCCTAAACCCACGCCTTAACCCATCCCAAGATTTCATGCTCAACAACCATTCCCCATGAATGGGCAGTCCTTTTTGTAAATAAAACAAAAGACTACATTATCATAGCATTAGATAATTAGGGAGCCATATAATGCGATAATTAGGGTCCAGGGTGGAGCTTCCTTTAAGTCCACGTTTTGTATTCCGTGACTAAATCTTCCTGATTTAGGATGGTGTAATCTGTAAATAATTAGAGAGATTGTGGTCAGATGTAATCTAGAGGCAAATGTATTGGGTTCGGAATTAGTGGATTGGATTGGGAAGTAATTAATTCTAGCTGTGTGCCCCGTATATCCCCAAGCGGTCACCGGTGACCGCTCTCTACTAACTATATTATAGACCTTATTTCCAAAGTTTTTTTTTTAAGAGGGGAAAATCATCGAATAACTGCTCCCCCCTGGGTCAGGCAGGAGGGAGTGTCAGACTCTTACTGACTAAAAACCACCCCGTTCCTACTTCTGCACTTCGAGCCCATTAAGTCCTCCGTGGCTTCGTATCGGCATCATCCTTATTGGGCCCCATCTGTGGTGGTCTGACTGATGGCTCCTTGAACGCGCCGCTGTACGCTCTGTCTGGTTCGTTCGTTCTGGTCTTAGTACGATTTGATTTACGTTTAAAGTATTCGAAAAAAAATCATTCAACGAGATATTTTTTGTTCTGATCTCTATTGTTTTCAGTTTATTATTAGTATTTTGTTTAAATATCTGTATTTTAATTTTTTTTTAATATTTGTTTTATGTGCTAATAGTCAAAGTCAAATAAATGGTTTTCTTTCTTTCTTTCTTTCTATATATTATTCAATAATGTCCTTAAAATAATTATTGTAGATGTTTAACATTTACAAAAAACTCACCCAATACTTTGTTTTGCTTCGTACAGTTCCCTCGTGTGTCATGGTCGTCATTTTTATCTTGTTTCGACGAATTGTCAAACCTATTCATGACAGTATAACACTCACGTCCCTTACATTTCTAATCTTTAACATCATTCCATATTTTTGTCACTTCAAAACGTTTTTCTTTTTAATTATCATTGTTTTCTACTTGCTAAGTCGATTTTCATGTTTTATTGAGCACACAAACACTGACACTATTTATTTATGTATTTAATATAATATTCTTATATTATTACGACATTTTCTTTTACAGCCACTATTTACACCGACAGACTTATAAACTACTTAATAATTAACTGTCTAAAGTTTAAGTTAAATGCATTAAAATTTCTACCGAATTCAAACACGTTACAGACAATTGTCGTAAAATTGGCGGCAAAATCTGCAAGGAGCGACGCGACCGCCCTCTATGACGCGCGGGGATCTACTAAAATGGCTTCGTATTCGCAAACCTCGCGGACCAAAAGGCGAGAGTCGTTCATTACACGGTTTATGTCATCCCCAGGTTCTTTTGATGCTGGCAGAATTTTTATTATCGGTACTGGCCGATTTTCCTTCTTCTTTATAAATTATAAATGAATTTTCGAATTTCGAAGGATTGTCTTATGCGAATTTTAATTTGAGCAGAGTTTTTAAAAGGGTAATAAATTGAACAATGGTTATGTTTTTATCAATGCAATAACTGCTGTTGTATGTTTTGTAGACGCAAATTGTTATTTTAGTATCAAACAAAAGATCAAAAAATCACTTTTGACATCATAAACAAAGTATAAAGCGTCCATAATAAATATTCATAATCATCGCCCGCTTACTTACTTTCGAGAAAGAAAAATCTTTACGAAAAAAAACGTCACTCAAAAAAGTTAATCAATTTGGAAGCTTCCTTATTTACATTTTGGCACAGATTCTGTTCTGGATTAAATTTCAAAGGTCCTTAACAGATTCTCAAGACCTTTAGATTCAAAGGAGATTTGAGTTCTACGTTGGAAGTGAGAAACATTAAACCCTTTGTGTTTGGCACCCTCAAAAGCTTAGTCAAAGATGGCTTTAATTCGAAACTTGACTCTATACCGCATGGATTAAAACTGCAATTCGAGCGAACAATGTTTGAAATGCTCTCCTGTTTTGTAGGATTAACGTACAAGTTACATCTAACAATTTGGTCATTAGATTTTAGACTTCATATTGAAATAATAAAGTTGAAAACCGAATAAAGGAATTTGGCAGAATGGAGTACGTTGGCCTGCAGTCGTCTGCATAAAATTCATATCTGCTTGTAACTGTACTTGTCCAATATACCCTGATCTTTCTATGTGTGTAAGTTCGGTATGGTGAGAGCTCATTTTATACTGGGAAAGTATAGCTTGAGCTCATGTTGTCCTGGTGTTGAGAGCAGATGAATTTATTTGGTAAAATATTAAGTTACAAATGCGAATTATATTGCTGGCTGAAACGTAAAATTCTTGTTAGCTTATTTACATCTTGAGTTAGGATAGAAGGTTTTTGTAAATATAAACGCAAATTGTCTGTTAATTTTGTGTTTATTTTATGGAAAAAGCCTTTAAGCGAGTAGACGCGATCTGATGGTAAGCAATCGACACCGCCCATGGACACCCAAAACAATAGAGACGTTACAACTACTTTACCGGCCTTTTTAGGATTAGGAATTTGAGGTTCGTTGGAGATTCAGGGATTGGGAAGATTGGGGAGGGTGGGCAATTGGGTTTCCGGTAACCTCACTCACACGACGAAACAACGCAAGCGTTGCTTCACGGTCGGTTTTCTGCTCGGCAGTGGTATCACTCCGGTCGAGCCGGCACATTCGTGTCGAAGCATGGCTCTCCCACACTTGTTGTTGTTATTTTTTTACTATTTTTAAGTTATCTACGTCTTAATGATGCCTTGTATATTTGTTTTCTGTTTATAGAACTTTTATCATGTCAGAAAAATATGTTTAGTCTTTGGTAATAAAGTCCAAAATCCATTGAACAGAATTGGGTTATCTTGACGTGCTGTTCACAATACTGTTTGGTAGACTTAATATACATTTTTATGAGTGTAACAGACGGGACTCTAAACATTATAGTTATGACGTTAGGATACAAAAAAGTATAACTTTTATGACCTTAATATTTGCAGTTGTTTCAGATCAGCATTTTTTCTAGTTAAATCTATCTATAAAAGATTTGTTGGTTTATTATATGGATGGTGGGATATAAAACTATCTTTATTATTATTTTTATGGACTGAGAAAAGAAACTATCGTTTTATTAAAGTTCTTTTTGTGACGTAATCTTATACTATGTGTTATATATAAAGCTGAAGGTATTTTGAGTTGGATAGTCTATTTATTGAGGATCAGTAAACTATATAGAGGCTATAAACATAGGCTATAACATAGTCGCGGAGAACCTAACGGGTAACCGGGGCTCCGGCTCGACGTTCAGGAGAAGGAACAGGATGGTTTTTAGTCGGTAGAAGTCTGACACTCCCTCCCGCCTCACCCAGGCGGGAGCAGTAATTTGATGATTTTCCCAACTTAAAAAAAAATAGGCTATAAACATCACGCTAGGATCAATAAGCGCCGAGCAGAGCGTGTAAAACCGCGTGGAGTACCCATTAGAAATAATTCATCTAAGGCATCTAACTAAGCACATAATTTGTTGTGAAGGCGTAATTCTAATTATAGAATTCTATAAATCTTATCAAATAATTAGGAACTTTCTGTATATATGTAACAAATCAAATAAACGAGTGCACCCACACGCTTAATTAATTTTATTCATTTCATCAAAATAAATAAGGAAATTAATATAACTTCTAACGAAATCAAATTATGCTTGTCGTTCCAATACAATAAGTTCTGTTTTTATAGTACCTATCGTGAGACATACTAAATTAATTAAAATCGCGGGTTACTCACGTGAATATACTGAGAAAAGCTCTACTAGTTTCGAGTGAGCTGCGCGACGTCGCCGCGACCGCGCACGCTGCTCGTGAGGAAGAACCCCTCTGTGGTTCGAAATTAGTAGAGCTTTTCTCAGTATATTCACGTGAGTAACCCGCGATTTTAGTAAAGAATAAGTTTCTTTTTGTGTGAGTATTTAATGAGTAGTAAATTATTTATTTTAAAGATTTCTTTTATAGGATACGCCGGTAAATGAGCAGACGGGTCACCTGATGGTAATCGTCGTAATCGGCGTCACCCATGGGCACCGTGAACACGAGAGGCGTTGTGTGTTACCGAACTTTCGGGGATTAGGAATTTGAGGATTGTTGGGAATTCAGGGATTGGGGACATTCGGAAGGAAGGGGGTAATCGGGCCTCCGATAAACTCACTCACATAACGAAATACAACGTAAGCGTTGCTTCACGTCGGTTTTCTGTGAGGCCGTGGTATCACTTCGATCGAGGCGGCCTATTCGTTCCGAAGCCTATACATAGTACCTACGAATGTAAACTATAGATTTATTAACACATACCTCGTAAATAAGGTTACTTAAAATACCATAGAAATAAAATACTTAGTCACCGTCTACCATAAATTTCTAAGCCTTTCACCTCTAATTGTAGGCTATTGTCAGAAGAAAATACAGGAAGCCCTTTGTTCTAGCTTTAAAAGGTGCCGACAAATCATTTTAATTCCTTCGTTGTGCGTTTTTACTTTTTATACAAGGTTGGGTCTTTGTTGTAATTAAAGAGCTTTAGGGTTGTTTCTTGGTCTCTTTAGCTAATTCTATCATGTATCATGTGTGGTGATGACAGAGAATTTTTGTCAACAACCCTAGATATTTTTCTATCTAAGCGACTACACGTTTAAGAAAGTGTTGATAGTCATGCTGCTACTAAATGACAGTATTTTTTTTTAAAAACGTTGCCTCACTCTAGGATCTTCTCCTGTATCGTGGGTGCGTTTACAAACATACAAGTTCAGATACACATGACACCCAGTCCCGGAACAACAATCTGTGGATCACACAAAGAGTTGTTCCATGCGGAAATCGAACCCGCGAAAACTGTTCACGTGTCGTGTGTCGTGGAATGCTGTTTATGAATATAAGCCTTTAGCATGGCTTGAAACTAGTCGAGTTCCTCGTCAAACAGTTACGGGAGTTAGCCGAAAACATAATTTAGTATGTCTCACAGTATAGCGTTCTCGGAAACTAATATTTCATAGATATCGGCTTGGATTTCTCTCCTATAGATTAACCTGACCCTTTCAAACTGCGATTTATGTTTACTGGGTATGTTTGGCCTCTGAGAACCTATTCAGATGATTTATCTGATATGATGATGTAATGACAACCCATGAATAACTGATATGATGACATAATGTAAATGTAATTAATTACTATGTACCTTACTAACAGTACCAGCATTTTTAAGGGGGAAAATAATCCAATGACTTCTTTCTCCCGCTTGGGTGAGGCGGGAGGGAGTGTTAGACTCTTACTGACTAAAAACCACCCCGTTCCTTCTCCTGCACTTCGAGCGGGAGCCCCGGTAACCTTTTACGTTCTCCGCGGCTCCGTATCGGCATCAGCCCTAAGTGCCTCATCTGTGGTGGTCTGATGTCTCTTTGAGGCACGTGTAGTATGCTAGGGAACAACAATACGTGGGCTTCTGAGCGGCAGGTCCTGGTTGCCAAGATCGGGCAAGGCTTGTCTCTGCCAGCAGTAACTAAGGCTATGTTGGCAGAGACAGAAAACTGGAGGGCAGTGGCCTCCTTTTGTGAGACTGTAATGTCCCAAAAGGAGGCTGCTGAGCGGAATCGCGAGAGAGCCGATCCTGCTCGTAGAAAGAAGGCGTCGAAGACGCAACCGCCATGACGCCTAACACGCCGCAATCCCGCTTGTATGAAATGCAGGCGGACCTTAGGGGCCACGGGCGCACAGAGTGGGGACTCTAGGTGCCTATCTAGTGGCCTCAGGGAAGACGGTAGCACAGTGGTCACGTGCTGCCGTGCAAAGCGATGATCAAGGGACACGCTCGTCTCCCTAGGGATGTGCTGTATCAGGCGTTGCACCGTGGGGGCTCCGGAGCAGGTCTGAGCGGGTGCCCCTTACAGGTGCTGACGGTGGCCACCGGGGTGGTCTTAGTGAGGTACGAATCCCACACTCCCTAGTCTTTCTCCCCAAAAAGCTAGGCGCCTTATGAAGGTTTCCCCTCGACATCAAAAAAAAAAAAGGGAACAACAATACATAATGAATATTTAACTCGTCGAGTACCGGTTTTGTAGACACAATTATAGAACAATAGGTTGCGGTCACCGGTGACCGCTTGGTGTTTGACAGTTTAAATATAAAACAAGCATGTGCCTCGTTCAGTCCTTCTGCCAAATATTCGGGTAGTATCCTGTTTCTCCCATTTCTTAGTAATATAAAACTCATAAGTGGACGAAATTAAAGGAAAATGAATATCGAAAGTAAATTAATTATACCTACGTATAAAATTAAAGGAAATGAGAGCCGTGCTTGAATATTTTCCTTAGAAACGCTTCGATTTCCGGCTAATCTGAGGGAAATTTGGATCTTAATCATCAAAATCGGGATCTTATTTACATGTATGTTGCATGGTCGTGATTCCCTCGTTAGTTGAGGACTTACTTAATAATATATTATGTGTATCGATGTTTATATTAAAACTTTCGTGAGAAATATCATCATAACATCACACCTTTTATCCCCGAAGGGGTAGGCAGAAGTGCACATTATGCCACTGTACAATGTAACACCCACTTTTCACTATTTATGTTATGAATCCCATGTAATAGGGGGTGAGCATATTGCCATATATCGGGCACAATTCCAGACTTAAGATTTTTTTAAAACCCAGTAATACTTTGGCCGACCCGGGAATCGAACCGGAGAACCCTTGCCCGGGTTAAATTAATTAATATATTTTCGACTTTCTCACGTAACTGTTTGACGAGGAACTCGGCTAGTTTCATCATACATCGTTAACTTTATTTTAAACCTTCATCTTAATCATCAAAAAATATTCTCAATTAATAATATATAACATCTCTTGCAAAAAATATTCTCAATTAATAATATAAAACATCTCTAGCAAAACACTTACATCTCAAAAATTATGTAAGTAAACGAAAACGGTACAACATCTCCTTCGCTTGTAATATGCCTAAAAGGTACAACTGTACCTTTTTGGACATCTACTAATTATCCCTTTCGGTCCTCAAGTGAGTATTTGCGTTTCTCAGTTGTCATTGAGTCAATATTGAAGTAGTCCTGTCCATTAGTTTAATTTTGGGTTTTTGTTTAATTGCAGATGGGGAATAATCTTATAGAACACTTAGAAAACAGTTATAGTTATAATTGGGATGACGACAGGGTATGAAAATTAAAAATCTAATTAGTCCGTAAGTTGGGTAATAAAAAAATATTAGACATGTACTTTTATTTTATTTAGTCGTATAATAAAACAATACTTAGATAAAACTAATCCAAGTTTAGGAGTGGGGGCTAAAACGTCATTTCTATGTATAAAATGTACATAGAAGTGACGTCACGCGACATTTCAAATCAATATATCGTCGAAATTATTCGTTTCTGTTAGAAAATAAAAAATACGTGTCTAATGATTTAAAATAATGTACCAGACGTACCTACATTAAAATAAAAATTAGGCATCTACCCTATTGTTTGTAACACTAGAGGTTTCAAAGTTAAACTTAAACATTATACTACATAATACATAACATCACGCCTTTTATCCCCGAAGGGGTAGGCAGAGGTGCACATTCTACCACAGTACAATGTAACACCCACTTTTCACTAGTTGTTATGAGTCCCATGTAATAGGGGGTGAGCCTATTGCCTATTACTGAGAATTTTAAAAAACCCAGGGTAATACTTTGCCCGACCCGGGAATCGAACCCGAGACCCCTTGCCCGGCAGTCGCACTTGCGACTACTCGGCCAACGAGGCAACAAACATTATACTACTTTCATTGTATTTTTATGATACCACATGGAACTCAGAACTGACTGCACAGTTATCGCGGTAGCTAGGCAACTCGCTACCGCGCAACCGTGTTCCATTCCCTCACGGAACAACTCTTTGTGTGATCCACAGATTGTTGTCCGAGTCTGGTACATGCGTATGTGAACTTGTATGTTTGTTAACGCACCCACGACCCAGGAGGAAATCCTAGTGTGGGTCAACGTCTAAATGAGAGAAATAAAAGAAAAGAAAAAGAAGGAACACAGCAAAATACTTGAGAATATTTATGTCTTTATAATAACTATCGTTGGACATAATAAATTAACTAAAAATCGCGGGTTACACACGTGAATATACTGAGAAAAGCTCTAATACTTTCGAAATGCGAGTTCGAGTGCGAGCGAAGAGTAGGCTCCGCGATATCGCCGCGACCACGCACGCTGCTCATGAGGAAGAACCCCTCTGTGGTTCGAAACTATTAGAGCTTTTCTCAGTATATTCACGTGAGTAACCTGCGATTTTTAGTTACCTCTAATATTTATGTCATTATAACGTTAAATTAATGCAATGCAGTGGTGAGTTCAAACAAATTAGTCCCAATTCCCAACTCATATCATAATTTACATCACTACATTACACTTTGTTTATTAAGTCGAGAATTACAAAAAAACCATTAAATTTCATGCTACAATCATCTTCGCTTTCAAACCCACCATTTCAAATTAAATAACAATTTGCTTTAATAAGTAAAGAAAAAACAGTAATCAAGACTCAGCCTATTGTGTTCACACAGCTCAGTATCAAAAACGCTGTTTCAGCAAGTAAATCAGGTCAGTATTGTGCGAACACGATATATTGGATCCGTGCCAAGAACCTGAAACGATTCATCGTCAGGGGTTTTTCATCTAGAACCTTGTTTCTGTGTGTGACTTCATTCGAGTTCAAGATAACGTTCTTTAATCTCTGAAGGGGTAGGTAGAAATGTGGAGAACCACCTTTAACCAATATGTTTATGAGGTGTTATGAAATAAAGGGTGAACTTTTTAAAATATAAGAACAAGATTATTCATAAAAATGATGTATGGTTCAGGTGTAGCCAAGTAGTAGTAGTAGTAGTAGTAGATTTGTTGTACGTGTATGAGTTGACGAAAACCACAGATGTCCCAATAATCAGTTTATTTGTAAAGTTACACGAAAGTTTAATTGGATGCTAATCCGCGGTTGTAGTTCGATGACAGTTAATGGTCAACTGAATTATTATAATTATAAGGTGAATAAAGTAAGTGAAGAAAAGTAGGTCGCGGCGTAAGCAATTTGCTTGTACGTGAACCGTACAAATGATAAATACTATATCATATATTTTTCGCTAGTTCGGTATATTATTTACCTATAGTACTTGTAAAGTATAATTAATTACATGGTAAATTCGATTTTGTTCTGCGTCGGTCGTACGCGCGCAACTCTAGTGACAATACACCTCACTATTCCTCTTTAATTTCTAACAACAAGTTCTTGTATTTTAAGTTTCAGCGAGAGTTTACATAACTAAAGAGTTGACTCTTAATTTTATCAGACAGTATTTGGTCTGTGCTTAAGTCCAACTTGAAGAGACTGTAGTTTTAATTTAGCTTTTGTTTTTATTGTTTTAAAATATACCATGACGGCTTTTACCCCAGAAGGGGTAGAGGTGCACATTACGGCACTTGATGCCACTGAAATGTGCCCGGTATATGGCAATAGGCTCACCCCCTATTACATGGGACTTATAACATAAATAGTGAAAAGTGGGTGTTACATTGTACAGTGGTATTATGTGCCAAAATGTGCACCTCTGCCTACCCCTTCGGGGATAAAAAGGCGTGATGTTATGTATGTATAAAATTATGTTTTTATATGCACTATTACTATCGTGAAATATAGTAAATTAACTGCTAGTAACCACGACCGCGCTCACTGCTCATGACGAAGAGTCCCTCTGTAACTCAAAACTAGTCGAGCTTTACTCAGTATATGTGAGTGACTGCGTGAGTAACCCGCGGTTTTCAGTTAAAATAAAATTATAATAAGCGCAACAAACAACGAGAATAACTTTTCCATTCGCAAAATTACTACGTCAAAACCAATTACAATTCTAAAAATTAGTTCCTATTCAAATGGACAATGCATTTCTACTACGAGTACCAGGACCACATAAAATGGCGAATGTAAGATAAAACGGAACAGTTGTAAGAGCCCTCAACGTCGCATCGCGTAGTGTCGTATGAAATGCGACGCGAAGTGAGACAAAAAGGTTTGAATAAAAGTAGTTCGCACTATTTTCTCGTTCGATATTCAAATTGACAGTAATTTGCGTTACATATTAATCGACCGCCTATTTTTCAATGTCCTTGAATAAATCATTACATAACATCACGCCTTTTTATCCCCGAAGGGGTAGGCAGAGGTGCACATTACGGCACTTAATGCCACTGTACAATGTAACACCCACTTTTCACTATTTATGTTACGAGTCCCATGTAATAGGGGGTGAGCCTATTGCCATATACCGGGCACATTTCCAGACTCCGTGCTACTACTGAGATTTTTTTAAAAACCCAGTAATACTTTGCCGGACCCGGGATTCGAACCCGAGACCCCTTGCCCGGCAGTCGCACTTGCGACCACTCGGCCAACGAGGCAGTAATGAATAAATCATTACTTTTAGTTAATTGGTTAATTACATCAAAAATGTGTTATCAGGTTTTATTCAAAAATCTAGAAATTTTTAGAGGACACAGTCACAGTCACTTCCTTTGAGATCCTGACATCCAACTCAATTAGGTTTAAAGACAACGCAACTCTAACCTCGACACCAGTTTACTAATCGAAAGGCCTACAACATAACTTTTCATACATACATCAACAGCCTATAAGTGCCCACTGCTGAGCAAAGCCTCTTCTCACACGGAGAAGGTTTGAGCATTAATCACCACGCTTACTCAATTCGGGTTGGTGATTTCAAACTTATAATCAAAAATTATAACTCCAGGTTTCCTCACGATGTTTTTCCTTCACCGTTTGTCAGTGATATCTAAATAATCTTAGAAAGTACATTTAACTCGGAAAAAGCCACATTTGTACTTGCCGTTGATAGGTTTCGGACCCGGACCCTCATGCATGAGAAGCGGGCGTCTTAAACCTCCAGGCCACCACGACATATAACTTTTCATAACCTCGAAATATCTATTATACCATTAACTCGACATACCATTTAAAATAAATCTACCCAATAAGGCAATTGGAAAACAACCACAGCAATTAGTTAAATACCACCGTACTCAGGAGCATAAGTTATCTTATGTAAAGAACAACCATAACACACGAGCTATAGCTGCTGGTAGATATAATGTACCCAGAGTCACCTACTATATTCGTGATAGAACACTAAAAAAGAGAATACCATCTATTGAAAAGTATGCCAGCAGACATAAGCAGTGAAACAAATTCAAATAACTTTAAACGTAAATTAAAGTCATATTACCTAGAAATGTCTTAAATTATATATAATCATCATGACATCACGCCTTTCATCCCCGAAGGAGTAGGCAGAGGTGCCCATTATACCACTGTACAATTGTAACATCCACTTTTAACTATTTATGTTATGAGTTCCATGTAATAGGGGGTGTACCGATTGCCATATACCGGGCACAATTCCAGACTCCATGCTACTACTGAGAATATTTAAAAACCCAGTAATACTTTGCCCGACAAAACCCGAGTGGTCGCAAGTGCGATTGCCGGGCAAGGGGTCTCGGGTTCGATTCCCGGGTCGGGCAAAGTATTACTGGGTTTTTACAAAATTCTCAGTAGTAGCACGGAGTCTGGAACTGTGCCCGGTATATGGCAATAGGCTCACCCCCTATTACATGGGACTCATAACATAAATAGTGAAAAGTGGGTGTTACATTGTACAGCGGCATAATGTGCATCTCTGCCTACCCCTTCGGGGATAAAAGGCGTGATTATGTAATGTTATGTTATTAGTAAATAATATGTAAAATATCGACCTTCACCGTTATGTTTCATGCATAAAAACTGGTCCAAGGCTAAATTCAAAAAAAAAAAAATTTTGATTTTACCTACCTTCACCACTGAGTTAAATAAAAAAAACATGGTTACGTTATTCCTAAGGAATATGGAATAACACCTTCGTTCATAACAGAAAGAATAAAAAAAAAGCTGTCTAAAAACAAAAAAAAATCTACGAAACTTAATTTTTTTCTTCTCAAAGAATTTTATCTTTACAAACAATATGTTCCTTGAGATTAACATTTTATTACATAGACGAGTGAACTTGTAGGATGCTGTGGTTATCTAATCTACTTTTAATGCAACCCTTTGTGGACTAGATGAGAAAATAATGGAACTAGCGGTGTCTTTGGTAGACATAAAAGCATTTGCGTTATTGCAGAACTTCATTTCATGAACGCTAATGGTGTTTCAAGAGTCAAAGGTTCTTTGGTCCTCAGACCAGTGCTTAGTACCTATTTACATTGTAAAGTCTTATTGTTGCTCTGTAATAATAATCTTATCTACTTAACTTACTTTCGAAACCTTCCAGCGGCTAGTACCAATGTGACTTTTTCCGAGTTATTACTTTTGAAGATTATTTAGACACCACTGACAAACGGTGAAGGAAAACATCGTGAGGAAACGGACTTATAATTTCTAATTATAAGTTTGTAATCGCTAACCCGTAATGAGAAGCGTGGTTAATGCTCACACCTTCTACGTGTGAGAAGAGGCTTTTGGTCAGCCGTGGCCATTTATAGGCTGTTGATTGAATAAACTTACCTATTATTATAAAATGCCAAATAATGTTTTTTTAATTGTTACCTTTAGTGCATCAAAATATGTTTATATTATCTCAGGTGTCACTAATATTACCTCTAGTTTAAAAGATCGTTTAATTTTAAGAGAGGTTTAATAACTGTCGTGAGAAATACTAAATTAACTAAAAATCGCGGGTTTTACACATGAATATAGTGAGCTGCGCGACATCGCCGCCACCGCGCACGCTGCTCATGAGGAAGAACCCCTCTGAGATTCGAAACTAGTAGATTTTTCTCAGTATATTCACGTGAGTAACCCGCGATTTTTAGTTAATTAAGAGAGGTTAATAAAAACGGGCATATTTATCTCTTGGTGCATCATAGACTATTTTCTATTTTTTTTAAAAACGTTGCCCCACATTATGATTTTCTCCTGTGTCGTGGGTGCGTACAAATATACAAGTTCACATACACAATGACACCCAGACCCGAAACAACAATTTGTGGATCACACAAAGTGTTGTTCCGTGCGGGAATCGAACCCGCGACACGTTGCACGGTAGCCGGTTGCCCAGCCCTTAGAGTCAACACTCCCCAAAGTAAACAAATTTAGTAATACAAAACAACCAATAATAATTTTAATCAGTGTTCATCGATTCTTTATCGGATTATTAATTTATTCCGCCCAAGAATCAAAGCACACACTGAAATTTGACCACCACCAAAATATTCACTGCACCCCCAAAATGGCGACATCGATTTGTCACGAAGTAATCTGGAACATTCTGTACCCTGTGGCGATAGAGACGGTTAATTGGACCGATACTATTAATGGTTCGGTGAGACAATTGATTTTCTGGATTAACTTACAAAAGAAGAACAGATGCCGCTTAAACTTAAGAAGATAATGTGTCCTATTTTGATTACAGTACAGCCTTGAAAAAATTACCTCACTTATATGATCAGAAGTAGTTTTAAACCGACTTCAAAAAAGGAGATTCTTAATTTGACCTATATGTATGTATGTATGTTTGTGGGCAAATATCTCGCGATTGGGTGAACCGTTTTTGATGCAGTTTTCAGAAAAGTGTTTTTTTCATTTAGAAGAAGGTTTAACTAAGTATATTAATTAACTGACTTAAGTTTAAGTCGGTTTTTTAAACGTAGTTTATGAAAGTATTATTAGATTTTTGATCAAAATCTTGCCTAGCCCAATAATTAATAGACTTCAATAACCACATATCTAACGAAATAATACATGATGCCTTCCTACATCAGTACCAGTTCACACTATACCTAAACAAATAAGTATTAAGAATTTAACTTTCCTATACACAACATGGGGTTCTTCAAGAAGAGAGTAAATAGGTTTTTCAAGGGTCGGCAAGGCACATGTAATTTATTTATATTTTTTAATTACTTGTATCAGGCAACGAAGGCCTATATTAAAATACAACAATACTATTATATTTACCAATTGTAATGCCCCAAGTGTTGCAAGCGTACATGGGCCACGGTAACCACTTACCATCAGGTGGGTCGTGTATTTTTATGCCATCGTCGTGGTGTCAAAAAAATAACATAGTCGAAACAAGAATATATTCCCGTCTACAAATACTCGATACATACAAGCAGTATAGAAAATAGACAAAACTTTTCCTGTCTTGTTTTTACATAACATTCCCAGGCAATATGTAGACGGCATTCTCAAAGACAGGGGTTCCCAACCTGGGGGCTTACTCTTGAATCCAATTCCGATCGATCGACATTGGTATTGTGAAATTTCGTACTCCCGAGCTCCAACACTAGCGCCCATTGCATCCCCGTATTGCGTGGATATTTAATGAACTAAATAAGATTGAGTTTGGCTTTATATTTCTGAATGCTATCTTAACAGGGTTGTATAATTTTGACATTGAATAATTATTGAGATTTTATTGGATTGAAATTGCATTGACATTGAGAGTGGTTGCAAGAGTATGTACCCTGATCTTAGTCGAGAGCCCCTTTAATAATATTCTTATTAGTTGGAAACCACTATTAGTATTTTGCATGTGGAACATTAAGGTTATCTCAATAGTTGTGAATTTATTCTTAAAAAAATTTGACTTTTTATTATTAAAATAGGTTGAGTTGTCTCCGAGCTAACTTTAGTCCTGGTTAATTATTATGTTTTCGACTTTCTCACGTGACTATTCTCGACTAGTTTCAAGCCATGCTAGATCTAAGCTACAGTATGTCCCACGAAAGTTTTCATTTAATCGTGATATTTTTATTTGGTAATCGTACATCCTTTGTATTTTTGCTTTTGCGGACCACCGTTTGGGAACCACTGCTTTAGGAAGAATAATAAATGAAAGTATGTTGTCGTGAAAATTCCTGTGTATCTTCTTTACATGTACGACAAGGTATTTTGTACTCTTTTGACCTTGTTTGAAGGTGGATATTTATATTTCATGGTTGTTTTTTTTTTTAATATTCATAGTGTATTAATTTTTTGGATAAGACATCTAAGTGTTGGATAAAAATGAGATACCTACTTGATTTTGTTCCCTGTTTCTTATTCCAGTCTGAATAAAAACGTACTATTACATTTTTCTTTATGAAATGTAATTAATAAATTTGTAGGTGATTAAAAAATACACAGATTTCCTTACACGCGAATACTAAAAGAAAAGAAAGAAAGAAAGAAATTTTACAAAGATATTGTAGTGACAGCACTATACGTTTTTTTTGGGGGAAAATCATAGAATAACTTCCCGCCTGGGTGAGGCGGGAGGGAGTATCAGACTCTTACTGACTAAAAACCACCCCGTCCTAACTCCTGCACTTCGAACCGAAGCCCCGGTTACCCGTTAGGTTCTCCATGACTTCGTATCGGCATCAGCCCTATTGGGCCCCATCCGTGGTGGTCTGATGGCTCTTTGAGCTCGCGGTACGCTCGGGTACAGAACTATACTTAAGCGTAACTTAAATTGGAGTAGGTATTTTAGCCTTAGCTATATAAAAATATTCTTAGTACTTGTCAATATACACACATAGATCTCGATGCTCTTTATTTTTCTAAACACCTATTTTATGGTCGTTAATTTCCTGAGAAGATCATGAAAGACACAATCGATGTGTCCTATTCAATTCTGCTAGCTTTTCAGAGAAAATCAAGCGAAATATCATATCATATTTGTGGGATAATTTACTTTAGAAAGTACTACAAAACATGACCCTTTTGCTTTCGAATTGCTTCTCAAAGTTCTTTTAAGAAAATTATCAGGAAATCATACATTATAGGCTCGGTTCTGATATTATCTCTTTACTTTGATGAATAGGAATGGCTATGCGTATAATGATTGGTAGGTTAATCATTGTTGAATCAAGCATAAATATCTTCGAAGCCAAAAATACCCTAGGGGACAAATGTCCTGCGACACGTGTTGCCAGAGACGTTGCGTGAAGTAGCGCGACGTTGCCAGTCTTTGGTGGACATGTCTGGCAACATCAACGTCGCTGTGGACAGAAGGCGCGCGTTGTCGCGTTATAATATGTCGGGCAACATCGGCAGGCTTCGCTTGACATGTTGTCGATAATGGGACACTTGTACCCTTGTATCCTTGGCTGTAGTCAATGAGAAAAAATTACTGATATGTGACGCAGACGAAGCAATTTTTATCCTCCACCATCTGCTTATTAGTATAAGTCTGAAATTCTAAGCAAATTCTCCGAAAAACTAAGAAGAAGAAATTTCTTACTATCCTATCATAGCAATTTCCTGTACCTACTCGATATTATCTATGTGTTGTTCTATACATCATCTTTGTACCGGTGTCTAAATTGATTTAGAATAAAATAATAGAAAGGTAGAATAAGTTACATCGGTACCTGGACAGACATGCTTAACCGTTTGAATGCCTGTATATGAGACAAAATAGAAAATACATTGTCTCTCGCGTGGATCCACGTTTAAACATACGACGGGTTAAGAATGACCTTGTTCCTCACCATAGAACCACCATGACATTCAAATCACCTACAGACCAAAAACAATATGATTACAATGAAGTAATTAGTAAAAACAAATGATTAAAATCACATATTATTTCATTAAAACCGTTTATCGATTTAGTTATTCAAATAACCTCATTAACATAATATATGTTAATTGTGTGTTCATGGTATGGTCGGTAAATTTTCATTGTTATGAGAACGGAAATGTGGTTCTAAATGTCCTATTTATTTGCATATATCTGTTTTTAAAACCTGATTAAAATTTTAAGAGTAGAAACAATGGCTGATTGAAGTTTAAATCAACAGTTTATAATAGTTTACTGCTGGATTACAGGTCTCCTTTACCTACCTCTATATGAGAAGGTTTAAATATATTAAAAATCGTTTATTACCAAAAATTGACTTCGGAACTTATAACATGTGATTGGAGCCTCCTTTTAAGCAGTTATGCCTGTGTTAGGAGACTCCGCTCTTTCACAACAAGAGGTAAAACATAATAAACTTCTATAAATACAAATTTTGCAAATATAATCTCCAGATTAGACAATTTTTTTTTTGTAATGGGGGAAAATCATCAAATGACTGCTCCCGCCTGGGTGAGGCGCAAAGGAGTGTGAGACTCTTACTGACTAAAAACCACCCTGTTCCTTCTTCTGCACGTCGAGCCGGAACCTAAGTAGCATCGTCCTTACGACGTTTCAACTCATAAGTGCGTTTATCCAAAAATCTACATACATATATATATATTCCTATTTGTTAACTATACTAGCCGTACAAACTAAAATACCATTTCTCCTAACAAAAACCCCTAATTAATTAGCAAATTGATAACAGAATTAATAAATAACGTTGTAACTGATTTTATCGTCGCCATTTTGGATTTACCGCCATGTTGCCTGGACGGGTCTTGTTGCTGTTTGTGTTAATAAGTTGTGTTTATGGACATAAGATTAGAAGTAAGTTTATTTATATAGTAATTACTTATTTATAACTGAAGTTTCCGTGCGTATAGGCGTTTTTGCCATACCTATATAGGAAGCAAGTATAACAGCTCACACATAGGACCCACTTAGTTTTTAGTCAAACCGTGGTGCTTGGCGACTGGGCTTCACCCAGTTGTACAGTCTCTTCTTTGTGCCTTTAGGCTTAATTCATTCTGTCTCCTGCAGTAATTCACCGAGGGAAGTGAAAACCATAGCTTTTTCTTCTTCTCCTCTTAAAATATCTTCTGATTCACTTCGTTGTGGGAACCAAGACAGTTACTCATGTCCCTGGGACGCGCCGGACTTCAGTGTTCCGGTGTTTTCATGGTTGTATCTACTGTAGATCCTGGCTTACAGGAGTTGCAGCGGTTTTGGGAGGTTGTGGCGGGCTTGTCCCATTAAAAAAAAAAACCGAAGTGTTAGATGATCAGTAGACTCTGGTTTACCACGAGCTTACTGGAAATCTAATGGAACGTGTTATTTACAAGTTCGAGAGCAACGTTTCGGCCCGAATGGGCTGGCTCAACCAAAATCACCACAGCCTCACACAAAAGTGCCATGAAACAACGCTTGTGTTGTGTTCCGTCATATGAGCGAGGTTATCGAATGCCCAATTATCACCTTCACCAATTACCCCAATCCTTATCAATCCTCAAATTCCTAATCCCAAAAGGCCGGTAACGCACTTGTAACGCCTCTGGTGTTTCAGGTGTCTATGTGCGGCGCCGATTGCTTACTATCAGGTGATCTGCTCGTTTACCGGCTTATTCCATGAAAAAAAAAGAAAAGAAACCTAGACATTTACTGTGTGCCTATTTTATTTAAAGTAAATACCTATCTCTTCCTCCGTCTACTCCGCTGGGAAATAACAGGTGTACTACAAAGATTCTATAAAATTGTACCGTATGTGTATAGAAACTCTTTTATATTTTAGGTTATTTGGTTTTGTATAACAATAGGTTAGCTTAAACCACAGGAGAATTACAAAATATTACCTTTTTTTTCTTGCCGATACAGAGCCGCGGAGAACCTAACGGGTTACTGGGGCTCCGTCTCGAAGTGCAGGAGTAGGAACGGGGTTGTTTTTAGTCAGTAAGAGTCTGACACTCCCTCCCGCCTCACCCAAGCGCGAGAAGTAATTCGATGATTTTCCCACCTTAAAAAAATACTGTTTTTCTTGTAAAATTAATTGTATCATAATCATCACGTTCAAAATAACCCCTATTAGACACAAAAGCATGGTTCCGAAAGTTACAACGTTTATTTCAATTGAAATTATAACGTATTTTAAAGTAAGAAGGTCCACTATTGCATAACTGTTAAACTACAAAGACACAGTCTACATGAGTCCCATTTTATATAAAAGTGGGTAAACTGAGCGAATTTTGAATCCGTGCCAATTCTTTGCAAGATATTGCAATTTGAGTTTGTTTGCTTTGCAATCGCTGGGTTCTGGATTACACTGGTATATCAAGATTAAGATTGCAATTTTGGTATCATGTTGTCTTGTTTAGTTTTGGTACAGTCGCTTTTAGATAGATTGGTTTCAAAATTGCTAGTCCTGTAGTAGTATCTACGTATGCAAATTTATCAATATACATAATTGTTTTAGTTAAAAGGATATATTTTTTCTTCTATGATTTCCAATCAGCCTACCAAGGGTGGTAATAATACTCTTTGATGTAAAGAAATCATTCTTGCTTTTCACCATATTGTTTTATAGCTAGACAGCGTTACCAACGTTATTTACGAACTTTGGTAAAATTTTCAAGGGCCAAAATCAATAAATTTGAAAACTAATCTTTCTTTTTGTAGACACACAATAAATTCATACGCTCTAACTGAAAATAAATAAAAATAAAATAGCCCTTTATTCAGATCCATATTATAACTGTTACATAATTTAAAACTACTTAATATTTACTTTACTTAGGTCTAGTATCTATAAAATACCTAAATTACTGATTTTCTGAAGATCTGTTTGCCAGTTGGCAAAGGCCTCATTCCTTTTCCATACACGACGTTCTTGAGCTACTCTGTGCCATGTAACCCCTGCACTTGCCTGAGGACATCATCCCATCTTTTAAGAGGTCTACCCCTTTTTCTAGTTCCTCCACTGAGGTGCTATCTGGTCAACATTTTGCTCCACTTCTCTTGCCCTCTGATCATATATGTCCATCTCCATTTCAACCTTTAATGTTATATCTGTGGTTTTTGTTTTATGTCGTATGTCTCTTTGCGTTTTTTAAGTCTATCATGCTCCTCTCCATTGCATAATGGCAGGATGCAAGTTTATTTGACAGATCTTGAGTTAAGGCAAGGCTAACTACGTGGCACAAAATTCAATTTGAAACTGAATTCTCCCACCAGAACATGAAGAGAAGCAGCCCAACGTTGGCATCATAGGTGGTCACAAGATCTCCATCGAGTCGGTGCCGTACATAGCGTCACTGCGGCTCAACGGCACCTTCCACTGGTGTGGAGGCTCCATCATACATGAACGGTTCATACTGACTGCTGCTCATTGTATTGTGCCGTAAGTTGTTTATTTCACCTATTTATCTATCTAGATAAACTCAATAACCAATCTTATTGTAAAACAAACGAGTAGACTGAACACCTGATGGTAATAGGCACCGCCTATGAACATGACTTAAAAAGATTAGGAATTCAAAAATCACTAACTAACCTATCTTTCATTAGATTTGTTTTCTACTAGATATACATTTTTATTCATATAAGACATATAGACATGGTTTATGATATTAACCAAATAATTGGTCAGCTCTGAGATTTACAACGTCAACCTATCAAAGTATAATAAAATAAAAAATATTTGCTAACTTTATACTGACTTACCGCCTCTTGATATACTTGATACACACACAAAATATTTTTATAGTCATTAAAAATTATAACAAAAATGTTTTAACAGGAGCCTGTAATTTTTTTTTTGTTTTTTTTTTTTTTTAAAAAACGTTGCCCCACACTAGGATTTTCTCCTGTGTCGTGGGTGCGTTTACAAACATACAAGTTCACATACACAATGACACCCAGACCCGGAACAACAATTTGTGGATCACACAAAGTGTTGTTCCGTGCGGGAATCGAACCCGCGACACGTTGCACGGCAGCCGGTTGCCCAGCCACCGCACCAACCAAAATTAACACATATATCAAAATAAATTACGTTATCTGAAATCAGTTCATGTGTTTATTTCAAAATACAATATTTATACTTATTTCTTTATTGTAATGAGATACGTCATTATTTCGAACACATACGATAACATTGTTTTGTTACTAAGGGTTATTATTTGCAGCTAAAATTAATATAACATACTAGAACTAAAAATCGAATTGAGAATATTAAAGAACACGACTAATTATGTTTATTACCTACATAAAAAATATGTAAAACTCGTATAGAAAATGGTACATAACGAGGTCGTTTTATACTGGAAATAGAACGTTCTATGGGCCCTCAGTAGCACCTAATGAAGGTCCAATTTATGCCTTGATTTATCAAAAGGGGAGGAAATGAAAACCGAAAAAAAAATATACGTACAAGTAGAATGTTTTCATTTGACAAAAGATTCGAATATTTTATTTTGATTGTAGTCTTTTTGATAGATATGATGCTTTTGACAAGAGTTTTATAAATAATCGTCGATATCTATGGGATACGATCCATACATACATAACCTCACCTTTCTCCTATGGGTAAGCAGAGACTATTTAACGTCAATTGCAACGATTCTTACATACCTCTTTCGCTTCTCAACAGTCATCAGTGTTTCCATGTATCCATACATGGTCCATGTTATCCGAAAGTTATTCAGTCACCTATCTCACCTGGATAGAAAATCCTAAGAGTCACAGAAAAAAAAAAGTTTACAAGTAAATACTGTTAGACGACAAAAAATCCACTAAATGAACGTCACTAATACAATCTGTGTTATCGACAGCACTAGTTGTCATATTGACGCTGTCATCTGTCAAATGTGACAGATTAGTAGTTTCCCGGGCATGGTTTTTTTTAAACTGTCAAACACCAAGCGGTCACCGGTGACCGCAACCTATTGTTCTTTAGTTGTGTCTATAATGACGGTACTCGACGAGCTAAGGAGGGAAAATCATCGAATGATTGCACCCGCCTGGGTGAGGCGGGAGGGAGTGTCAGACTCTTACTGACTAAAAACCACCCCGTTCCTTCTCCTGCACGTCGAGCTGGAGCCTCCCGCGCATGGTTTTGAATAAACTTTGTGCTGTATTGAAAATAATATTGGGTTCTACTTAAAAGTGCTGACTTGATTCCAATTGGTACATGGAATCAAACTTGCTTATGTACTGGAATTAACATCATTCAAAAAAGCTTTTTGCTAGAAACATTTTTTACATAAATCAGGTTCAAATAATTCAACCTTCGTCCTCGTAAAACTAGAAGTAAATATATTCCGAATTGATTTATAGGACCAAAAATATTAGATGTAAAAAAGCTTTTTTCAATGGACTGATTGTAGGCTGACTTAGCTCAAAATCTAGACTGATTCATCTTTCGTTAGACGATTTATCTTTAAAAGGAGTTTGGATAAAATCTTTTTCTTTGTGACGTCGTCCTAGAAAATGTCTATCACGTATTTTCGAATGATTTTCTTGAAACTACTATTTTAAATTTGCGAAATTGTATAACCGATCTCTGATAAACCAGAACTCTGTCAAACGAGGAAATTATGATATAGGTACTCTCTTATGTAGGTAATGTGGCTCATAATTATATTTATATTTTTTACACTGCCTCGTTGGCTGAGTGGTCGCAATTGCGACTGCCGGGCAAGGGGTCTCGGGTTCGATTCCTGGGTCTGGCAAAGTAATCATGGGCTTTTTCAAAAATTCTCAGTAGTAGCACGGAGTCTGGAATTGTGCCCGGTATATGGCAATAGTTTCAACCCCTATTACATGGGACTCATAACATAAATAGTGAAAAGTGGGTGTTACATTGTACAGTGGCATTAAGTGCCGTAATGTCCGCCTTTTACCCCTGAAGGGGTAGGCAGAGACACCTCTGCCTACCCCTTCTTACCCCTTGGTAAAAGGCGAAAAGTTATATTATTTTTTTATACCACGACGGTGGTAAGAAAAGCACACGGGCCCTCTGAAGGTAACTACTGGTTACCGTGGCGTATGAATGCTTGCAACACTTGGGGCATTACATACCTCTATAAAACATACTTACTCCCTTCTTGAAGAACCCTATAGCCAATATAGACAAAAGTTCGAAATTGCAAGCATTTTCCTATGTAACTATGTTGGCAATTAATTCTGCTGATACATATCTTTCTTGTTGTTGGAAATGAGGGCAGTGTGCAATCAATAGCCTTAGCCGATCGGGGATAATTTTAGATCTAACCAACGACATAAAGCTGTTAATGCTATAGAAAAATGAACTTTATTCGTTGGCTGTACAAGTCTATTTTTCGGTGACAATTTTCTAAAAAGAAACGTTAAATATTTTTTTATTGCAATGAATTCTGAACCTTTATCGTATGGCAATACAGTTTAATAATACTTTGTTACATTTCACTCACAAAGACGAAGGTCTCTGTTTTCAGCAATCATGCTACCGAATGCCTGCTTACTGCTAATTTTAATAATCTAGCATAATTTTCTAAGTCTTAGATATTAATCGATTTTAGATATAAGTTTTGTGGAGTTTACATGACATGACGCCTTTTATCCCCGAAGAGGTCGGCAGAGGTGCACATTACGCCTAATGCCACTGGACAATGTAACACCCACTTTTCACTATCTATGTTATGAGTCCCATGTAAGAGGATGTAATTGTATGGAGTTGAGCCGAGGAAGGCCTAATGGGTTGCTGGGGCTCCGGCTCGAAGTATAAGAGTAGAATCGGCGTGGTTTTTAGTCAGTAAGTGGGAGAAGTCATTGAATGATTTTGACTCTTAACCCGTTGAAAATAGTAGAAAATCATCCCCTACATTTGTTCATACAAAAGTAGTCTCTAAACATTGGAAATAAGGTCTATAATGTATTTTTCACATTAATACATAATCATTTCAAGCACCAAATACACTAATTCAGAAAGGATCTGAATACATACAACATCAAATATTCAATTTCCTCGAAAAGGCTTTCAATATACACCCTTATGTATCTATATCCATATTACATAAAAAGCAGAGTATACACAAGGAAATTCCGCTTCTATTTTCAGGAACCGAGAGTTCAAAGTCCTGGTGGGAACTGACAAAGTTGACGAAGGAGGAAAGTTGTATGACGTGGAAAAAATTATAATACACGAACAGTATTCCAATGTTACTGAGGACTATGACATTTGCATACTGAAATTGAACGAAAGCTTGACTTTTGGACCGAAAGTAGCTAAAGTTGCTTTGACTGGAAACATCGTGAAGCTGAAGAAAGGATTGCAGTTGAATGCTACTGGTTGGGGATATACGCAGGTGAGTTTATTTTTAAAAAAAAATAAAAATATGTTTATTGACAAAAAGCTTCACATTAAATATTTGTATGGCTCGAGACCCCACACTAGGATTCCCTGTGTCGTGAGACCCAGTCTCTTTCAGTCAGCAAAACATTATAATACAAATGAAGAGAAAAAAAAATTAATTGAAAATGATAAAACAGTTTTTTTTATATACCTCTAATACTAACTATGGAACTTTATGAATGTATGTGTGATTTTTGGGTGTGTGTGTTTGTTTGTTGGTGTGTGTTTGTAATCTTGTGTGTGTATGCGTGCGTGTTTTTAGTTGAGATATGTCTGAGTTTTTTTTTATGAAAGGCAACGAGCATACATATCACCTGATGGTAAGCGATCAGCGCCGCCCATGGAACGCAACACCTGAGTCACGTGTTGCCTTACCGGCCTTAAAATACAAGAAATTAAATAGGTATGTGGTAGAGTAAAATATAATCACCTCTGATTTTCCCCCAGGTGTCAGAAGTGTCAATCTCATTATCATAACATAACGCCTTTTATCCCCTTTTTTTTTTTTTTTTTTTTTTTAAGGGGGGAAAATCATCGAATGACTTCTCCCGCCTGGGTGAGGCGGGAGGGAGTGTCAGACTCTTACTGACTAAAAACCACCCCGTTCCTTCTCCTGCACGTCGAGCCGGAGCCCCGGTTACCCGTTAGGTTCTCCGCGACTCCGAATCGGCATCGGCCGTATTGGGCCCCATCTGTGGTGGTCTGATGGCTCTTTGAGGCGCGCGCGGAACGCGACGCGCCGTACGCTCGGGTCTGTTTCTGGTCGGACGGGGAGCCACCCATGCTCGCCGTCCGCAGGCCCGCGCTTACGGTGGCCGGAGATCGTCTCGCGATCCCCGACGCCCGGTGTGTCCTTCGCGATGGCTGGGTTGCGAGGAGGCAGCGCTTCGCTGCCTCACGCGTCCCGCCTCCTCCTTAGCTAGCATCACTGCTTCGCAAAAGGAGGAGACGGCATCCCAGTCCCCCTCGCTCCGCATCATGGCCTGCACTAGGCCCGGACGCGAGAGGTCGCCATCGCCGATCACTTCCCTGAGGACACGGCGGTGCTCAGCCCACGAAGGGCATTCTCCCACCGTGTGTTCCACCGTGTCCTCAGGGCGGTCCTCGCAGTGATGACACCCGGGCGTTTCCTCCCGCCCCATCAGACACAGGTACCTCCCGAAACTTCCATGTCCGGTGAGGACCTGCGTCAGGCGGTAGGTGAGGACGCCGTAGCGTCTCTCAAGCCACTCCTCAAAGAGGGGACTTACCGCTGCGATGGCAGCGAGCCCAGCCCTCGGTTGCGACAGTCGTTGCTGCCATTCCGCCATGAGATCGCGCCGGAGCTCATCCCGCCACGCACCTATTTGGCGCGGCAGCGGGGTTTCGCCCCGGCGACGTGCCTCCGCGCGCATGCCGTACACGCGCGCGAGCACCTTCGCCTCCAGATCCCACGGCGGTAATCCGGCAAGGAGGTTCGCCGACTCCCCAGAGATCGTGCGGTATCCGCGGATCATTCGGATCGCCATGACCCTCTGTGCCATGAGCAGCGTCCGAGCGGGACGCCGCAACAGGTTTGGCGCCCAAACAGGGGCGCCGTAGAGGGCCATGGACCGCACGACCCCGGCGTATAACCTCCGGCAGGAGGCGTTTGGCCCCCCGAGGTTGGGGAGGATGCGTTTGAACGCAGCCCCCGTCCTCTCCAACTTTGGAGCCAAACGTCGGAAATGCTCTATGAAGTTCCACCGACTGTCGAGGACGAGTCCTAGGTACTTCATCGTCGTCTCGACGCCGATGGTAACTCCTCCCGCCGTTATTTGAGACCCACCCGGAGGTGGCGCGTTCCCGCGGCCATGAAAACACATGGCCTCGGACTTGTGGAGCGCCACCTCGAGTCCCAACTGCCGGATTCTCTCAACGACTGTCGCAACCGCTGTCGCCATTAAGTCGGCCGCCGCCTGGTGTGACCTCCCGTGCGCTAGCACCAGCGTATCGTCGGCGTAGCATATTGTGCTAACGCCGTTCGGGAGGTCGGTGCGCAGCACCCAGTCATAGCCGATGTTCCACAGGAGCGGCCCCAGAACCGAACCCTGTGGAACACCGCGTGACATCTCTCGCCGGTTCCACTCGCCCCGGTGACCGGGGTAGCTGACGGACCTGTCCGTCAGGTAAGCCTCGATTACACGACGGAGGTAGGTAGGCACCCGATGATATCGGAGTGCCTCCAAGATGCAGCTCCAGGGCAGGGAGTTGAAGGCGTTGGCGATGTCCAGAGACACCGCCACTACGACCTTACCCCTGGACACTGCAGTCCCCGTCGTGAGGTCTCTAACGCGCATGATGGCGTCCACCGTGGAGCGCCCTCTGCGGAAGCCGAACTGGCCGTCCGACAAGTCCGGCCCAATGTCCGTCAGGTGCGCGACGAGGCGGTTCGAAATGATTCTTTCGAAGACTTTCCCCACCTCGTCGAGCAACACTATGGGCCGGTACGCGGACGGAGAGTCCGCAGGGCGCCCCGTCTTCCGCACGAGGACCAGTTTTCCCGCTTTCCAGAGAAGCGGGAACTGGCCTCTCTCCAGACATGCGCTGTAGAGACCAATCAATCGAGGCCCGAGAGCCTCTGAGGCCAGGACCCATGCCTTGCCATGCAGGCCGTCGGGTCCTGGGGCGGTGTTCTTGGCGCCCATCCGGCGCACCGCCGCTCTCAATTCTGCCTCGGTCACCTCTGGGACGATGTCGTCGTCGTCGTCGCTGTAGCCCGCGTCGGGCACCGCAGGGGGCGGAGTCATATACGGAGGGGTGAACCCCCTCCATAGTCGAGGGAACAGGGTGCCAATCACCTCCTCCAAGACTTCTTGCCGGAGACTCTGGGTGAGCGGGGGAGCCCAAGCGCGGAGCTTGTCGCGTACCATCCGGTACGGGCGTCCCCACGGATCTCTGTCCAGAGTCCCCAGCATCTCTCGGCGGGCCTCCTCCTTGGCCCGCAATATCTCCACCTTGAGGAGGGCCTTGGCCGCCCTGTATCCCTCGTACAACTCCGCCTCTCTCGCCTCCGCATTAGGAGGACGGATGCGGCGCCTACGGTGCCTAGTGTACTGGCGTCGCGCGGCAGTGCACGCCTTGCGTAGAGCTGCTAGCTCTTGCGACCACCAGTACACCTGGCGCTTTTGTTGTCTCGACCGGATCCGGGGCATCGCCACGTCACAGATCCTGGACATGGCGTCCTGGAGCCACTTGGCCTCATCGTCTATGTCGGCAGGCCTGACCGGTGGTATCACCCAGGCCTGCACGATGGCGGCTTCCAGGAGCAGCTCCCGGTCCAGCTGTTTCAGCGCCCAACGCGGGCCACATGGGGCCTGTCTGACCGGCGGGTCTGCGGACTCGGCGGAGACGTCGAACCGGATATACCGGTGGTCGGAGTACGTCTCCACCTCCTCCATGACGCGCCAGTCAACAATACGCGGTGACAGAGCAGGGCTGGCGAACGAGATGTCCACCACCGACTCGCCCTGCATCCGCACGCACGTGGGGACAGAACCCCGGTTCAGGACGACTAGGCCCGTCTCAAGGGCCCAGTCTTCCACCATCCTACCCCGGACGTCGGTGAACCGGGAACCCCAAGCCAAGTTTTTGGCGTTGAAGTCCCCGAGGACGAGCACGGGAAGGGAATGGAACCCGACGACGACGGTGACCAACTCCCTCAAGGAGTTGTGGAACTCGGCGAGAGTTCGGTTCGGAGAGAAGTACACGCCCACCACAGCGAGCTCTCCGAACCGTGCTGCGACACAACCCCGGCCTCTTTGAGCAGCCTCAAGAGTCGGGGTACCGGCGGCGGCCGACGAGATGATGGTCACCGAGCCGTCCAGGTCCGCCACCCAGTGATCCCTGGGCAGGACAAAGTACGGCTCGGAGACCACGGCGACATTGATCGACCACTGCGCCATGCTCTGGAGCAGGAGATCCTGAGCAGCGGCGCAGTGGTTAATGTTCGCCTGGAGGAGGCGGAATGGGGCCATTATTGGCAGTCCATTCCGACCTCCTCAGTGGCGGCAGCGGCGACTGCGGTGGCAGTGGCGGCGGCGGCGGCGGAAACGGCAGGGGCGGCGGAGGGCCTACCTTTGCCCTTGGGTTTGGCGGGAGGGGAGCAGCCTTTGCTCCCGACCCGGTGATTGGCCGGCTTGCCAGCCGCCGCACATGCATTGCAGTGCAGCGGGGCGGAGCACGAGCCGGCCTTGTGACCGGGCCGACCGCAGCGGAAGCAACAGTCGCTGCGGTCCACCTCCGAGGTGCATTTGACGCTCACGTGCTCCCCCACGTGACAGCGGTAGCACCTCAGAGGCCGGGTCTCGAGCAGCTTGACCTGCGCCGAGACCCATCCCACCAAGAGCCTTTTGCCCTCCTTCAGCTTCTTGGCCGCTGTGACGGGGCAGCTGACCACAACAGTGCGCAGCCCCGAGTTGTCCGGGCGGATGGCGCCTGCCTTGATTTGGTCAGCAGGGCACCCTCCCGTCCTGGCCACAGCGGCCACCACCTCCGTCTCCGTTACGGAGTCGTCCAGGCCCAAGATCCTGACATCCAGGCATTTGGTGGGCCTGGACACGCGGGCCTCGTCCGCACCGAGGCACGCCCTAAGCCTCTCGGCCAGGGCGTCGGCCGATGGGCCGCTGGTCGCGCCGGGGACCTCCAAAAGACGGGCTCCGGTAGCGGTCACCTTGACCGCGAACCCGTCCGGGGCCCCGAACTCCGCAGGAGTCACCGCCCCCTTTAATTTGGCGAGGACGTCGCCATACGTAACGCCCCTGTTGACCGCCTCGGGCTGCAGTGTAATTACTACAGCCGCGGTCTTAGGGGCGAGGAGCAAGGCAGCAGCGCGTTTCTCCCTGCGCTGCTGCTGCCGTCGTTGCCGCTGCGCCTTTTTTCGGCGCTTCCGGCCCTCCTTGGCGACTCTCCTCGCCTCGCCGGCGATTTGCCACCCGCCGCCGTCCTCTGCTTGCGGGGCGGGTTCCGCCGCCGCCGCCGCAACCCCAGCCTGCTGGGCCGGAGTGCCCCTCCTCTTTTTGCGCCCAGCGGGCGCAGGCGCAGGCGCCGTCGGCGCAGCTGCGGTCTGCGCCGGCGGGGGCGCCGAGGCCCTCGCTGGGGCAGCCGGTCGCGCCCTTGCCGGCGGTTGGGAGCTGCGGCTAGCCTGACTCGAGGTCGAAGGCTTGGCCGCAGCGGCCGCGTACGACCGCGGGACCGCGGGGGCGACCTGACTCGCCGCGAGTGGGGGCGCAAGAGCCTGCCCTCCAGCACGTCGAAACGTCGCTGGAAGGCAGCCAACTCCGCCCGCAGCAGTCCGACTACGTCGGCCTCCGCCGGGGGCTGGGGGCGACTGCCGCGAGCAGCGGCGAGCTCGGCCCTGGCCGTCCGCAGCTCGGCCTCCAGAGCCGCATTGGAGGCCGCCAAGCGCGCCAGCTCTCGCCGCATCTCGGCCAGCTCGGAGCGCACCTTTCCCGCAGTGGGCACCGCACACTGCTCCAAGGCCGCCTCCGTTATTGTGGCCGCCGCCGCCTTGAGGAGGCGGAACCTAACCGGCTGGGATTTCCCCATCGCCAGCTTGTAGAGCTCCGCCGTAATGGCCTGTTGGAGGCCCCCGGAGCAGCTCTCGCTCTCAGAGCCGCGCTCGCCCTCCGACACCTCCACGCCGGACATCTCGGCCGCAGAGGACTCCGAACGGACGGCGCTTGAGAGAGCCCTGCCCTCCGCGGCCAACCGTTCGGCTGACTCCGCGCAGGCAGCTGGTGCCGGTTTCCGGCGACCGCTGCCCTTGCCGCCCCTACCCCGCGCTGCCGTGGGGACCTTGGGGGGAGGCGCCTCCTGAGCGCCGGAGGACGGGGACAAACTGTCCTCCTCCAGCCTGGGGCGTTTGAACGTCCCCGTCGCGCGGCGGCGTGAGCCTTTCGAGCTCACGCTCAGCCGCTCCGCTAATGTTGTGTCGGACTCTGAGTCCGACCCCCTCCGACTGGACTCCCGTGTGTGGGGCCTGCTGGACGAGTCCAGCGCCTCACCACGAGTCCCGGAGCCACTTGGGCCCCCTTCTCCCTCTACCGCAGGCGAGCAGAGCTCACCCGCACTCTCCTTCCTCGATTGTGGTTTGTTTGAAGTCTCCATACAATTCCCACGAGTATGGGGGAAATAACGGTCCACCCAGGCAGTGCCCCCTGTACCTGGGTAAGTGAAAATTTGTTTCCCAACTAGAGGGTCCACTGGTCCCCTAGCTGGGGGTGCGCTCGCGACTGACACTACTCCTCAGCCATGCATACTCTCGCCGCGCACCAGAACTTAGTATTAGAGGAATTTTTTATAGAGGTTATCTTCCTCGCGGTCCGGGCGACCAAGCCAAGACCCTCGTCCCGTTCAGAGTCACAAAACATGACCGTGACCTCCTTACGGATTACGATATCGACGGCTGCAATCGGGGACAGCTTGTGTCCCGATGCTGCTCGCTGGCAGGGTGAGTGCACAACGAGCACCGCCCTTGCCTCTCCACCACGCTCTCTGCTAATCAGAGAGACAGGCGGAGAAACGCCCCACGGAAGCGCGGGCCATGAGCACACAGCCCGCCGCCTCCAGAACCCTATCGGGTTCGCCCGCCCAGTCCAGAAGTCTGCTGCGGGCGACAGTCACTCCAACCCTATCACCCCCGCTAGGGAGACTGTCGCCCGCACCCAGGGTGCACCACGGGGAGGTCTTCTGGCACCGCACCCCGCCTTTTATCCCCTAAGGTGTTGTAAGAGGTGCACATTACGGCACTTAGTGCCACTGTCCAATGTAACACCCACTTTTCACTATTTATGTTATGAGTCCCATGTAATAGGACGACATAATTCCGAACTCCGTGTTTCTTTAAATTTTTGATTAAGGCAATTACCCGCCTTAATCAAAAAATTTTTTTCGACTGTTCATTAGAATAGAATATTAAAAAAAATCACACTTTCATTAATTGATTTTATAAATAACTTAATTTTAGTATTGTTCCAGCATTTTGTATGCTGTTTGACGCTAAAAAGACTTGACGTCGCAATACACAATCTTGTACAAAATTCATAGAAAACGGTCGTTTTTCACAGTTCGAAAAAAGTATTGAATGTGACTAGTTGGCAAGTACCCAAATACAGCTAGCTAGCTTATTAAATAAATAACCTTAGTAAGAATTTCATCTTCTATATTAACTCACTTGTAAATATGTATGTAGATACGCACAAAAATAAAAAGCGGAGACGAAGATTACTCTCAGAGCGACTGACGTACGTTTAATATTTACAAACGTAAGAGCTATTTCATTATACCTAGACTTCCAGCTTTTGTACAATAATATATAGGTTCCTACTAATAAAAACGTATATAAATTTTTTATCCTGACTCATATAATAAATGCGAAGGTGTATTTGCTAGTTAATCTTATGCGTATTCCTTTTTAAAAGGCCGGCAACGCACCTGTGACTCCTCTGGTGTTGCGCGTGTCCATGGGCGGCGCTGATCGTTTGCCATTAGGTGATAGACGGATCACCTCGTTTGCTTTCTATTTCATAAAAAAATACGTGTGAAGGGACGAGTTATTGAATGGTGTACCACATACACTAGTTGAACACACTTATTTTTTTGTATATAATGTGGTACTTTTTATTTTTAAGGGGGGAAAATCATCGAATGACTGCTTCCGCCTGGGTGAGGCGGGAGGGAGTGTCAGACTGTTACTGACTAAAAACCACCCCGTTCCTTCTCCTGCACGTCAGGCCGGAGCCCCGGTTACCCGTTAGGTTCTCCGCGACTCCGAATCGGCATCGGCCCTATTGGGCCCCATTTGTGGTGGTCTGATGGCTCTTAGAGGCGCGCGCGGAACGCGACGCGCCGTACGCTCGGGATATAATGTGGTATAGGGCAGCAAATATGCTGACCAATCGCCTGATAGTAACCATATGTCTATGCAGGTGTGACAGACAGACAAGCAGCACTTTTGCTTATCGTCAGGTGATCCGTGGTAATCCTACTCCATAAAAAACTTACTAATAAATCAGACAACATCATCCATCTTTCCGCCAAAAACTTATTTGTCAGCCTCCAGTGACAAAATAGAAAATCCGAACAAACTCATTATAGGCTTATAACAAATCTGGAACTAGATTGATATTGACACTTGAGTCTAGACAGAAATTAATAGACGTCCTTAATGGGAGGGGTGCCTAAATGTTTATATTTATAACTGTCTCTAGAAATTGGCTTTAGAGATAGGTAAAAATCTTATTATATTGGTGTGCGTGGGTTTAAAAGATTGGGACCAATTTAAAGGAAAAGGAAAATGGATTGTGAAGAGTAAATAATTGTTTAAAAAAACCTATCAAAAGCAAGATTTAAAAGTTCAATGAATTTTATAGTACACCCACTTCTGTTAAGTAACAATTACGTCATTGTTCGAATTTTGAATGAATATAACTTGTTTAATAAAATGTCTCTAAAATAATTTTCATTAAATAATCACAAGCGCTAAAGTGGCGTTTGGCTAAAGGCCCAGGAATTAAGACTATTTTGTAAATGGGGATAATCATCGAATGACTTCTCCCGTCCGGGTGACGACCACAATTCCAGACTTCGTTCTACTATACCACTGACAATTTTTTTAAAAACCCTGTAGTGCTTTGCCCTACCCGGGAATCTAACCCGAGTCCACTTGCCCGACAGTCGCACTTGCGACCACTCGGCCAACGAGCCAGTCTGTTGTAACTTGTAACAGACAATTTTGTGGTAACAGGAATACCTATTATTTTTTAAATTATAGAGGGTTCGGTAAAAAATAACCGTTAGTGGCGCCGTTTACCTGCTCTTGAGTGTATTTTGAAGTCGCGGAGGACCTAACGGGTAACCGGGGCTCCGGCTCGACATGCAGGAGAAGGAACGGGGTGGTTTTTAGTCAGTAAGAGTAAGAGAAGCAGTCATTCGATGATTTTCACCCCTTAAAAAAAAGGGTATTTTGAAGCTTTTACGTAATTAAACTTCATTGGTATTTTCATGTTTCTCATTTGTTTCAGCCTGAAGGCAAGATATCGGAGAATCTCCAGCAGACTTCAGTACCTGTAGTACCATGGCTGAGTTGTCAGCTGTCGTACGGAAGGCAGAGACGTATCACCAGGAGGATGATGTGTGCTGGTGGAAAAGGCAGGGATTCTTGCTCGGTAAGTGGTAGTATGTTTAAGATTTTTGCTGTGCTGTATCATCACTACATAGTATAAAACAAAGTCGCTATCCGCCGTCTGTCTGTCCCTATGCTTCCCTGAATGCTTAGATGTTTAACTCGTCAAGTACCGTCATTATAGACACAATTATAGGACAATAGGTTGCGGTCACCGGTGACCGCTCGATGTTTGACAGTTTAAAAGTACGCAACGGATTTTGATGCGGTTTTTGATCTATCGAGCGAGGGGTAAAACTATTTAATACAAATTGATTGCTATGGTTTCTAATTTACATTTTGATCAAAAACAAAGAATGAATCCTCAAAAGTGTTTCAGTCGGGATCATAGAGCACTTGCAATTATAATCACATTTCTTTTACTTCCTCATCTATACCAAGCATTCAAAAAGGTGCTAATATTATTCCAATGATCTCAGGGCGACAGCGGTGGACCCCTAACCTGGAATGACGTGCAAGTTGGAATCACCTCCTTCGGAGCTGGCTGCGGAGTCGTACCAGGAGTCTACACCAAGATCTCCGTGATGCAGCAGTGGATCAAGGATACGGTTGAAAATAACCATAAAGGGAAGAAAGTTAAGAAAGACAAGAAGAATAAGAAACGTCTTTTGAAAATTGCTCATTAGTCATTTTCGAACTAACTGAGAGTCAATAAAGTCTACTTTCCAATATATGAAGTTTGTTTGTTTTTTGTAACTTACCTATTTCGTTTGTCTGTTGATCTCATAATAGCATAAGAACTTTAAGGAAGTAAGTATAAGTAGAAATACGGCTTCAAAATCTAATAGACTTCTAGCGTGGGAGTGTGGTAGAGCCATGCTTCGGTACGAATGTGCCGGCTCGACCGGAGTGATACCACGGCCTCACAGAAAACCGACGTGAAGCAACGCTTGCGTTGTGTTTCGTCGTGTGAGTGAGGTTACCAGAGGCCCAATGACCCTCCCCTTCCCCAATCTCCCCAATCCCTGAATCCCCAACGATCCTCAAACTCCTAATCCTCAAAAGGCCGGTAATGCACTTGTAACGCCTATGGTGTTCCAGGTGTCCATGGGCGACGCCGATTGCTTACCATCAGGTGATCCGTCTGCTCGTTTACCGGCTTAGGCCGTAAAAAAAAGCTTTTATTAAGAATTTTGAAGCCTACTCAAAATCCATTTACCTCAACTCGAGTTATTCTAATGGTCGGTTATAAAGATAGAACAGCATTCACTCCATGCCTGCAGACTTATCATCTACACCCCTCTTTTATGCTCATCCTTACTCCCTCATACACTTGTGAACGAACGAATCCATTTACCCCTTTCATATTCCACTCAAAAAGATTCGAAGAATTCACTTAAACCATTGAAAAATATAGCTCGACACACCATCTATACTGTTCACACTTTACTTATACTAATAATATGAATGCGAAAGTGTGTATGTCTGTTTATTTGTCCATCTTTCACGATCATACAGCGCGTCGAACTGACGTGATTTTATAAATGAAGATAGTTAAAAGGATGGAGAATAATGCGTCACTTTTAGTGTCTTTCTAATACCTTACTTCCCTAAAATAGAGGGTTAACGTGTGTATGGAGCATTCCGATCAAGGTAGAAAAACAAAAATTGGTATGCGGGACTGGATTGCCTCGTTGGCCGAGTGCTGTCGGGCAAGGGGGTTCGATTCCCGGGTCGGGCGGTATTACTGGGTTTAAAAAAAAATCTCAGTAGTAGCACGGAGTCTGGAATTGAGCCCAGTATATATAGGCCGGCAATAGGCTAACCCTCTATTACATGGGACTCATAACATAAATAGTAAAAAGTGGGTGTTACATTGTAGAGGTACAATGGCATTAAGTGCCGTAATGTGTACCTCTGCCTACTCCTTCGGGGATAAAAATCGTGATGTTATATGGTATGCGAACTATTTGTGACCAACAAAAAAAAGTGCACCATATTATCTTTGTAAAACAGCCAACCCCTTAAAAAACCGTGCGAAACCGCGCGCGGAAAGCAAGTCTATAATAAGACGTGAAAAAAATCCCTGTAATTTACAAGAAAGAACTTTATTAACTGGGATATACTTTTCTCGCTATAAATCTTTTTTAGCGCGATGAAGGAAAGCTTTGGGTTGCGGTTTGAAGGGTATAAGTAAACCAGTGTAGGGTTTATTTTAGGCTCTATAGGAACGACCAAGACGCTTTTTTCATTGCACAAAAGTGATAAAGAAGTGATATTATCATTAATGAAAGTATATATTACAGGCTATATTAATAACTTGTATCAATCTCAAATCTGTGGATAAGGATCGATTTTTGACACTATAAAATGACCCAAAAGGACATGAATTAATTGCATTATTTAATGTTTAACGTTACAGTGTAAAATCATTGGACATAGTAAAATGTTAATGCTTTTTTTTCACTATCCTGAAGAAGAATAGGCTATGTAGGTATCTACAGGTTTAATATTGTTCTTAGTATTGTATTGTATATAGCATATAGCTACGGGCTGCTGAAAATCAGCGCTGCAACTCGAGCTACTGCGCTCGGCTCACGGCATTTAAGCTGAGCTCTGGCCTTTTTGCGCCGTCTTCACAAATTTTTTACTATTTTTTTCGTTTTATTGTATTTTGTGACGGTGTATATAAACGATTTTTATTTATTCCTTTGTTCTTTCTAATAAGTAATTTACGATTTTTATGAGGGTTGATAAAGTTGATTATCCAAAAAACATGCTATTCTTCAACTAAGAAATCCACTCACACAACTAAACTACTTTCATTTCGCACACAAAATCATAATTCAAAATCGCTACCTCTCCGCTCAACACTAAATCAACGTCCTTATATCTCACAGCTTTTCTTTCTACCGTAATTACATATTTCTACATACATACCTATATAATATACCATATAGTTAGACGTGTTTGAGCCTCGCCTGTAATGAGATTCTTTCAGACTGGAAATACGTGTAATATGTATAAATCAATACTTCTCATTATATCCTTGTTTACTTTGAAGCTGAATAGAAAACGTTAATTAGGTATTTTATTTTTATATGGGATAAGCCAGTAATCGAGCAGACGGATCAACTGATGGTAAGCATTCGGCGTCAACCATGGACACCTGGAACATCAAAGGCGTTACAAGTGCGTTACCGGTCTTTTGGGGATTAGAAATTTGAGGGATATTAGGTATTCAGGGATTGGACAGATTGGGGTAGGTGGGAAGGGGATAGTTGAGCGTCCGGTAACACCTTACTCACACGACGAAACATGGTTTTCTGTGAGGCCGTGGTTTCACTTCGGTCGAACCGGCCCATTCGTGTCGAAGCATGGCTCTCCCACATTATTATGTTTGATATTGAAGAATATGTTGTGACGATAGGGTAGAACACATTTTTTTCAGTGTGTGTTGTATATAGTATGTAGCTAAAGATCTACACATTTGACAGAGATCGGGCAGCAGTGCTCTATGATAAAGCTGAACTTTTTTAATAAACCGCACCTCCAAATCATCGCTTACCACCAGCCGAGATGGTGGCCATACGCCATCCTATTTACTATAGTACCTATATAACTGAGCTTTGCTCGATATTTTCACTAGTATACGTCATTTTTTGAAAATAGAACCTAGTTAGATCTATTTATCGGACCTGAAACAACCTAAATACAAAATCTCAAGATTTTTTTTTTATGGGGAAAAATCATCGAATGACTTTCCCGTCTGGGTGAGGCGGGGCGGAGTGTCAGACTCTTATTGACTAAAAACCATCCCGTTACTACTCCTGCCCTTCCAGCCGAATTGCTCGAATAGGTATTAAATAATGAAAACATGCCACACGTGAAGTTTTTAGCAAATTTTCTTCTCAAAGGAGTTCAGTACTAGACCAGTCTTCTTTCAAATACGGAACAAACATATAACCCACGAAATATACCTAAACATCGTAAAGCATAATAATCCGTATAATTTTACATCTCAAAGTTCAGAATGCCGTAAAACAGAGATTCGTTTTCAAGACGTTCCTTCGTTTTAAACACGGATATAAAACTGACTAGATATTACAATCTCACCGCAATACGATTAATGAGAAAAGTTTAGTTATATTTTTAATATTGTTGACTTTGTCTTTCTATTAAGTTCCTACGATAAGTTGAATTGCTATCATTAATCTAGAGGTATATCCCAAATGGCGAGCAACACACTCTTTATCTCCTAGTATTGAACAAATACTTGATCTATAACAACACCTAGAGATGTGCCAGAAATGACAGTAGGTTTTCGAACGTGGTTTATTTAGAAGACATAGCACGGTACTCCTTTATATAATAATATGCTGATGGTGACCACCGGGACGACTTCAAAGAGGTAAAAATTTCACTCCCTAGGATTCCTCCCCAAAGAGCTGAATACTTTTATTTTGATGGTTTCCATACTTTATCAATAAAGGCTACAGCAATTGCTCAATAATAGGCTGTTAGCGTAGTTCTTACTGACAGTTCAACAGTTCAAAAAATATATAGCACAGTAGTACAGTGAGTTTATCATCGCGCGTTAAAGCGTCGTTGCTATCGATAATATATAAAGAATTCTTTGAAACTTCTAGTAATATCTAAAGCCCTGGTACACAATACACAGATATACATAACTTGATGTAAGTAACTCGTCACCCAGCTTAGTGTCTTTTTTACTTCAACACGTAAACTTGTACGTGCCTGGAAGTTTCTCGAAGGCACGCCTAATTTAGATCCTTTGGCAAGATTATGGTAATACATTTTTGTTTGTACTTATACCTCAATTTTCGACTTTATTATGAGAGTATAAAGTTGGATTTTTGTTACAGAAATTGTGCGGTTTGGGGTAGGTTGACGTGTTACGTGTGGATGTTTTTGTAGCACGTGTTTGTTAAAGATAAAGGTTTTTAAGGATATTGTTTTAGAGGAATGATAATTAAAGAAGAATTTGTGATAGTAATTTTGATTGTTATCACTATTGTCAATTATAAAAATCAATTATACAGGTAGTAGTGTGGGAGAGCTACGCTTCGCCACGAATGGGCCGGCTCGACCGGAGTGATACCACGGCCGAGCAGACAACAGACGTGACACAACACTTCCGTTGTGTTTCGTCGTGTGAGTGAGGTTACCGGAGGCCCAGTTACCCTCTCTCCAGTCTCCCTGAATCCCCAACAATCCTCAAACTCCTAAACCCCAAAAGGCCGCTAACGCATTTGTCAACTTCTGGTGTTTCAGGTCATATGCGGCGCCGATTGTTTATCATTACGTGATCCGTCTGCTAGTTAACAGGGTTATTCCATAAAAAGAGTGCACAAATTGGACACATTTTCATAGTCTTTTAGTATAGGTTGGATTTATCGTTATATACTTTAACTTTCTAAGTAATATGTAAAAAGAACTTTTGAATACAGTTATATAAAGTCAACTGTTATTGTACCAACTCAGTCTGCAATATAATTCTCAAAAAGCTACTGAACACAGTAACAACAGCATTATACCTCTACATACCTATATAAATCAAAAAACTTGGCAATAGGATCACGCAGTTTTTCATTTTTACGACATAACCTCGTTGAATTCTCGCTATTCGAGATTCGAGTAGCCATATTTTATTATCTTTTGAAATCTTTATGCCAGTACTTACTTTTAAAAGATAGCATTGTACGAGTTACTCTATCACAGTTAAATTTTTATGATTTATCTTTTTTTAGCTGTTTTAATGTACATTGGAAGTAAGGCTAATGGTTCGTGAATAAAATGGATGACAATAGGTGTCTGTTTTTTATTGTATGATGTAATATGGCTACTACTAACGGTTGCGGAGAACCTAACGCGTAACCGGGGCTCCGGCTCGACGTGCAGGAGAAGGAACGTGGTGGTTTTTAGTCAGTAAGAGTCTGACACTCCCACCCGCCACGCACACAGGTGGGAGCAGTCATTCGATGATTTGCCTCCCTTAAAAAAAACTGGGCCGCTTGGTAAGACAGGAGTCAAGGATTTTTTTTTCTGAGGGAAGAAATCATCTAATGACTTCTTGACTACTCCCACCCGGGTGAGACGAGAGGCCTGTCTGACTCTTACTGACTAAAAACCACCCCGTTCCTACTCTTGCACTTCGAGCGGGAGCCCCGCCAACCCGTTTAGTCTTACGCGGGTCAGTTGTCAAGGACTTAGGAAGAGAAATAAATATAATAAGAGTGTCATTATGAACTCTAGTAACGACAGAGTAGAACACGTTAGTACCACTTCTATTTTTGTGGGTGTTCTAAGATATGATAATTACCCTAAGGGACGACACATTTGATAAATACTGAGCAGTATTTGTGAAAAATCAGAATCTTTTATATAGCGATCTTTCTGTCTTTAAATTGTCTGCCATGCGTGGAAAATATGGCAAACCTAGAATGGCATGCCGAAGCTTAGAAAATTTTCGTTTTAATTTTCACTTTATTTTTAAAAAACGAACGTTGCTCCACATTGTTATTTTCTCCTGGTCGTGGGTACGTTTACAAACATACAAGTTCACATATACATGACACTTAGACACGAAACCATATTTTGTGAGTTGCTCCGCGCGGGAATCGTACCCGTCACGTTGCGCGGCAGCCGTTTGCTCTGTCACCGCACCAACCAGCAGTGTTCTTCAGAAAAACTATAACTTGACCTCCTGCATGAAGAATGTAAAATAAAGAATATTTTTATGAAAATATAAATATAAGTAGTCTTTTTTTTATCTGTTTTTTATTAAGGGGTTTTTATCTATGATATTCCAACCCCATAGGTAGTCTTTATTTATTAAACTCTAGAAACAGGAACAAAAAATGTATTTTATAATCAATTTGTTACAATTGCACAGCCGACAGAGCATCAAATAACCGCGGTGTAAACCATAGACAAACCAAAAAAAATACGTTTCATTTCACTGACATATAATAGATATTATTCAATATTTGTTACCTTAATTTAATATTTAGATAACCTGTAAAATAATATTAAAAACAGTAAGCCACAAATGGCTTGGCATGCAGTGGGAGGTTAAAAGACAGTTGTACCCAACATTGTATAAAATATAGCAACACAAACATCATTTAAGTGTGAGAGAGCCATGCTTCGGCACGAATGGGCCGGCTCGACCGGAGTGATACCACGGCCTCACAGAAAACCGACGTGAAGCAACGCTTGTGTTGAGTTTCGTCGTGTGAGTGAGGTAACTGAGGCCCAATTACCCACCCCTTCCTCAATCTCCCCAATTCCTGAATCCCCAACACTCCTAATCTCCAAAAGGTCGGTAGCGCACTTGTAACGCCTCTGGTGTCCCAGGTGTCAATGGGCGACGCCGATTGCTTACCATCAGGTGCCGTCTGGTCATTTACCGGCTTATGCCAAAAAAAATAAGTACAATCCTTCAGCTTTCAGCACACGAACCATGTCACAAAACAAAAAGCCGTCATATTTTTCGCGACGTGACAAAAGTGACATAAGGGTTGGCACGTGCTTATCAAAGGTTTGTCACGTCCGAACGGCTCAGTTGCAACCCTAATTAACAAGCCAATCACGTGAGCGTTACTATCAGCAAAAGGTCGTTGCTATAGCAACCAAGAAACGTGAATAAACAACTTTATTTCAAAAGGAATTAGAGCGGGATTTGTTTATTTGTGGTTATTTGGAATGTATGTTTGTGTGTGGTGTAAGATAATTTGTTTATTGTTGTGATTAGCACAGCCACAGGTCTTTGGATTATAGTAGAACATTATGTTATCACTTATTTTTAGTGTAATGCTCCATACACATGCATAGAAAATGTTCCATTATCACCAAAAATGTTATAAAACATCCTACATCTACTACAATAACAATAAAAAATTCCAACACATAAAATATTCCCACTAAAACACGCGCGCGTAAAAACAAACGAATATTAAAAGCAGTAGTGAAAAGTATAATAAAAATATGCAGCCCAGGGAACCGACCACATTTTAAAAACGTAATTACCAACAATTTTGCAAGTGAAGCATGAAAATAGAGTAAAAACTCAACGGCATAATTACCGCGCAGACAATTAAGTATTCATCCGACAGTGGCGCTAGTGTGCACCACAGATAAAAAAGAAGCATTCGCAGCAAAGTTTGCTATGTAAAAAGTTCCGAGTGAAAGCAGGTTTTATTACATAAAACCTATTTTTATGAAAAAGAACCCTAGATGTGGTGATTTGTGAGGTATTTTTGCTGTATCTGTATAAAAATGTAATTTATTTTGTTTGTGGCCTAATAAAGTTTTGTGAATTGAGGTTTTATTAGCACCGCAGTGACCTCCAAGTTTCTAGGACGACGAGAAATGGGTCCAGACAAAAATATGTTTGTCGGCATTCCAAAATAACAAATGAAAAAGAATTTTATAAGGTTAATATTTTGTTTTGTTTATAATTTCTTTATTATCATAAAAAAGCATACAGTCATTATAAAACAGACACGGTCAGTTTACAAGAAACATGATATAAATATGACTATGCAGGCTAACGCACCTATTTTAGGTCTTTAAATTACATTTGTATAATACTCACAGTTTTTTTTCTTTACAATGTAGGTACACAACACTATTACACAAGTTATTTAGTAAATCAACAATAACGCGTCTTTTGAACCAGACACACTTTTTTAGACAATAAAGATATAAGGTTAATAAATAACAGTGAGGTAAATGATATTCATTAAAAACAGCGAGCCCTAATGGCATAGGTATAATTTAACTCGTCGAGTACCGGTTTTGCAGACACAATTATAGAACAATAGGTTGCGGTCACCGGTGACCGCTTGGTATTTGACAGTTTAAACTGTGTTTTGTTTAACCTACTCTGAAAAATTTTGATAATAGAAAACTAATAAAATTTATGATTTATCAGTAGTTTATGGCGCAAACGTAACAAAGTCACAAGTCTTGTAACATAAGACACAAACATCAAAAATATAAAAATATTATTCATTTTTCCATTACCAATTTTTCCATAATTGCTTTCAGTCGATTTTCGAGTCTACTGCAATACTTTATGGTTGCAATAGTACCAATTCTAACACAGTTTTATGGTCTGAAATATCAAAATATATTTGACTATAAACTAAGTCTTTATTATAAATTAATATTGCATTGAAATAGTGATGTATGAAACTACTGTAAACCCAGAATTTATGTTGAGTTTAGCTAAAATGTGTTATGTGATTTCAAACTTAACGTATATATATGTACATTATAAAAATACATTGTTACATACTGAAAATATAGACCTTGGATAACTTGGCATAACTTTACGATCTAAATTACGCGTTTGATGATAAAACATTTAATAATGAACCATGTTTATATTAAAACTTCAAGCCATGCTAAAAGCTCATATTCATGAGTAGCATTCCGCCACCGGCGTCGCGACCACTATCACGCTGCTACTGGCTGCTCGACTCTCATGCTCGGCTCTCAGTTCTTAAATGTGAGCCCCTAGTATGGCTTGAAACTAGTCGAGTTCCTCGTCGTAACAATTACGTGAGTAAGCCGAAAACATAATAATCATTAATGAACCAATCAATTACCAATTAAATCTCAATTATTATCAATCTAGATGTAGATGATTTTATTACGTATTTTAGATTATCAAATCAAAGGGGCAATTAAATGAAACTACACTACCTCTACAGTTACTTATAATATTATTAGGTACCCCTTATATAACATGATTCTGATCTTTGCGTTAATTTATCACTTTGCCCACATCTTAAAATAGTGAAAGTTTATATTTTTGTTCTTTTATATTCGCCACATTTACACATTTTTTCTATTGTTTTTGTTTGTTTATACCTCTATGTACGTACTACTGTGCGCTCTAAATTGCTTAGTTTTGTGTTAGATATTGTTTCTCAGTAAGCATATTATGTATGTGATTCTTTATGAGAAACAAAGATATTGTAAACCAAAAAATAAGGACTAAATAAAAAATATCGTCATAATTATTTACACACATACACACACACCAAAACATTTCTAGTTCCACACGTAAGATGATTGAATTAAATATACTGAAACTCTCCCATTTCTATACAGACTGAAAATTCCGAGCTGAAATTGTAAATAGGATTTCACGCAGCACATTTCAGATATTAAGAGACGACACTACTGAAATCTACAGCAGGAATGTGTGATTCAGATAAAGCAGTCTATTTTCAGTGAAATATTAAAAATTGAATAGAAATGTTCGTGTAAATAGAGAAAGAAGTACTAGGATTTCAGCAGAACGTAGGAGATTATTTGCATGAATATTAGTACATTGATCTTAGGATGAGTTGTAAGTTTTTTTTATAGCATCGGAGTCGCGGAGAACCTAACGGGTTGCCGGGGTTCCGGCTCGACGTGCAGGAGAAGGAGTGGTTTTTAGTCAGTAAGAGTCTGACACTCCCTCCCGCCTCACCCAGGCGGGAGCAGGCATTCGATGATTTCCCCCCTTAAAAATAGCCTGTAAACGAGCAGACAGATCCCCTTATAGTAAGCAAACGGCGCCGCCCATGGACACTCAAAACACCAAGGCGTTACAAGTGCGTTACCGGCCTTTTGGGAATTAGGGAATTTGAGGATTGTGGAGGATTTGGGGATTCAGGAGACGGGGACTAGGGAGGGGGGGTAATTGGGCCTCCGGTAACCTAACTCAAACGACGAAACACAACGCAAGCGTTGTTTCTCGTCGGTTTTCTGTGAGGCCGTGGTGTCATTCCGGTCGAGCCGGAATGGAAATAGTAATGTGGGCACTTAATTTTCATATTATAAATACTTGTGACTGTGTTTGTGATTTTGAGAATGAATTCGTGTTTATGTTTATTATTGAATCACACCGAAATGACTAAAGAGATCGGGGTGAGATTTGGTATAGAGGTAGATTATGGTCTGAAATAATACATAGGTTTTTTATTCCATGGAAATGTAAGCAAAACTGCCGGCAGTAGCTAGTTTCTTAACATTATGACTTTCGAAAATAAATATTGTGGTGTTAATTAGTATTGTTCTAGTTCATATAAAAGCACCGTGTTATATTTTGGTTTAAGTATCGTAGTGAATTGATAGCAATAAACTTATTTAACTTTCACAAAAGTTTAGCACAAAAACATAACTACCTCCATATCTCAATTAAATTACATGAAATAAATCTAACAAAAAAAAGTTTCAACAAATAAAAGTGCCAACCGTTCAATATATTACCCAACTTGATGTAAGGTAACATTTTATAAAAAAGGGTGCCCACAAAATATACCTTTTTCCTCTCGAACGCCAGGTGTACGAATGGCCAATCTAGCTTCTACTAACTTATGATGCCCTGGTACATCGACCTTGCTTTTTCACGTTTTATTAAAAACTTACTTCGCCCGAATTGAACTGATGGGGATCTTTGATTAAATTTTGATGGTAGTATGTATGAAGGACGAAATTTCATACACTTGTGTGGAATTGTGCCCGGTACATGGCAATAGGCTCACCCCCTATTACATGGGACTCATAACAAATAGTGAAAAGTGGGTGTTACATTGTACAGTAGCATAATGTGCACTTCTGCCTACCCCTTCGGATATAAAAGACGTGATGTTATGTTATGTGTTGTGTGAAATATTTACGCGATGTTGTGATAGCAGAATGATTTGTCATCATCCCTCCTGTGGGTTCATAAAAGTCGACTAAGGGATTATCATTACATTTAACACAGATTGAGCAGCAGTGCTCCTTTTTAATCCTGAACCTTTATTAATATTAAAATCTTCCATCTACCTAGGATTTGGAGAAGATTTATCATTTATCAGTAGACTGACATGCATGATATTACCAGATAAAAAACGTTGTATTTATTCCCGCAAAACTACACAGCACTTCAATTTTCGACCGCTAACAACCACCAAAAAATAATACAGTTAACAAAACGTACTATTGACATGACTCTAACAAAGTAACAGTTTTTAGACCAAACGTTGAAATAAAAATGAAACAATTGATAGATGTCCAATTGTAACAAAGTGTTCACCGAAGTGCTACAAATTGGAGGAAAACGTTCAATCAGTATGAGTAAAAATATGAATGGTCTATATGAATTGGTCTGAAGCCCAAACGATATGAAAAGGTAATTAATTTATCCTGTATTTAACATAATACAAAATCGTACGTTTTATTTTATTGAAACAAATAGTAGTACAATATCAGAAATACAAAAAGATGTCATTCCATTAATAAATATTAATCGACCTAACCATAACTTTTAGAAACCTAAGGAAGAACTTACGTACTGTACGTCACTAATTTAATCTGAGTAATCAACAGCACTAGCTGTCATGAAGTGTCATAGATGACACAGATCTGTCAAATGTGACAGATTGTGCACTATAAAGATTATTAAAAAAGAAAACCAATAACACAGATCTATTTCATCCAAGGTCTTAGAATACTCAAACTCCTTAAGCCAAAACAAAAAATACTCTCACATTCTTCAAATTGAAATAGCAACGCGTCTGAAAGCCAAAAATAGGTTCTCTTGTAAGAAAATACTCAATAAAAACCCTCTATTTAGGATCCTTCTAAAGCTTTAGCGAAAATTGAAGTGTTTCTAAGAGAGCAGAAAAAATTGCAATTACCTTTTTCTATTTGAAAACGATTAAACTAGAACATTTTCACGGAAAACGCCATTTGTAAAGAGGCAAAGAGTTATTTCTCAAGAAGTCGGTCGTTAATGAGAAATCAATTCGAATTGAAGTTTGCTATTTTTATTAAATCCTTCGTAGCTCTTGTACCTATTCTTTTTGCTTGATTTAAAAGTACTTTTTTAGATTATAGTTTAACTTTTCTAGAGTTATTTATCAAACTTTAAGCTACATAGGACCGATTTGTTTCACGCCATCTAAATTTTAAATGAGAATTAACTTAGAATATTTGACAATTCTTCTATATTAAAAACTAAAAATGTCTATTTTATTCTACAGCTGTTGAAAATTATGTAATGATTGTAAAATAACTTATCTACATGAAAAAAATAATTTGAAAATTTATCATTGATGGTACCCAACGTATTTTTAGGATATATTATAGGGTAAAACCTGCCTGTCTCCGTGTAAGAAGAGGCCTGTTAGCAACAGTGGGATAATTAGAAAGACACATGAGTAAGTAGAAATGTAACATTGCACAAACGTAACATCACGCTTTTTAGCCCCGAAGGTATAAGGTATAAGGTATACCCATAGTACCATATAAGTACCATAGTACTTCAATGTGACTGTACAATGTAACACCCACTTTTCACTATTTATGTTATGAGTCCCATGTAATAGAGGGTGAGCCTGTTGCCGTAAGGAACAATATAACTTGATACTCATGGTGGCCAGCATTCAATGGTTTCTATAAGTATTGATAACATTAACGAATGTTTACGTTAAAAGTGTACCACTTCATTACATTCACATAAACGATAAAAGTAAATTTATCATAAAATATCAGCATTTTCCTATTTCCAATTGACTTTTCAATCTTAAAAAAGTCGTCGTAGAACGTCGTACGACGAACTCCGAACAAAGTTTTAATTAAAGAAAAACCTTCTCATATTTTATTTATTTACGAATTTATAAAAAAGTTTGTGCGAAACGAGGAAAAATTAAAAAGACATCGCTGCTTGGCAAGAAATTTCAATTTGCTGAATTCGAAAGTTGGCATCGTATCCGAAATTTCGGAGCACTTCGCTAGATTGGCTGATGCATTGGCTCGCAACATAAGCTTTCGACGAAAAGATAAGTATGGAAATACATTATTATTACAAGTACGTAGTTTGTGTCATTTGATAGTTTTCCTCGATATTTTCAGTTTTTCCTGGTCTTGAAAAAGATGATAGTTTTGCCAATAAGTGTTCTTGAAAAAGATTATCAGTATTCATCACTAATAAGATCCAAGTGTGAAGCGATTCCGACCCGTAAACCAAAATGTGGTTTAAAATACTAAGACTATTTTTGGTCCTATGTGTTTATCATCAACAACAGCCTTTAAGTACCCACTACCAAGGAAAACCTCTTCTCACACGGAGAAGGTTTGAACATTAACCACCTCGCTTGCTCATTGAATTTTGCGCTTTTCAAACTTATTATTAGCAATTATAAGCCCATGTTTCCTCACGATGTTTCCCTTCACTGTTGTCAGTGGTGTCTAAATAAGCTAAGTACTATGTACATATTACTTGGAAAAAGTCACATTGGTACGTGTCTTCGCTAAGTTTCGAACGCACGCCCTCGTGTATGAGAACATCGTACACACATCTTAAACTGACGGTCACCACGACAACTAACAACCAACCTGTTTGTTATTAAAGATATGTTTTCAATACTACTACTACTGCTAGTTACTTTAGCAACGTGTGATTGAATTATTCTGAAATTGTAGCCAGAAAAACACACTACTCTTCTACAGAAACGCTTAAAAAATAACATTTTCTCCATCATATAAGAACATCAATAACGTAAAATTTCGCTTCAAGCAAAACTTTCCGAACTTGTTATTTAAAGTTATTTTAAAGGTGAAACTGTTGAACAGCGTCATCTTTCTAAAGTTTGCATCTAACTTGTTTGAAACTTGATGCCAAGTCTTCAAAGCAGAAACAGTCTGCTTCAAGTTCTTCCAATCTAATAATTACTTCACTTTATTATGTTATCCTGGTAACAATATTGTTAGAAAATCAGTGTAGGTAATATGAGATCCTAATTTTGCGCCCGGCGGTGTCGCCAGCATGGGATTTAAAAGATTTCGTAAGTAGTATCGATCTTGTAGAAATATTGAGATGAAAAGTAACCTAATTATGTTACTCCTTAAAAGGCAACCTTGTAATAGCTGTTTTCAACAAACACACCTATTCCATTTCTTAACTAAAAGTTACTTAGCTTGACGTAACACCTAAACTGATACTGTATTGTTAGGTGTCACTTATACGCCAATTGCTATGATTCCTACATACCTCTTTCGCAGTTTTTTAGTTATGGGTTTTAGATTGATGAAAGCCTAATATGTCGTTAAATTTAATGTCCCCTTTTTTAACTTAGGGTTTCCTTATAATTTAGGAGATGTTGTTGAAAATGGGCATTAGTCTGGTAAGTCCTTGTCAAATATCTAGTACCTTAGCTTGCTCTTACGACAGTTGCAAGTAGAGGTGACAAAGGCTATATACTCTACTATAATCGCATCGCATTGAGTTCATAAACACTCATGATACATTTATTTCTATCATTTCAAAGAAAAAGCTTCTATATTTTATTTATTTCTGCCTCGTTGGCCGAGTGTTCGCAAGTGCAACTGCCGGGCAAGGTCTCGGGTTCGATTTCCGAGTCGGACAAAGTATTACTGGGTTATTTTTAAGAATTCTCAATAGTATTAGTAGAATTGTGCCTGATATATAGCAATAGGCTCACCCCCTTTTACATGGGACTCATACCATAAAAAGTGAAAAGTGGTTGTTACATTGTAGAGGTACAGTGGCATTTTAGTGCCGTAATGTGCACCTCTGCCTACCCCTCCGAGGATAATAGGCGTGATATGATATATGATGATATTATATAATTATTTTTTAAATTCGTGCCCTAGACTAAAAATTAACTAAGTATCATTGTTAATCAATACTTAGTAGCTAGCTCATGTTATCAACAGCAGAACAGGTTGAGACGAGAAGAGAAAACTTAACGATTACAGAAGTAACTTTGCAAACAAAACAATTGGAAATCAATTGTGAGAACTTGATAACGACTTGTACTAACAGTTTATTTGTCACATTTTGTGGAAAACAAGGAAAATGGAAACCTTTTGATCAACTAAACAACGATGCTTGGTATGAAAGTTTTATAGATAGATGAGTTTCGTTAAAGTTGACTGAGAAGATTGATGGTTTCTTGTTTAGTTTTAGGACTGAGATACCAGGGCTTTTTTTTTTTTTTTTTTTTTTTTTTTTTTTTTTTTTTTTTTTTTTTTTTGAGGGGGGAAAATCATCCAATGACTTCTCCCGCCCGGGTGAGGCGGGAGGGAGTGTCAGACTCTTACTGACTAAAAACCACCCCGTTCCTACTCCTGCACTTCGAGCCGGAGCCCCGGCAACCCGTTAAGTCTGGTCTGATGGCTCTTTGAGGCGCGCGCGGAACGCGACGCGCCGTACGCTCGGGCCTGGTTCTGGTCAGGCGGCGAGTCACCCGTGCTCGCCGTCCGCAGGCCCGTGCTTACGGTGGCCGGAGATCGTCTCGCGATCCCCGACGTCCGGAGTGTCTCTCGCGACGGCCGGGTCGTGAGGAGATTCGTTCCCTCACGCGCTCCGCCTCCTCCTTAGCTAGCATGACTGCTTCGCAGAAGGAGGAGACGGCATCCCAGTGCCCCTCGCTCCGTACCATGGTCTGAACCAGAGCCGGACGCGAGAGGTCGCCGTCGCCGATCACATTCCTGAGGACACGGCGGTGCTCAGTCCACGCAGGACACACCGCCACCGTATGCTCCACCGTGTCCTCCGGGGAGATACCAGGGCTGTATTTCCCAATAGGAGGTAGTGAGGTATGTTTTCAGTAGGCGTCATAATCACTGTTGTACTAAAAAGTGAGATTACAGCAATATTAGTTTTAGACTATTGTAAAAAACGTATGAAAATTCAATAATATTTGTATACCTTCAAAACAAATCATCTTGATTGATACCTAGTTACATAATCACTCAACAAAGAGACATATTTTTTAAATGTGCAGTAATTTTTTTTTCACAGAAAAATACATGAAATATGTATAGGGGGCAATTTCAATCAATGTATTCCAAGAAATAATCTATACATATAATAAAATTGTAGAAAAGTGCTGTCTGTACATTGAAAATAAAAATAAAAAAAATAGCAGGGGCTATTGTTATGTCGATGTCGAACCCAAAAATGTAACTAACTTTTTTTTTGTCTGTTTGTCTGTTTGTCTGTTCGAACACTATTCTATGCTTATACATACATCTATCTATATCTATTATATATAAATATATATATATATATTTAACAGGGTGCGGAAAAGGTGACAGTGTTTTTATTCCTCGGATTCCTCTCATTCCAAACAATTTTCCGTTTAGTTTTAAACGAATTCGGTTTCCAGTGAGCCTATGTTTCGCCATGACAATTAATAAAGCTCAAGGTCAGACTCTAAAAGTTGTGGGTGTAGATCTAAGTAACAGCTGTTTTTCGCACGGTCAATTGTATGTGGCTCTGTCCGGTGTTAGCAATCCCAGCAGCCTGTATGCTTTCACCCCCGATGGCCATACGTCTAATATTGTACCTCTATATAGAGAAGCATTACAGTAAAGTAGGTTTTTTAGCTACCCAAAATAACTGTGATTATGATCCAAATCTAAAATAAAAATAAGTATATATGTAAAAAAAACGCTGCTCATAGTCACTATTCCACGCGAACGAAGTCGCGGGCACAGCTAGTATTACAATAAATTTCCTTTCAACAAAACAAAGACAAACACTAAACATTTCAAATCTCAAACGCAAGTACCAGGCGAACAGAAGTAAACAGGAGCTTTCAGTTCAAGTTTCTTAAAAAGAGTATCGAATGTTGGTTTATTTTCTACCGCTGCGTTACAAAGCTTTGCTCTTTAAATCCAACGTTCGTACGATTCCGACGACACGCTTCTGTACTCGGCAAAGAAGTTTGAAAATAAACTCTATATTTGAAGAAAGATTTCGAGTAAAAGAAAAAATACGATTATGGAATCTTGTGACTGGTTTTTCTATATTATTCATAATGTCGACCAATCACCAACCAATCCACTGCTATTTTCATAATGTCGGATAAACCGGTTAACGAGCGGACAGATCACCTGATGGTAAGCAATCGTCGCCGCCCATGGACACCTTACGTTACCGGCCTTTTGGGAATTGTGAATTTGTGGATTCTGGGGTATTCGAGGATTAGAGAGGCTGGGAAGGGGGGTAATTGGGCATTTAGTAACCTCACCCAGACGACGAAACACACCACAAGCGACAGTTCATGTCAGTTTTCTGTGAGGCAGTGGTCAAGCCGGCCAATTTTTGCCGAAGCATGGCTTTCCCACACTTAGAACTTGCCTTCTCTATATAAGAGAGATTGTCATAATTTTCTGAAATGCCGTTTTAATGCTCGCAGTTCATCATTATCATCATCAACAGCCATTAAATGCCCACTGCTGAGCAAAGCCTCTTCTCACACGGAGAAGGTTTGAACGTTAATCACCACGCTTGCTCAATGCGGGTTAGCGATTACAAACTCATAATTAGAAATCATAAGTCCAGGTTTCCTCACGATGTTTTCCTTCACCGTTTGTCAGTGGTGTCTGAATAATCTTAGAAAGAACATATTATTATAACTCGGAAAAAGTCACATTGGTACTTGCCGTTGGTAGGTTTCGGTTTCGAACCCGCACCCTCATGCAAGAGAAGCGGGCGTCTTAACCTCCGGGCCACCACGACATGCTCGCAGTTGAAAAGTTTCAATTCCTTAGTCGATTCACATGACATACACGAAGACTAGACGACTTAAAATATATCAACATTGAATCAAAACAAAAGGTAAAACCTAATTTGTTGAAGTAAGACTTGGTACTTACTTATATTATTAGTATCAAGTTCTTCAGTACAATATGCACAGTTTTTCGATAAAAAGCAAAACCTGGTTGGTACGTTTTATTAAAAACTTTTTTATTGAATTCTCGTCAGCTTGTGCTCGGTTGTTTGTAATTCTGCTGCCCTGGTCTTAAAACTTATGAATATTAGTTTAGGTACTATATCTTCGTCTACATAATATTAAAATCGAATTGATGTTTTAAAATAAACGCTGTTTATCAATATCTGCTATTTACTAGTTAAGACGGTATTTTTTTTTTATTAGCCATGGTCTTTCCGCTGCAGAGCAAAGGCCTCCCTACCCTCCCTCCACTAGTCTCTTCGTAGAGCTTCTGTGGCCAATCCCTTTGATAGGTGTCGAGATCATCACCATATATTAACTTATTACAGAATATAGCACAAAAGTACCGCAGCCATCAAGAACCGACGGCGAACATGGGTAGCTCGCACCTGACCAGAACCAGACACGAGGGTGCGGCGCGTCTCGTTCCGCGCGCTTCTTCAAGAGCCATTAGACCACCACGGATGGGGTCCAATAGGGCTGATACCGATACAGAGCCGTGGAGAACTTAACGGGTTACCGGGGCTCGGGCCCGAATTGCAGGAGTAGGAACGAGGTGGTTTTTAGCCAGTAAGAGTCTGACACTCCCTCCCGCCTCACCCAGGCGGGAGAAGTCATTCGATGATTTATCCCCTAAAAAAACCATCAGGTTATATGTAGGTATGTGCCAGACCAAGCCTATCCCATCGACAAGACAGTATTTATGTGGAAAACATTCCATCTTAGTGCAATCACTTTCACAATTTCTTTTAGCATTTTTACTACGAGCTTCTGCCCGCGTCTTCGCTCGCGTTCCTCTGGGATAGGAGTACCCTATGTGTTATTCCAGATCATAATCTATCCCTGTTCCAAATTTCATCACGATACCTTCAGCCGTTTTAACGTGATTGAGTAAAAGGTAGTAATAAGTAAGATACATAACAAATTCTCGGTGTATCATTAAATAGCAGGTATGTATCTACATACATATAAAATGTATTAATCAACTGAAATAGTTTTAACAAATTAGTTTAGGTGCAATAGTCCTGCTAAGACATCAAATAAGTGTAAAAATAGATAGTAAGAACTGAAACAGTTAAACTGGTTCCTACTCGAATTCGCAGAGCAACGTATCGCCACTATATAACATTGCTCAAACGTTACCCTCAGGCGCCAGAGAGACTAGTCCGTTCTGGCGCGTCTCCAATAGATATAATACTCACGAAATTCCCTCAATACTCGTTCAGACTATTGTCGCATAGAATCATCAGATGCAAAACTTCAGAAGGTCTGATCATCACCATATATTAACTTATTACAGAATATAGCACAAAAGTACCGCAGCCATCAAGAACCGACGGCGAACATGGGTAGCTCGCACCTGACCAGAACCAGACACGAGGGTGCGGCGCGTCTCGTTCCGCGCGCTTCTTCAAGAGCCATTAGACCACCACGGATGGGGTCCAATAGGGCTGATACCGATACAGAGCCGTGGAGAACTTAACGGGTTACCGGGGCTCGGGCCCGAATTGCAGGAGTAGGAACAAGGTGGTTTTTAGCCAGTAAGAGTCTGACACTCCCTCCCGCCTCACCCAGGCGGGAGATGTCATTCGATGATTTATCCCCTAAAAAAAACCATCAGGTTATATGTAGGTATGTGCCAGACCAAGCCTATCCCATCGACAAGACAGTATTTATGTGGAAAACATTCCATCTTAGTGCAATCACTTTCACAATTTCTTTTAGCATTTTTACTACGAGCTTCTGCCCGCGTCTTCGCTCGCGTTCCTCTGGGATAGGAGTACCCTATGTGTTATTCCAGATCATAATCTATCCCTGTTCCAAATTTCATCACGATACCTTCAGCCGTTTTAACGTGATTGAGTAAAAAGCATACACACAAACACAAACTTTTATTAATTAGGTAGTAATAAGTAAGATACATAACAAATTCTCGGTGTATCATTAAATAGCAAGTATGTACATACATATAAAATGTATTAATCAACTGAAATAGTTTTAACAAATTAGTTTAGGTACAATAGTCCTGCTAAGACATCAAATAAGTGTAAAAATAGATAGTAAGAACTGAAACAGTTAAACTGGTTCCTACTCGAATTCGCAGAGCAACGTATCGCCACTATATAACATTGCTCAAACGTTACCCTCAGGCGCCAGAGAGACTAGTCCGTTCTGGCGCGTCTCCAATAGATATAATACTCACGAAATTCCCTCAATACTCGTTCAGACTATTGTCGCATAGAATCATCAGATGCAAAACTTCAGAAGGTCTGATCATGGTTTTCATAGTTTCAATTTGCATAATAAAGTGTTTGCAATTCTCAATTCTGTAGGTAGGTATATTAACTTGTTTACTGTCTTGAATCTGATCCAATTTTAAAAACTATGGCGCATGAGCAGACTAGCCGTTTGTGACTCGTGACTCTACTGCATTCTGCTAAACTAAACAAATGGAATTTAAACGTTAATTCAACGAATTAAACAGAAAAGTACATCGTGTGGAATTGACATTGTCAAAACTTATGTCAAGTCCATACAATCCATCCGTCTATTTAAATGTCATTTGTCTACGCTCAGAATTCTTAAATGTTCAATAGACGGTGCGGTGGCGCCCACCACGTTAGTCATCTTGTCTAGCATCTAGATAATACCAGATAATACCTAATGAATTTAAAAATGCACATTATTGTACATTACTAGCTGACCCGACAAACTTCGTACCGCCTAAAATAAATTTTTAAACCTTCCCTAGACTTCACGAACACTACAAGACCAAAATTAGCCAAATCGGTTCAGCCGTTCTCGAGTGTTGGCAGAAAAAGTCACATTGGTACTAGTAGTTGGTAGGTTTTGGAGCCGCACCCTCATTCATGATAAGCGGGCCTTGAACCTCCGGCCCACCACGACATACATTTTTATTTATATAGATTATAATATATAGTTAATGTAATGTGCAAGAAATTATAATATTGACTAATATAAGATAATATTCACCCCATTGCACAGTGGCATTAAGTGCCGTAATTCACCTCTCATATAATATTTAATTAAAGGACACGAACACGATTCCCTTACACTGAAAAGCCTCTGAAACCAAAACATGTTTTTATCACACACATAAGTAGATGAGACTTCTGTCCCTATCTACGTCATCACAAGAATGAATACGTAAACGCCATCGTAAAAGTTAAACGCGCAGTTAACGCTGTTATAACGTGGGTTCTGTAGGTTCGAGATGTTTCATATAACTAGCCATATTACCTCTATAGTTCAGTATGCTACTGTTACAATGTAGTTTTAGCACTTTGTGGCTTTTGTACTAGACTTTGTCATTAAGGTGTATCTGCGAAGTTAGCAACGTCTTTGTAAGGGGACTGGCGGACAAAAGATACGTATTCTAGTGGAGAGAGAATGCGTAAAGGATTAAGGTTGCCTAGTAGATTTATTGTATCAAGTTCACAAAATAACAGCAGATATGTACCTACTTACTGTTTAATGTTTCGGTGTATTGTCAAAGTCAATTGACTGCCTCGTTGCACGAGTGGTCGCAAGTACGACTGCCGGGCAAGGGGTCTCAGGTTCGATTCCCTGGTCGGGCAAAGTATTACTGGGCTTTTTTAAACTCTCAGCAGTTGCACGAAGTCTGGAATTGTGCCCGGTATATGGCAATAGGCTTACCCCCTATTACATGGGACTCACAACATAAATAGTGAAAAGTGGGTGTTACATTTTACAGTGGCATAATGTGCAACTCTGCCTACCCCATCGGGGATATAAGGCGTGATGTTATGTTATGTATTGTCAAATTGATATCAAGTGAAACCAAGTTTTCTTTTTATGATTTAGAAAAATATCTCTAGTTGCTTTAGTTAAAAACAATAATTTCCAAAATTCACTCACTTTCATTGAAAATGAAATGTAAAAAATATCATACTACAACACAAATTGACGCAAGAAATGCTCACTTACTTACTTACTAATGCCCAACAACCGGCCGATATTAAAACCGTCTTTTAGTCCCATATTTATTTGAAAAAAATAGAATGTAAATGAGAACAAGATGGCTTCTTTAATGAACTTTCAGTATCCTGAAACTTCAGACACATGACACTGACATCGAGATATTTACTTAATTAAGCCTGAAAGTGTCTGAAACTATGGATGAAAACAGACTGATTGTATTGGTGTTACGTTATATATCGTTGAGTAGTTGGGTAACTATGTTGTCTTATTAAGGAGTACGCAATCTGAGAAGTCTCGCTTTATTCTTGTTCACTTGAAGATAAATATTTATCGGTTTTATTTTGTGTATGTAATTTTAAGTATTTGTAGGCTTAGTTGGTAATTTTTTAATATAATTTTGTTTTTTTTTGTTCATCTATGTTACACACAGTGTCTTAGTTTTTACTGTTTCTCCTGTGGATGGATTGCAGGAAGAGATTCCTACGGGAATATATAGTACCTATGTACCTCCAAACTATTTATATAATTATGTATTTTCCTGTATGCTGTCTGTGTGTTGTACATAAATTATTAATTAATTAATAAAAAATATGAGTCTAATCAAGAGACTAGTATAAATAGTTTGTATTGGCGTAAACAATACAATTTTGTTTTGTATATTATTACTTTCGTGAGACATACTTAATTTATTATTATGTTTGTCGGGTTACTCACCTAATTATTTGAAGATGAAGTAGACTTTCAAACAATGCTGGGTCAGTACTCAGCATGGCTTGAAACTAGTCGAGTTCAAAAAGACTTGAGTAGCCAGTAGCAGCGCGAAAGTTGCCGCGTCGCGTGTCGCGGAATGCTGCTCATGAATATGAACCTCTACCATGGCTTGAAACTGGTCGAGTTCCTCGTCAAATAATTACGTCAGGAATCCGAAAAATATAATAAATAACATTTTTTTTTGTCTTACGCAGTCCACTTGGTATGATATACATATTTTACATCATTAATCGAACTTTGAAATTAACTTTGCGTTAACATCTTTTGACGAAACTATCTTCAGAACTTTAATAGATACTCATAGTAATAGGAACTTTAAAATCTATTCATACTAATAATGCAATCAATTTCATAGAAAACTGGCTAGCGTAGCGGCGACTACGCCGCTACTACTAAACAGCGGCAGCGTAGCAGTTTCGTAGCACATGAAAAACAATTAATAATATCATTTTATGTATACAGACTTTTATAAATAGGCCAATATAGACTAATGTCATACTATAAAAGTATTTTGAACTGTCATAACAGTATCATATAAATACATAGGAACGATGTTATATGTCGTAGTAATTTCGTAGCAGTTACGTAGCAGGAGCGTAGCAGGAACGTAGCACTATTCCCAATTGCTACGCAATCTAACTACAGCCCAGATCACCTCGCTCCTATTCCTTTATCTCGAACATCAGTCCTATACAAGGCATTATGACCCTTCCTGACAACGATAACAAACTAATAACAATAAATAATAACAGTTACAATAATATCTTAAAAGATAAAAAGTCGGCGCCTAGCCGTCTGCCGACGGCTGTTTGGATGCTGTCCAGTAGATCTTAAAATTAGTCGTTTGTCTGTCCTAGAATACGTGACAAACATAACTATTTTTTACTCTAGAATATTGGTCTGTGACCTTGGAATTTGGGCTAATTGTAAAAATTGTATTTTTGTTTCCAGAAAAGTTTTCTTATGGTTTTTGGCCTGTATTGGAACTTTGCTGTATTTAATAAGACATTCATAAAGTATCAAGGGTTTTAAATTCAATTATTGTTTAATTACAAACCTTGTTGTAGTTTTCAGTAAAAATTTAATAGGAAAGACTAATTAATTATTTAACTTTTCAATTATAAGAGTGCCAGTCGATATGTACTAGCATAATACATGCCCAGTACGTCCACAAGTGAAAAACTGTTTTATAACTTTTTTTTTAAACGTTGCCCCACATTAGGATTTTCTCCTGTGTCGTAGATGCGTTAACAAATATACAAGTTCACATATACAATGACACCCAGACCCGGAACAACAATTATGTGAATCACACAAAGTGTTGTTCCGTGCGGGAATCGAACTCGCGACACGTTGCACGGCGGCCGATTGCCCAGCCACCGCACCAACCATGCAGTCTCTAATATATTTATAACAATGCCTTAATTTCATTTTAGCAATTATAATCTGTACATTTATATATACAATTTATAATATTCATTTGCACCAATTATTTCACAAATTACAGAATCCATAAGCTGACTTTCAGCTAACAAATTACTTAGATTAATATTGACTGAAAATCTGAATGATACGAGGACTCACAGGTGCTCGTATGGCCATTAATCAGGGCCTTAAATATGGAAGAGCTGAGCCACGCCTCTTGATTAATTACAGTGAGACTTAGGAGACTTTATTGTGATCCTTCTCACAATTGTAATGGGATATTATTTGTTTGGGAGTAGGTAGCTTTGACTTACTAGGTCTAAACTTTCAACTTAGTAAATAAATATATATGTGATATATGTGATTATACGGTGGGAATATTTTAGTCCTTTTTTGTAGGTGGTAAACCGTGATGTAATGCCGTGCTCGTGGTGGCCAGGAGGTTTAAGACGCCCGCTTCTCATGCATGACAGTGCGGGTGCGAAACCTACCAGGAAGTACCAATGTGACTTTTTTTCGTTACATGTACGTTCTTAGATTATTTAGACACCATTGACAAACGGTGAAGGAAAACATCGTGAGGAAAACTGGACTATTGGATTTCTAATTATAGGTATGAAATCGACCATCTGCATTGAGTAACGATCAAATTTTCTGTGAGAAAAGGCTTTGCTTAACACGTTCGTTGCATTACGAGATCTATCAGATCTCTTGCAGGACTTTTGTATTGTGCGTTGAACATAATCGTGTTCTTTCACTCCTTGCGGGAGGATCTAACATGTAAAGTTCTTTAGGTATGAGTAGGACAAATATACATATTTGCTTCCTACTTAAAGATTAATTCAAGGACATTAAAAAAGAAATTAGAGATGGATTAGGTCCCTAACGCACAGTACTGTAATTATTTTCATTCTTTGCGTTAGGAGATATGTCGGTACTCGTGGAATCGTACGCCTCGTAGACGCAAGAGAGGGAAGGTGGGCGGCGCGGGCGCTGCGTGATTCGTTTTAGTGTTGTCCTAGCATCGACGTGGGAGCTCACGCGCACGTTTGCGAAATCACACTCGCGTATAAACCTGCGTGTTGATTATCATTTTTGGAATACAATGAGTGCTTTTAAAGAAAAAAGTGTAAAAATCTATTTACATAAGACACTCGAATAACGAAACTAAACAATACTGACGCTTGTAAAAAAAACTAAACGAATTGTTGCCATTTGCGAGCAATGCAAGCAATCAATGTGCTTACTATGTTTTAATGAAAAACACTTTGCATTATAAATAAAACTTTTTCAATCGACAACTGAGATATCATTTTATTCCCATCACTACTTACTACACATATTGAACTATCTTCCGTTGCGGTACGAGATACAATCGATATCATATTTTTTTTGGTATTTGTAGCTAATTCAAATGTCATAACTGCGTGCGAACCTAGCAAAATATAAAGCAATAGACTATCTTTCACCCACAAAAATGTCAAAATATATTTGATTGTTTTTTGGAAGATATAAACTATTTTGAAAACTGTATCTTTAGGAGACCGATTAGATCTCAAACGCACCAAATGGTAGGTTAGTTTGGAGATCTTTTAGGTCTCCAAAGCACCAGATAATATACCTCTAATAGCATACTCCCTGTATACCCATTTAAAGAGTAAAGTTATATTCACGTCACATACAACAACGGTATTTTCAGTCCACAAAAAATACTACATTTTTATACTGAAATTACCATTATATTTAAATCAGGGTCTGTCGATGACAGTTTTTTGATGGAACATGACCTAAAAAGGACGCTCCCGCCTTTCCTATGTAGTTTGAGGTCCGTTGTGGTCTAATGATCAAAGTCATTAGGAAAAAAAATAGACTATAAATCAAAGTCCAAGGGAGAATGTTAATATGTCTCTTTGTGGTAGAATATTCCTTTTATTTTTTTTATAGTTTGATAGTGTTGTTGACCTTTTCGCGTAGAAGTTGACATGATAATAATTTGCTTGGTATTTTATTAAGAGGTTTTTTTACGGGGGCCAAATCATCAAATGACTGCTCCCGCCTGGGTGAGGCGGGAGGGAGTGTCAGACTCTTACTGACTAAAAACCACCCCGTTCCTTCTCCTGCACGTCGAGCCGGAGCCCCGGTTACCCGTTAGGTTCTCCGCGACTTTGTTAGGGCCTAAGGGGTAAATCGAAGCATATGCGACCTAAGGTGATCTAATAATGGTTGCAAGAAGCAACTGGATGCTGGTAATTTCCAACCGACCGAGCTCGAAGTTATTGGTATATGGCCTATATTTAGCCAAAAACGTCATGAAGATGAAATAGTTTACTCTTCTCTGCATCACCCAAAGGTCAGACTGGTAGAAAATGTCTGCGGCATTAAGTCCACCTATTTGTACATTGGTGCATGAAGCATATTAAATAAATATATATATATATATATATCGTTGTGAAGATAGTTCTTGCACTTTTAGCCTTTTTGTTTTTTTTAAGTACACTAAATAATATTCTGTCATTAGAAAGTCTAGCATTAGATACAAAACCTCGATCATTACTAACATCTATATTTAAAACAATGTATTTCTAACACAAGTTTGTTTTGTAATATTCTTCTTTTGTAAGTGCTATAAATTCGCGCAATGGCCAGACTTGCATCAAAGGCTACCGAATACAGACCGTTTTATTGCTAGCTGTTAAAACGAACATTTAATATTTAAGCAAACACTTTAAAGACTTTAACAAACATAGTTTCAAGTTTAAAATCAACCTTCGGACTTATTCTTCTAGGTAGCAATTTTAATAAACTTTCTTAATTCAAGTTCATACTAAAATTATTCTGGATTTTTATCCCGATTAAATGTTGTCACGGGATAAAACGGGAATGATAAACTTCAATAACGCCAAAGGTATAGAGTTAAAAGTTAAAACCATTAAAGTACCCTAACTGACGAGCGTGCATGAAAAGATTGATGACTGTTGATGACGCGAAAGAGGTATGTAGAAATCGTAGTAATTGGCGTTCCATAGTCTTTGCCTACACCCATGGAAGACAGGCGTGAAGTTATGTATGTATGTATGTATTAGCATAGAGATAGTGTATTACATTTTTTTTATTTTTAGCAGTTACTAAATCATTTGTAAATGTTCTAATTCCACGCGGGCAAACGCGCAGGTAGAAACTATTCTGTACATATGGATTCATTGTTGACATTAGTTATACGTTGTTTCCGTCACAAATCGGTATTAATTCACAGATTTAGAATTGAGACAGGATATTGAAATTGGCAGTAAGCAATTTTTCTTAAAGGCGATTATTCATTAAAGAACAATTGGGTACTTGCCAGCTAGTCAATATTAATATTTTTTTCGAATTGTCAAAAACGACAGTTACTTATCTATGACTGCCTCGTTGGCCGAGTGGTCGCAAGTGCGACTGCCGGGCAAGGGGTCTCGGGTTCGATTCCCGGGTCGGGCAAAGTATTACTGGGTTTTTAAAAAATTCTCAGTAGTAGCACGGAGTCTGGAAATGTGCCCGGTATATGGCAATAGGCTCACCCCCTATTACATGGGACTCGTAACATAAATAGTGAAAAGTGGGTGTTACATTGTACAGTGGCATTAAGTGCCGTAATGTGCACCTCTGCCTACCCCTTCGGGAATAAAAAGGCGTGATGTTATGTATGTATTATCTATGAATGTTGAACGAGATTGTATATTGTGACGTCACGTTTTATTAGCATCAAAAAGCATACTTATTTCTCAAAAAACTGTTGGAAAAGCACTAAAATTAAGTTGATCATAAAATCAATTAGTGAAATTTCTTATTATTGTATTGTATTGAACAGTCGAAATAATTTGACAGCACCTGTAACCAAATATTAGTATGTACCTCTAGTCAAATGTAATGGAAATTAACCTAAACTCAGAGTTAGGGCAGACCAAAAAAGATATGACACCAGTTGTGGCAAGGACAATTTGTTCCTACGTATTGTAATAACAACAATAAATCTGCATGCATCCTATTCTTCAACCAATTTAGGAAAAACAAAGCGCATAGTTTTTCCATGTTTGTCTCTAAACGTAAATCATGATTATTAAGCCCTTGCTGACTAAAAATCAGTATCAAATAAGTACAGACCGTGAGAATCCGGATTCTTCCGCATCTCTGCACTTCCTAACTTAATCATCTTATCCTATATCATGGGAGGGCGAAATAAATTACTGAACCAGTTCAGGAAATGGTTGGGACAAGTTTGGGCATTGCAACTCCTGAAACTTTATAAGTTATGTGATTTGTTTTAGGATAAGCCGGTAAAAGAACATACGGATCACCTGATAGTAAACAATCGGCACCGCCCATGGACACCTGGAACACTAATGTTTCAGGTTAAGGCCTCTGGAGGCGTTACTAGTGGGTTACCGGCCGGCTATTTAACGGGATTATGAATTTAAGGTTAGTTGGGGATTTAGGAATTCGGGGATTGAGGAGATGGTGGAGGAGGGTAATTGGGACTCCTGTAACCTCACTCACACGACGAAACACAAGCGTTGATTCATGTCGGTTTTCTGTGAGGCCGTGGTGTAACAACGGCCGGACCGGCCCATGCGTACCTAACCATGGCTCTCTCACACATGTCAGTTAAAGATGAAAAGAAAACAATAAATGTTTTGAATCATCTAATCAATTAGTCACCATTAACATACATAATAGCCACAAGAAAACGATATATTTACAAGTAATCTAATATAAATAACTATCATATTTTTCCTTTTACAATTTCCCAAAGAATTTTCGGTCCTCCAGTTCATAAATAAAATCGTTTTCAGGCAGCCGCCGATAGATTTATTGACTGCGTAATAATTCATAGAATTCGCCCAAAGGAAGTGAGGTAATAAAAGTTTTTTTTCTGATTTCCCTTGAGATTATAATGAATTTTCGTCTGGTAATGATAAGTACATTTTCTGGATTACTTTTGAATTAATATCTCTCTAGGGTTATGCAGTGAGAACTATTCAGTTTTCGCGTTCTATGAGATGATTAAGAATATTGCGTGAGTGGTGTGACCTCATTACATTTTTATTCTTCTAAGGGGTCATTTACAGAATCTCTAATATGCCTATGTTATAGACTATGTTCAGTAATGAAAGTCCTCAAATTCCTAATCTCCAAAAGGCCGGTAAAACACTTGTCTATGGACGACACCGATTGCTTACCATCAGGTGATCCGTCTGCTCGTTTACTGGCTTTTTTATATTTTATGGGGCGACGTTTGACCACTATCTTGCTTGGTGGTAAGCGATTATGCGGTCTACGATGGAGCACGTCGTCCCATAAGCAACCTATTCATTCGAGCCTTGAAGATTCCCAGGTAATACCCTTGAGGAAATACAGACCCTGGTAAAGAGTTCCACTCTTTAGCAGTACGCACAAGCCCATAAAAGAGTTGTTAATTATGATTGATATGATGAAGAGATCACCTCGGTATGTCACAATACAGAAGACTGCTAAATTAAGGACCTTTTTTACTTAAGAGAGTTTACCATATTCTTCACACTTGGCAGACTAATTGAGAACCGCAGTTTAAAAGCCTTAATTACAACAACCGGATATATTTTATTGTAGATGATTTATCCCACACATTGTCTATGTGTGTGTAATAATTGGAAGATACTATGACATTGATGAAATGTAAGAACACACAAGTAGGTACTTTTACCTACTTCAATACTGATAAATTTATTCTAAACGGATTCTTATAAAAAACAGCGTAATGGTCGTTAAACTTCCCATTCCCACTCGAATAGAACAGTACAACTCTTTACGTGGGAAATTTTACTAATCTGTGATATTTGACAGATGACAGCGTCAACATGACAGCGTCAACATGACAGCGTCAACATGATAGCGTCAGCATGACAGCGTCAACATGACAACTAGTGCTGTCGATAACACAGATTTTTTTAAGGGGTGAAAATAATCGGATGACTGCTCCCGCCTGGGTGAAGCGGGAGGTAGTGTCAGACTCTTACTGACTAAAAACCACCCCGTTCCTTCATCGTCGTCGATGTCGAGCCGAAGCCCCGGCAACCCATTAATTAGGTTCTCCGTGACCGATAACACAGATTAGATGTACTAGTGACGTTTATGTAGTTGATTTTCGTCGTCTAACAGTAACGTACGTGCTTTAGTTTATTTTCAAACAAGTCAAAATATTGTCTTAAACGATTTTAACCCCACAAACAGAAAAAATCTATTCAACTGGAAACTGATGACGTTTGATCTTTAAGTTTCAAATGAATGCTAAAGTTAAATAAAAGTTTTTCCAATGCAATACAAAAAGTAAAGAGGAGAACATTCAGAAAATACTGAAGGTATGAAGTTTCTCTGGCTTTCCAATGTCTTAGTTTTACTCGAGTTTGCATCGTTCTAAAGAACTTTCTCGAAGTTTTACGTTCAACGACTGATTTCATTGAAGACTGCTCGTCAATCTTGATATTTTAAGTCAATGTGGATTGTTTTATATTTCAAGTATTTTATTCTATTTCCTCCTCCTTGCCTCGTATTCCTCATTGCTGAGGGTCGTGCCCACCCTTCTATTAAATTGTATAACTTATATATATATTAATTGTACTTGTTTATGTTCTAATTCAAGTTACCCAATGTCTTTGTAGCGCATTATTTATTACACAAAAATAATAACAAGCATGATAACAAAACATAATGCCATAACAATCAACGCCCACTTTATCCCCGAAATTGTTAAAAAACCCTGTAATAGGTGACTTTCACCGACCCGGGCAAATCGAACTTCTGAGAACCCAATAGTACTTTCACCGATCTGGCTCGGCAGTTGCACTTGCAACCGTTGCAACTCGGCCGACGTGGCCGCTATTATTTTTTATAAGCATCAATTATTTAAAATAATTATAATATCTAACATCAAACGAATTTGCGTTGGTTCTAATAGTTAAAAAAATAAAAATAATTTAAATATTTTGTCAACGTACTCTCCTGCTTTCATTTACGTCTTCCTTTTCATCTTCAGGCAGGTGATTTACCCAGAGCAGGTCAAGAGTTCGAAACTCCATACAGATATAAGCATTATATGAAGTTTAAAACCATTGCACTGCCAAGTGTTTATCTTCATGTCTTCATGGAAGCTCTTCAGTATGACACAGCGGAGAATTGATCTTTAATTGTTTTTGTGCGGGCTCAGAAAGTATGAATAGTTAGGACGGAGTTTCTGTCTCTTTCCTATGTCATGTGAAATGTATGACGCTTTAGTTTAACCTCTTATCTGTCGATATATGAAAAATAATAGAAAACATATCTTGCTTCGAGTATATCAGGACCGGACCGTACATTTCACAGGTATTAAAAAAAATTTGTACTGCGTTAAGTGACGTTATACTACTTATAAAAAACAACATGAATTATTTTATTTTATTCCTATATCCTGTAAGAGATGTCATAAGAAAGATCGACAACAAATATAAAAAAAAAACTTATTCATAAGTACTCACGTATGGTATATTTCTTGTCGGAATGTCTAGTAGTCCTGGTAGTCTGTGACGTACGCCTCTTGTAACGCATTATGAAGTCTGTGGAAGACAAAATATTATGATAAAAACAAGGGCAAAGAACATTAGGTACCATGATCATCAGCAGGACTATGTACAAACGAGTCCCTTCACATATAATGGAAAAACTTCTAAACGTTTTATAATGGCCGAGATTTGTTTACAATCGAGGCTAAGAAAGAATGTAATATTTATAAAGTGTATTTATTGTATATTTTAGAAGCGAATACGACAGAGGAACATCATACCTCTAGTAGTCTCTATTAAGATACTTACACCAATCACAATGACCTTTTAAAATAAAGGTCAAAAATAACAAAACATAACATCGCGCCCTTTATCCTCAAAGGGGTATGCAAAGGTGCACATTACGGCACTTAACTCGTCGAGTACCGGTTTTGTAGAAACAATTATACAACAATAGGTTGCGGTCACCGGTGACCGCTTGGTGTTTGACAGTTTAATGCCACTGTACCTCTACAATGTAACACCCACTTTTCATCACTATTTATGTTATGAGTCCCAAGAAATAGAGGTCACCCCCTATTACATGCCTATTGCCATATTTCCGGGCACAATTCCAGACTCCGTGCTACTAGTAAGATTTTTTCTTTTAAAAACCCATTAATACTTTGCCTTTCCCGAGAATCGAACTCGAGACCCCTTGCCTAGCGACACGGCCACATTTACGCAGGTAGTCTATCCCAATAAATAATATGATAATTATAATATTAAAGCTCTGTGTCTTCTAGTGTTACCAGATTTAAAAACATTCCGAAGTCTAGTGTTACTAACTTAAACCGTTCATAATACAATAAACATTTAAGTAAAATGAAACGTAACGTCGTCTGTGTGAATTCAATTTCATGGATTTCTATTATTCGATCTCTTTTCTTGTAAAATTTTATTCACTTTCAACGTTTCGTAAGTTTGGTGTTATTTAAAAAGTAGCTATTGAAGAAATGGAGTGGTAGCATTTTAATAAAATGTCGTGACTTCATATTACTAAGGTAGATTGTCGTGTACGTTTTTCAAAGGCATATTTGACGTTTCATTTGTACATTAGCTGTTACCCGCGACTTCGTTCGCGTGAAATTATTCATAAGTATTTCTTGTTAATTTATACTTTTTTGACGCAACAACGTGTTGATTGGCGAGGCGTATTTGAGAGCTAGTGTGAAACGGAACGTTTATTGTCTACTCAAGATGGCGACTGCGGTTTGTCTGTCAGTGTCATTAAAATGGAATAAAAAAACGAAATAATCTCAGTAATCCGAATTTTGCGTATATATGTCGTCGACTGGAAATCGATATTTTTTTGTTTTGTTATTCAGGTAATGTTTCGATCGAATCTACCGTACCCATTGACGAAATTATTAATATAGATACACACATACATATTGTCATACCTGTCTTCCATCGAATGGTATGACAATAGAATGCTATTAAAAATCCTAATTGAAAAACATAATAGACGCATTACACGCCCCTAGAATTTCCGAAAGTTCCCCTCGGTTTCCCTAGGATCCCATAACCAAATCCTGACCTACTTTCAAATAAAACAAGAATTTTGGAAATCGGTTCTCAAATGGCGGAGTAATGCGCGAACAAACAAAAAAAAAACAATCAGTCGAACCTAGTACCTCCTTCTTTTTCTTAAGTCGGTGAAAAGAACCGATTCTGGTATGGACTTTCGCTTCGTCTACATTCTCCTATCTCTTCATGATAATGGCATACCGTGTACTTGATTTGTATGTTTATAAACGTACCCACGACAGAGGAGAATATTCTAGTAGTTATGTTACAACGCTTTTTTAATTGCACACCAAATGAACTCATTTGAAATCGAGTTGAAAGTTATCAAAGTTAAATTACATACTCGAGAAAGTTAACGAAGATCGTTAACAATCCTAATAGATAATGGCTATCAAACACTTTGATAATATCGATAAAGTTACAACTGTCAAAGACAGCGACTTCTGAAAGATGTTATACTTAACAAGATGTTGCCATGGCAACCACTGTTACTAAAGGTTATAACGTAAAAACGTAAACGTAGAATACGTTTGATATTTTATACTGTTCAAAGTTTAAGTGCGGAATACTGAAACGTTACTCAAATTTAAGTCGTGCTTAAATATCGTGCAATCTTTGTCATTTTATAAAGAATCAGTGGTGACAGAAATATACTTAAGCGCGACTTATAATTGAGTAACGTTTCAGTATTCCGACATAACATAAGAGAGGTTTAAATCTATGGAGTTCATTTGCAACTGTTTTTTTTATAAAAAAAATGTTTGTTTATAGAAAATCATCGAATTACTGCTCCCGCCTGGGTGAGGCAAGGGTTACAGACCGATTTCCATGATGAGTTTTATTAATTTTTCGTAGATATTCGTACAGATTTATTATTTTGTAGTTGCATTATGGGTTCCAGGTATAAAATCACGAGTTTTCATGTATTTATTTTCGTTGAAATGGTGCCTAAAGTGTTTGTACTTCTCTCAATGAAGTATCTAAGTGTAAAATCCGAAATAATGTTGATTAGGATAAATAAGTTTAAATTTTTCGTATTAGAGTTATCTGTATATACTTCTACATACATACATAACTTCACGCCTGTCTCCCATGGGGGTAGGCAGAGACTAAGGAACGCCAATTACTACGATTCTTACATACCTCTTTCGCTTCATTAACAGTCAGCAATCTTTTCATGCATGCTCGTCGGTTAAGGGTACTTTTAATTTGGCCCTTCTTTAATATATCGCCAATCTGGTCACTATATGTCCGTCTAGGGCGCCCTCTACCGACGGCCCCATTCATATCCGCTCTGTATACTTCCTTCGTTACTCTACTTTCATCCATCCTTTCTACATGTCCAAACCAGCGTAACATTCCCTTTTCAATCCTTGTCACTACATCATCTTTCAATCCACACCTTTCTCTAATAACACTATTTTTCACTCGATCACTCAATTTTAGTCCACACATACTTCTTATGGCTCTCATTTCCACCGCATTAATCCTGCTTTCATGCTTCTTCTGCCACACCCATGATTCACTACCATACATAAGCGTTGGTGTCAATACACACTGCATTACAGCAAGTCGAGCTTTGCTGGATATTATTTTACTCGACATGACAGAGTGTAAAGCACCATTAACACTATTTCCCGCTTTCACTCTCCTTTCAATATCCCCGTCACACTTTCCATCTCTCGTAAATAGTGATCCCAGATACACAAATTCATTCACTTGTTCCAATTTTTCATCACCTATCATTACCTGACATTCTGTTATCATCTCATTTCTTTCTATCACCAACACTTTCGTCTTGTTCACATTTACTTTCATACCTTTCCTTTCAAATGCATCATTCATAGCAGTGATCATTTGTTGTAATTCTTGGGCCGACGAGGCAACAAGCACCTGGTCGTCGGCATACAACAATGTTTTAATCACTGTGTCATTCATCCTTAATCCAGACTCTCCTACTTTCAGGTCGTTCAAACAGCTGTCCATAAATAGGTTGAACAGCCAAGGAGATGCTACACAGCCTTGCCTAACACCTCGATTAATGTTAAACCACTCTGTGTAGTCCCCATTTATTCTGACACAGGCACTCGAGTCCTTATATAAGGATTTAAGTGCCCGAATCAGGTGGCCATCCACCCCATACATGGACAGAGTTGACCACAATTCATCCCTCACCACTCTGTCATAAGCCTTTTCTAGGTCTATAAAGGCACAAAATACCTTTTGGTGCTTTGATAACACTTTCTCTGAAATGCACCGTAACGAAAAGACTTGATCCGTACACCCCATTCCCTTTCGAAATCCCGCTTGCACATCCCAGATTTTACGCTCAGTTACATCCATCACTCTTTCGATCAATACCTTGGCATACAACTTTCCTACTACGCTTAGGAGGCTTATACCGCGATAATTTTTGCACTCCTGCTGTGATCCTTTTCCTTTATACAGTGGCACAATTACGGCCTTGGCCCAGTCTCCAGGGACACGACCGCATCGCCAACACTTATTAAAAAGTAGATACAGCAGGCTTGCAATTACACCTCCACCCTCTGTTAGCATTTCAGTAGTTATCCTATCACATCCCACTGCTTTACCTACTTTCAAACTCTTAATGGCACTCACAATTTCATCCATATTTATTTCTCCCACATTAGCACTTTCATTTTCATCGTTTACTTCCTCTTCTTTCAAATCACTCCTTTCAAATAAATTCTCGAAGTATTCCTTCCACTGCTTTAAAACATCCTTACTTTCTCCAATGACAGTCCCATTTATATCCCTTATCGTACTTACTTTCGAGTCCCCCACTTTGCCTCTGGCCTTTCTTACTAAATGCCAGAATAGTTTAGCGTTGGCTCGAAAGTTCCGCGAAAAATTCCTTTCAAACTTTTCCTTGCATTCATTTTTCTTCTTGTTAACTATCGCTTTTGCTCTCTTTTTGAGACTAACGTACTTTTCTTTCATACTTTCTAGCACTCTTCTATTTGCCTTTGAGGCTAATAAGTCAAGCCATGCTTTCTTCTTTTGCTCTATCACCTCTTTTACTTCATCATCCCACCATTCATTCCTCTTGCTTCCAGTGTTATTTTTCTTGCTTACCCCACATACTTGAGTAGCTACTGCGATCACTCCATCTTTAAATTCCTTCCAAAATTCTTCTATATTCCATTCGTCACCTTTCATTAGCTCCCTAAACCTTTCATTTAATAGTTTCCTGTACTGGTCCCTAGCTTCCTCTTCTCTCAACCGTTCAACTCTCACTCTCTCGGTTCCAGACAACCTTACCCGTGGCCGATGTCTCCACTTCATTGCCAGTCCAGCTATTCTAGTAACTACTAGGAAGTGGTCGCTTCCGACATTCGTGCCACGGTAAACCCTTGTATCCTTCACTTTTGTCCGCAGGCGTTCATCAACAATCACAAAATCAATCATACTTCTTTCTGTATGCCTCTGCCATGTATACATGTGTATCTTCTTGTGACCAAATGTTGTGTTGGTCACAACAAGATCCTTTTCTACACATATACCCAGAAGACATACACCATTCTCGTTCACTCGTTCGTCTCCAAATCGCCCTAATACTCTATCGTACCCATCGCGTGCCACTCCAACCCATCCATTAAAATCACCAAGCATAATTATTCTTTCATTCTCTTTACATTCATTAAGAACATCTCTCAAGTTATCCCAGAATACTTCCCTCACCCCAATTGGCTTTGACATGTCCGGGGCATAAGCACAGATTACAAATAATTTGGTCAAGCCAATTTTAAGGCGGATCCAAAGTATCCTAGGACTCACGCATTCATACTCTTTCACACATTCAATCATCCTTTCAGATAGTATGACCCCCACGCCCTGGCTGCCTCTCTGGGAACTTGCAACACCAGACCAGTAAGCAATATATTGGCCATGTGTGGTAGTCATACAACCCTTTCTTTTCGTCTCGCTCACCCCTAACAAATCAATCTTTCTTGTATTCATCATCTCACATATTTCTAACATCTTGCCTTCTACGCCTCCACACACATTCAGTGTAGCAAAAAGGCAGTCCTCAGCCCGCTTTCTGCCTACGCACGGGGAGACAAAACGTGACGTGTGGCAGAGCACGTCGCCGTCGGGAATTTCGCCCCCCCCAGATACGACGGGGCTGCCTGAGCAATCATGCTCAGGGAGGGATTCTCCAGCGGAGCTGGTACCCTCCTGGGGTAGTGTAATCTTTAATCCCCTGTTCATAATGCCCTGTCGCATATCCCTATGGATGGGAAAAGGAAGTAAGGATGATTGGTAGGGGATTGCGGGTATGTGGGATAGGAAAGCTGTGGAAGCTACGATCACCCCCGTACATAGACAGTAGTGATCAAGAACTTCCACAGCTCAAAGGTTAACGGGGATACTGCAGAAACGGAAAGGATACGAGGAAAGTTCCTGCAGTAGCTCAGGCGGTCAGGGTCGCGTCCCTATCTGTTTCTTCTTTCATGATCGGAAAGACCATAAAGTTAAAAACAGCCTTAGCCAATATATACTTCTGTTTCTGAATTATACAAATTATTATTTTAATATAATCACAATAAAATAATTTATACTGAGCATTAAGCCATCGCATATATACCTATTACTATTTTTATTCAAATCCCTGAATCTCCAACAATCCTCAAATTTCTAATCCCGAAAAGGCTGGTAACGCACTTGTAACGCCTCTGGTGTTCCGGGTGTCCATGGGCGCGCCGATTGCTTACCATCAGGTGATCCGCTTGCTCGTTTGCAGGCTTAATCCATAAAAAATCAAATTTCTAAGCAATCCATACGAAACTCCGATTATATTATTTGAGCTGGTCATATTTCGCATAGCAAATAAAAGACGAGCAAAACTCGCCTCTATTACATGGTACTTAAAACTCAAGCAGCGAAAAAGTGGGTGTAACTGTAGTGATACAGGACTCTCTAATATCACGAGGAAAAGCGATAACTTATCTCTCTCTACATAGCATTTTCAAACAAATCATAAATCGTAATATTATAATATTAATAAGTATTATATAGTTTGTTTTATAATATTGGTAATAATAATAAAAAATCATAACACACGTGAATAATCAAAATCTATATAAATAGATTGCTATTTTTAATCCTTCCATTTCTAATATCAATTTAAAAACAAAAGCAGATCAGCAGTTTGGAATACACATTCTCGTAAATGTATATAAATATATATAAATAATAAAATTGTAGGTGTGTATGCATTTATTTAGTAACCTCACCTTTCACGGTAGCTGCGATCCTTTCAATCTTATTGAACACAACCTTTTCCACAGTTCTATGTAATAACGATATGTACAATATAAACAGGAAGACAAACAAACTACAACAACAACATTATTCTATTATTATCTGAACACATACACATTACTGAACGCATATTTAATATTTCACTTAAAAACTAAATAATCAACCCGAAAAATGCAATAAAAACTACTAATATGCATTTATAAAACGTTTCCAGTTAATAATATTCACATTTTCATTCATTATTTTAAGTAAAAATTGTAATTTGACTATAGTTTCGCTCCAGATTTTTTGGTTTTGACGTTTCTTGTCGGAGTTGCTAGATATGCGGTCAAAATTACCCTTGCTTGTCACTTTTATATTTTTAAATAGTTAAACAAGGCCATTGTGATGAGAATTCTAATATATTTATAAATATTAACAGTAAATTGTTATGTAATATCTAACACCCTGACCATCTTCGTATTTTTTAACTTCATTCCCGTAATTCCATATTAAACCACGGAAGAAACAAACGAAAATAAGGGACAATAATGCAATACCTTAATAACCTCGTTTTCTGGTCTCCATCTCTCCAACTAACACCATTACAACACACCCACTCCAAAACATAAGAACACAAAATAAACCTCTAAAACCCCACCCTCAAATCAGGGACCAAAAAATTTCCCAAATCTGGCAACATCGACCCGCGCATGCGTACAAAATGCCCGGGTTCGCGCCAGATGTTCTCGGAGTTTTGGTAGTTTTATTGATCTGCGTAGCCGGGTAATGCGAGCATCATTACCTATGATAGATTGACCTCAGTATCGTAATAGATCTCCCCTATCTATGCCACGGACGTTTGACCTCGAAGTTTTAATTTAGACTGGCTGGCTGGATAGTTTTTGTCTAGCAACAGCGACTGTTGGTGGCTAGTTTTGAATTTAGAATTCGGTAGTTCTATTTACGTTTGTCGTTTGTATCTATATTTTATTAACTTATTTAACATACTTCGTTTGCCTTTGTTGTAAAATATAAGTTGTCAGCTAGTACATAAGATAAGTTACCTGCTAGATAAGATACTCCTTAGTGCATCAGCTATCTGCCAATACTTTTACTGTTCCGTCAAAATCGGTCCAGCCATTTCAGAGATTAACTAGTACAAACAGACAGACAAAAATTGTAAAAAGTGTTATTTTGGTATGTCTGTCGTATGTATATTCATATGCATGTAGTAAAATTACTTTATTAATAAGAATTTAAATTAAATAAATTTATGTATACAAATTACAATATAAATAACTAAAAACTAAAATATTTACACCTTAAAAAAGTAATAATAATAAAAATGTTATAATTAAGGCATCAAAAAAAATTTCCTCATCGCTATCGTGAGGTAGGGTGCCCATAAGACTGGCACTGACTTGCCCAAGGTAGTAGCCAGCCCTTCTGACCTGAAATGACGTAGACATGAAGTGTCAACCATCCTCCTTAAAAAAATTTAGTAAAATTGTTAATAATTTCAATATTACAAACAGACACTCCAATTTTATTTATCTGTTATGTATAGATATTAAGAACTGCCCATGTATTATGCCAATGCCATCAAAGCACATTACGTTTGCTTTTGGCCAATTAAAAATCCAATACATACATATAATTGGGCTCGCTGCCATTGCAGTGGTAAGACCCCTCTTTGAGGAGTGGCTTGAGAGACGCTACGGCGTCCTCACCTACCGCCTGACGCAGGTCCTCACCGGACAAGAATGTTTCGGGAGGTACCTGTGTCTTATGGGGCGGGAGGAAACGCCCAAGTGCCATCACTGCGAGGACCACCCTGAGGACACGGTGGAACACACTGTGGGGGAATGCCCTGCCTGGGCTGAGCACCGCCGTGCCCTCAAGGAAGTGATCGGCGATGGCAACCTCTCGCGTCCGGGCCTAATCGACAAATCATTTGTTAACTATGAGCCTCATTTAAATTGAGTTCGCTATTATCTCCACGATTGGCAGACCAGTTGGAGATTGTGGTTGAAAATATTTAGCACTAGCGACCTGCCCCGGCTTCGTACGGGTGCAATATGCATGTATTATACATACAAACCTATATAAACCTTCCTTATAAATCACTCTTGTCGGAATATTGAAACGTTACTCAATTTTAAGTCGTGCTTAAATATCGTGCCATCTCTGTCATTTTACAAAGAATTTGTAGAGACAGACCTATACTTAAGCGCGAATTAAAATTGTCTTTTTTTATTAATAATTTTGATGTCTCATCAAAATCTGTTGCGTGGTTTTAAAGATCTATGCATACATAGGGACAGACAGACGGCGGCAAGCGACTTTGTTTTATACTATGTAGTGATAACATAACATCACGCCTTTTATCCCCGAAGGGTGCACATTGCGGCACATTATGCCACTGTACAGTATAACACCCACCTTTCACTATTTATGTTATGAGTCCCATGTATTAGCCTGGCACAATTCTAGACAGCGTACTACCAATGAGATTTTTTTTAAAAACCCAGTAATAATTTTCCCGACTCGGACCCATTACTTTGTCGCACTTGCGACCACTCGACCAACGAGGCTATAATAATATTATAGCTATAGGAGATTTAGGTTTATAAGAAAGCGTTAATACCAGGCATCAGTCGATACCCACAGGAAGATTAAGGATAGTGACAATGCCGTCAAGTTCACAACACCGTCAACATTTAGATTTTGAAATTCACCATACAGTTTCAGAATAAACAATTGTTAATTATTATAACCCATCCTTTTCCAACCCTTTTAATTACAATCCCTTTCAAGATTGATGGTCCCTAAGTAAACGACGACAAGGCTTTCAAAGTAGTAACTTGACCCTATTAAACTATTTTGGAACTTGTGAGGTTGGGAAGTGTTAAATCGTCTGGACGAATGGATGGAAAAAGCCAAGTAAACTAGGTTTTGTTTGGTTTATAAGACGTAACTTTAATTTAAAACAACTTATTTTTAAATTAAATAAAAACGTGAAACGTAGGCTGTGCGACATCGCCGTGACCACGCACGCTGCTCATGAGCAATCCAGAAGGAGAAGCAGAAGGAGCCCCTCTAAGGCTCAAACAGTCACGTGAGTAACCCGCGTTTTCTCAGTACATCTCACGATAGTATGTAAACCAACGTTGATTAAGTGCGTTACGTTAAATTTAGTATGTCTCACAAAGTCGTGCTAATTACACTATTCTTAACTCCCAAACGGCTAAACCGATTTGCCTGAAAATTGATGGGAAGTCAGCGCGACGCGTACGGTGGCGAGGGGCTCAGCTTTGACTACAAAGCTGAGCCTCTTCACCGACAAACTACGCGCTGAGCTATAACCGCTGACGGTCAGCGTCAGACTGAAATCAGCGTGGTTCGCTTGTAACAACAACCCTATTATAAATTACTTACTGCTATTATAACTTCACGCCTTTTACCCCCGATAGGGTAGGCAGAAGTGCACATTACGGCACTTAATGCCACTGTACAATGTAACACCCACTTTTTACTATTTTAGCTCTATTTGAGCCTATTGCCATATACCAGGCACATTTCCAGACTCCGTGCCACTACTGAGATTTTTTTTAAAACCTAGTAATACTTGCACGCCCCGAGAATCGAACCCGAGACCCCTTGCTCCGAGTCGTACTTGCAATCACTCGGCACATAAGGTAGTCAAGATTGCTATTATTAGATAATGGTCACAGATAATAATAGGCATTCATTGAACATAGTACAACAGCTATTGGAAAAAATAAGGAAACGCCACGGATCAAGAGATTAAGAATAAGTATTGCAATAGTTACATGATTACCTACTAATGAAATTATAATTATAACAATTATCATGTCTACATCGATTGTTTCATTTCAGTCTTAAGATATTATATTTTTTGTGGTAGGTAGAGACAGTCAAAGGGTGTGACGTACCTTGGCGGGGCCCCGTACACATTTTTTAGGGGCTATCATGAAGGGTAAAGGGTTCTCAAAAAGGAAAAAATGCATAAAATACCAATAATATGTGTGAAAATGCGAAACCTTTCCTATAAACTCCATCTACCCAAATTATCGAACAATTAATTTTAAGGGGGGCGAAATGATCGAGTGGCTGCTTCACTCGGGTTAGGCGACCACCCCGTTCCTACTCCTGCCCTTCGAGCCGAAGCCCTATTGGGCATTCGTGGTGGTCTGATGGCTCTTCGAGGCCACCGTGGAACGTGACGCGCCGTACACTCGGGTCTGGTTCTAGTCGGGCGGCGAGCCACACATGCTCGCCATCTTCTAGCATGGTTGATATATGATAGGAGGACTCGGCATACCAGTCCTCCTCGCTCAACATCATGGCCCGAACCAGACCGACTCTGGGTAGCGAAAATACATATGTATTATAGGCCCGACGTAGTGACTCAACTGATTTCAAACCACTAACGTAGCGTCAACACGTCTCTATCGTTTTTCTTTCTCATTCTCCTTTTTTTCTACAAAATATTTGCAAATAATTGAAAACCTGATAACAAAGTCACATAAACAAACATAATACAGATGTATTCACTGAATGGAATCAATATAATGATAATTAAACCGTCTCGATTGATACTGCAGTAATCGACACAATGACCTCTAGTCTCCGAGTCATAGAACAAAGAGTTTCTTTAACAAATGACTTTGTAAACATAGAAGGGCCTTGTTTGAGGTTTTACTCATGTATTGAGAGAAATAATTATTTAAACATTCATACAGATAAATAAAATTGAAGTGTTAATTTACATAACATAACATCACGTCTTTATCTCCGAAAGAGTAGCCATAGGTGCACATTACGGCACTATTTTTCATGGAACAAGCCCGTTTTTTTTTTTTTAAGGGGGAAAATCATCGAATGACTGCTCCCGCCTGGGTGAGGCGGAAGGGAGTGTCAGACTCTTACTGACTAAAAACCACCCCGTTCCTTCTCCTGCACGTCGAGCCGGAGCCCCGGTTACCCGTTAGGTTCTCCGCGACTCCGAATTGGCATCGGCCCTAATGGGCCCCATCTGTGGTGGTCTGATGTGGCGCTCGGAACGCGACGCGCCGTACGCTCGGGTCTGTTTCTGGTCGGACCACCCATGCTCGCCGTCCGCAGGCCCGCGCTTACGGTGGCCGGAGATCGTCTCGCGATCCCCGACGCCTGGTGTGTCCTTCGCGATGGCTGGGTTGCGAGGAGGCAGCGCTTCGCTGCCTCACGCGTCCCGCCTCCTCCTTAGCTAGCATGACTGCTTCGCAAAAGGAGGAGACGGCATCCCAATCCCCCTCGCTCCACATCATGGCCTGCACTAGGCCCGGACGCGAGAGGTCGCCATCGCCGATCACTTCCCTGAGGGCACGGCGGTGCTCAGCCCACGCAGGGCATTCTCCCACTGTGTGTTCCACCGTGTCCTCAGGGCGGTCCTCGCAGTGATGACACCCGGGCGTTTCCTCCCGCCCCATCAGACACAGGTACCTCCCGAAACTTCCATGTCCGGTGAGGACCTGCGTCAGGCGGTAGGTGAGGACGCCGTAGCGTCTCTCAAGCCACTCCTCAAAGAGGGGACTTACCGCTGCAATGGCAGCGAGCCCAGCCCCCGGTTGCGACAGTCGTTGCTGCCATTCCGCCATGAGATCGCGCCGGAGCTCATCCCGCCACGCACTTATCTGGCGCGGCAGCGGAGTTTCGCCCCGGCGACGTGCCTCCGCGCGCATGTTATACACGCGCGCGAGCACCTTCGCCTCCAGATCCCACGGCGGTAATCCGGCAAGCCAACCCGCTACAACCTCCCAAAACCGCTGCAACTCCTGTAAGCATTGTGGCACTTAGTGCCACTGTACAATGTAACACCCACTTTTCACTATTTATGTTATGAGTCCCATGTAATAGGGGGTGAACCTATTGCCATGTAACGGGCACAATTCTAGACTCCGAGCTACAATTGAGATTTTTTGAAAAAAACCCAGTAATACTTTGCCCGACCCGGTAATCCTAGATCCCTAGCCCTACCCGGCCAGGCAGGCAACAGTGTCAATTTGAAATATTAAAATATTATTAAGGATCCGTGATAGACCACGTCTGAACTTCACGCTTGTCAGGTACCTAGATTAAACATCGCAGTTTTAGGCTTGGCAGAGAGCACTGCTACATAGCTTCTGTCGATTGTGTAGTCTCTTAGTCTCAGTCAGCTTTTACAATAACTGTAGGTGGTTTTAAATATTTTTAAGGGCTCGTACACAAAACTGCAATGCAACGTCGCATCGCAAAAATGTGCGAGCTCTCTGTTTTCTGAATTGCTTCGCATCGCGCAAGAAAAGCTTATTTTCATATATTAATATAATGATAGAAGTGCACACTTCCTTTAACCATGTCACGGCCTAGTTCTCAATTTAAAATACGTTTAGTACGATTGACGGTCGTCGAAGGAATGGTCACCCTGAGAGACCTGTCGCACGAAATCACATCGAATCGCAGTTTTATGTACTGTACCATATGGACTAGATTTCTAAAATACAGAAATTTCTTTAATAGGTAAATACCACTAAACAAATGTTACTTCAAAAATTTATTCTATCAAAACCGATTTGAATTTGTAGTCGGATTTGAAACTCAAACAACGATGTATATTGGAACAATTAGAATTAAATAGAACATTATTACCTAATAATAACATATTAGAAATAATAATGACAATTATTATTAACAACTTTTCACAAAAACATAATACCTCAATGATACCAGCTGATTTAACAATATGTAAAATTTATTACAGAAGGTCATAACAAGATTAACATAACATAACGTCACGCCTTTTACCCCGAAGGAGTAGGCACATTATAGCACTTAATGACACTATACCATGTAACACCCACTTTTCACTATTTTATATTATGAGTCCCATGTAATAGGTGGTGAGCCTATTGTCATACATCGGGCACAATTTCAGACTCCGTGCTACTACTCAGATTTATTGAAAAAACCCAGATATACTTTGCCCGATCCGGGAATCGATCCCGAGACCCCTTGTCCGGCTAGTCCCACTTGCGACCACTCGGCCAACGAGGCAGTCCATAACCAGATTAATGAATAGAAAATTTCTTAAGCACCTTCTCTTATCCATTTACAAAAATTTACAAATTTTTAGAAAACAAATGCACAACACAATAGTATCATTCATAAAATTGATTTAATTTTAAACTAGCAGTGCGCCCCTGCTGTTTCACATTGATAATGTTAATTTCTATGGTTAAACTTATATGGTTAAACTTTTGAATAATCATGAATTTAAAACTAACTCTCCATTACTTTTGCAATACAGTATAGTCTATCGACCTTAAACTTTTCCCTTCCTTAATTATATAACACTTACTTTTCTACACTTATCCATAAGGATTTACATAAATTATTCTCTACACGTACTAAATTAATAAATTATAGATTAATTAAATAAACAAGACATCATAGTCTTCTACAATGGAGTTACCTAAGCAGGCAAGTGTTCATACAATATAAACTGACGTAATAAAACCTCAAAATGCATGGTTTCAATTGAACATAAATCATTTCTTAACATTCAACAGTATGTATTGTTATAATTTCATGAATAAGGAACCGCTTTATGTTCTCCAATGAAACAATACTTTGTTCTATGTACCAAAGTCTAATTACGAAATCCGTTGCCCAGCAATAAGGGTTAATAATTAGTTTAAAACAGTTTCCACTAAACTACTACTAGTAAGTGTGGGAGAGCACGGCACGAATGGGTCGGCTCAACCGAAGTGATACCACGGCCTCATAGAAAACCGACGTGAAATAACCCTTGCGTTGGGTTTCGTCGTGTGAGTGAGCTTACCGGAGGCCCAACTACCCTCCTCCCTAGTCTCCCGAATCCCCGAATCCCTCACAATCCTCAAATTCCCAATTCTCAAAAGGCCGGTAACGCACTTGAAACGCCTCGGTGCTTCGGGTATCCATGGGCGGCGCCGATTGCTTACAGGTGATCCGTCTGCTCGTTTACCGTTTTAGGCTATAAAAAAATACCTAAAAATCTATAAAAAAATAATTATTCTTTCATCAGCATACTAATATTAATTGTATTAGGCTGAATTTAGTCTTACCCTGACTGCACGCTGACTGACAGCGCTGACAGCCGAAATGTATGAACTTGGTGGTCAGGTGCTGACCACCGTATGCGCAAATAGTTACGCGTCATTCAAAAACGCTTCAGTTCATAAATCTCGTTCCATCAGCATTGACATTGCGCGTGCCGTCGCCGTAGAGTCAGCTAAAAACCAGCCTAAATCTCAGTTTTCGTATTTCTAAATATTTATTTATTTACACTACTTAACGCAACTAAACTAAAAACAGTCAACTTTATAGTCTCACTAATTAAGATTTATTTAATGGAACAAGCCCGTCGCTACCTTGTAAAACCGCTGTACGTCCTGTAAACCAGGATCTACAGTAGATACAACCATGAAAACATCAGAACACTGAAGTCTCAGGGACATGAATAACTGTCTTGGACCCCGCACCGATTTAAATCAGAATATATTATTAGATGATAAGAAAAAAAAACGATTAACATTTGTCTCGAAAATTGTTTTTAATGTTACGAAAATAAAATGTGATTTTAACTAACTCGCATTATAGTCAGTACCTATAACTACTCAACAATTGAAACACCACATGGACCTTCTGACATACCTGTCTACTGACACATTACATTCAAACATGAGGTCAAGGTATCTGCAAGGAAGACCGCGTCTGACTCAGTATAGTGCCGACGGCCATAGATAACTGACACTGGGTACGTTGTTTTTTAATTATAATTATTTTTTACGACAACACTGTCAACCTTGCTTGTTTTTTTTGGCCAGTAGAATGACAGCTGTTCGTTCTTTTTTTGAATTAGTGATTGTTTATTTGTTGTGAGTCGAATTGTTTTAAAGGCTTTTATTTTATTTTGTGTTCGTTGTCTATTCTTTTTGTTTTGTTTAATTTATTGAGTTGTTATTAGATTATGATAGTTTTTACTCATTGTAATATAACTTTTTTGACTTTATGACTTATACATTATGACTTATACATAATATTATTAAGTACCTATACAATTTAGGATTTTATTTTATTTACTTTCTACACAGTAAGCTTGATTCATTACTTTGAATTTGTTTAGGAACTATTGCTACAAATAAAATAGTAGAATCGTCGTGATAATTTATACTAAAGCGTACTTATTTAAACTAGTTTATTTCAATCTCATGCCTTTATTAAATACTTTAACACTAGCTACATTATTATAAAAGTCTGTAAGATTAAAAATAAAATACTAAAATAATTTGAACAATGTGCTGACATTTAAGCACTGTTTAACACAAACGACAAAAATTAAGTGTTTTGTTTTCCTGAATCTCCATTTAGGGTAATTGCTCTGTTTAGCGTAGTAACAAATTGGTATTAGATATACATATAGGTATATTATTAGCATACCATAATAGTTCAATGTGATATTAGGTATACAACATTTTACGACCAACCATAATTTGGAGGAAACGTTACGTTTTTCAAACCCCAGATAAAATTTGGGTCTGCCCAAATAAAGTCTGCCCAAATTTGTATGCACTATCGTTATATAAAATATGTATTGGCGTGCCCTAGTCTCTGCCTACCCCCATGAGAGACCTCCACGCGCGCCTCAAAGAGCCATCAGACCACCACAGATGGGGCCCAACAGGGCCGATGACGATTCGGAGTCGCGGAGAACCTAACGGGTAACCGGGGCTCCGGCTCGACGTGCAGAAGAAGGAACGGGGTGGTTTTTAGTCAGTAAGGGTCTGACACTCCCTCCCGCCTCACCCAGGCGGGAGCAGTCATTCGATGATTTTCCCCCCATAAAAAAAAACCCCCATGAGAGACAAGAAAGAAAGAAAGAAAAACTTTATTTTTCACGCTAAAACAGATGACACGTACAGATTTTACTCATAAGTTTATATAGCCACTAATGTCCCGTCTGCGGTGAAATGGGACCAGTTCAGCATGTGCAACACAGGGCCTCGCGCTGGTATTCTACTGGCCCCTTAAGTGACTCGCGGAAGACCAAGTCACCAATCAGACAAGCGTGAAGTTTTGTATGTATGTATGTATTTTAGCTAAATTCGTAGTCATGTTGCATTACAGTCCTGTCTCTGTATCACCCTACAATAGACTGGCAGAGAATGCCGTAGGCATTAAGTCCGCCTTATATCTATTCTAATATAATCTATTTGCAAAAGATTTAAATAAAGAACCACTTCTCACTAATGGTGTATTGTTATGAGTTCCATATGAAAGAGGGCTAACCAATAGCCTTAAAACCAAGCTCAATAAAATTTAGATTCCTTCCGAATTACAACTTGCGAATACTTGGTGATACACACATAATTATAATAATTATACCACGGGGAGTGCTCTGAGGAATCGTTTGACCTGATACCTTTTTTTAAAAAAGGCGCCTAGCTTTTTGGGGAAAAAAGACTAGGGAGTGTGGGATTCGTACCTCACTAAAACCTCCCCGGTGGCCACCATCCGTAGCTGAAGGAGGCACCGGGTCCTCTTAGTAGACCTGATACCTGTCGCATCTTTTCGCCATCGACCCTCACGACAGCATATGCATCCCCATCATAGACGGTTGGCAGGCCACAACTGTGCGCTTCTCACGCAGCTTTCTGCCTCGCACAGCAAAACTGTGAAATAATCTGTCGTCGGCGGTATCTCCAAACCGATACGACCTTCAAACCTTCAAGAACAGAGCGTATTCCTTTTTAAAAGGCCGGCAACGCTCCTGTGACTGGTGTTGCAGGTGTCCATGGGCACCATTTATTTACCATCAGGTGATTCGTCTACTAATTTGCCATTACTGAATACCTTATAAAATAATACATGAACCTCAGGCTACCCCTTTAAGAAATAAGAGACTCTTGACGTTGTAATATGCGTCAAAATAGTGTTGATACACAATACAGTCACGAGTTTCCCGTGATCGATATTACTGTTTATAATCAACTCTAATGTAATTAGAAAATGATTGTTTTGCTAATTGATGCCGAATTTGGCAAGTGGTTTGATGGAAAATTCGATACATTAGACGTCTACTATTTTATAGTAGACATCGATCACACTGATATTATTAATCTGGAAGTTTCTTTGTATGTATCTTCGGATTGTTTGTCAATCAATCACGCTGAAACTACTAAACGGATTATGATGACATTCGGTATACATGCAGGGTATGGGCTGACTTAGGTGATAGCATACTTTTTCTTGGTTGAAACAGGAATCACATTCTACGCGGACAAAGCCGCGGGCAACAGCTAGTGCAGTAATATAAGGAGATTTTGAGACATAATTGAAAGTGAAATGATTAAATTCAAATAAGATAAACCTACTTTACCATCTTCCATCAACCCTTATGACAGTTCACTGCAAATTCGTGAGACGTTTTCGTATTAGAGATTTTGCCATTGTCTGTCGGGCCGGCGATTTTGAGACTGTAGTTTAAAAGGTGCAGATATACCATAGGGTGATGCTACTCATTATCTGTCATTATAGTCTCTTATTAGCTTCTTACGAAGCTCACAGAGCGTTGGAGACAAATGTAAATCTTCCGATCTATTTTTTTAATACCACGACGGTGGCAAAAAGACACACGGCTCACCTGATGGTAAGCGGTTACCGTGACTTATGTAAGCCTGCAACTCTTGGGCATTATATGCGTCTTGCCGACCCTTATGTAACCTATTCACTCCCCTCTTGAAGAACCCCAAGTTGTATTCCACTGGGAAAACCACGGCAGGGCGTTCATTCTTCAATGTCCGTCCGTCAGTCCGTGATAGGAAATTCTTCTGAAACCGAACTGTACGGGACCAATTAAACTCCAATGTGTGAGCGTGAACTCCCTATCGATGGCGAGTAGTTAGGCTCGAGGTGATTTCGATTATGACGGCCAGTCTGTCTAACTAGACTAGCCCACTGCGCAGGATATATTATAGTACACAAGTGTCTGCACAAACTCAAGTGCACTCCCTGCTCCCTCGCTCTCTAAACCAGATGGGACGGCAGACCGACACGACCTGAGATATATCAGGCGCAGGACCAACGAATTTACGTGCTTTCCGAGGCACGGGGTGAAATACCGTCGAACTTCCTGACTTGCGGCTAATACCTAATGGTCGTTTTACTTAGAAAACGCCATTAGCACTTTTTATCAGTCTTTTGGTCATCCAACCAATGCGCCAACCGTATACAAACAAGTATCAAATATATTCTACCTATAGGTAACTACCAAAACGAATTTCTAACATTCCACTGAAAATTAAGAAACTCAATCACAGAACAATAAAATTAGAAATCAGTACTCAATTTCAGATACATTCCTTTTCATACACAAAGTGAACTTAATTCAATTGAACATAAAGGTCGATTTCGTGCGTCTGAAAATGTCTTATTGGATAGTTCGTATATCAGTTTGGAAACGAAAGATATCAAGGCTATTTATTATTGTAGAGAATAGTGACAATATAGTGTGACGTAACAATTCGATATGCCTAATAAAATATTTTTATTGAGATAGTATGACTAATTGATAAATGATATAATTGTTTCTTTGAATACCTAATTGAGTGAGTGAGTACACTAAAAATTAAGAGTTATTCACGTAAATATGTATACTGAGAAAAGCTCTACTAGTTTCGAGTTACGAAGGGACTCTTTCTCATAATCAGCGTGCGCGATCGCGGTACTCATATGGAAACGTCCCTTTGTGACTCGAAACTAAAAAAGGTTTTCTCAGAATATATTATTCACGTGGGTAAATCGTAATTTTAGTTAATTCAGCATATGTCTTACAGTCATTGAAAAAACATGGGTGAGTGAGCGTCAGCGCTAAGCTGCTAAATCTAAGAGGTCTCAAGCTCAATGTCTGGTCCAGTTTTCAAAATCTATACTAATATTATGAAGCTGAAAAGTTGGTTTTTTGTTGGTTTGTTTGAACGCGCTAATCTCCGAACCTACTGATTCGAATTGAATAATTCTTTTTGTGTTGGATAGTTCATTTATCGAGGAAGGCTATAGGCTATAAAACATCGCTACGGCCAATAGGAGCCGAGCAGAGCGGGTGAAACCGCGCGCAAGTAGCTAGTTCTCAATAATAGGACGGAGGCTTGTATGCTGCCTAGTTGAGGCATAGCAATTAATAGACTCGAAATTCTTTACCTGCTCGAGGGTTCGAACCCAGAGCTCTTATTCACATGTAATGCTCGCGACTCAACCAACAAATCACTTTTAATTGGTAATTCAATCTATCGACATAATAAATCAAAATCTTTAATTTTAATAATATCGATATAATATTTTCCCCGCACTAACAACGGGAAGTTACCTCGTAACTAACTTCCTTAACAAAATGACTTACGAATTAGTGAGACTCGTTCTGCGCAGGAGTTGATGACGTTTTAATATATGTATGCAATGTATATGCTGTGTGTATGATATATAGATTTATAAGGTTAAAATAGTTGACTTTGATTTATTATATGATTAAATATAAATAAAATTATGTTTCAATGCTTATCTTGTATAAAAATATAGTCGATAAAGTTATTTAGTACCTATACACGTAAGAAACTAAAGATTGTGTTGAGACAGTAACTATTATATAAAATTATACAGATGTTATTATAACCATTGGTTGGCTTAGTAATCAAATAATGATTATGGTCTCTGTACTGAATCAATCTTTATTTTGGTACCTGCATATATACCAAAGAATACATGCTACAGACTGTACAAATAGGGTTTTGTTTATATACAACAGGGCTGTTTAACTAAGTATATACTCTCGCGGGCTAATTAAACTTCTTACAAAAGCTGGATGACCTGAAAAATGTTTTCAGTTGAATATTGACTATTAATGTTATATTTTTTACTCATAGACAAAACTTATAGACAAATCACACACTGAATTTTATTATTTTTGTTGTCGCACATAAGATGAAGATGTTGAGAATACAAAGTATGTCGCGGGCCACATAAAAACAAGCGGTTGCCAGGCCATTGTTTAGACATCCCTGATCTGCAACACCACACTACCATGTGGGTTATACAATTCTAACCCACATGGTTCTGAGTGTACGGTGCGTCGCGTTGTGCGACCAAAGAGCCATCAGACCACCACAGATGGGGCCCAATAGGGCTGATGCCGATACGGAGCCGCGGAGAACGTAAAAGGTTACCGGGGTTCCGGCTCGAAGTGCAGGAGTAGGAACGGGGTGGTTTTTAGTCAGTAAGAGTCTGACACTCCCTCCCGCCTCACACAGGCAGGAGAAGTCATTGGATGATTTTCCCCTTCTCTTCTCTTCTCTTTAGAAAATCGTTGCCCCACACTAGGATTTTCTCCTATGTCGTGGGTGCATTTACAAACATACAAGTTCACATACACATGACACCCAGACCCGGAACAACAATCTGTGGATTACACAAAGAATTGTTCTGTGCGGGAATCGAACCATCGCGCCAATCGTGCAGTCAAAAAACCCACATGGTAGTACAACAAAAAAACCATTAAGAATAAACAAAATTTTAAATGACCTAATACCATATTTAATAGATAATTTAAAAGTATATAACCGTATTAATAAAGATTAACCAATCAAAAAGATTTAGATCAGCTAATATTTTGATCCTTCACATCATCTATCTAGACGTTAGTCATCATTATATATCTAAGAAGATTACGTATATTAAAAATGGATTTTCGTTCAAGGAAGTTATAGCTTAATGACTTACCTATGTCCGAATACTGAGAGGCTACCCAATCTTAAATTGTACTTAAATACCGTGCCTAGTCTGAGTCACAACGCTTTGACTTTGGCTTCGACTTTAACTAGTAATCGAACTCACGATATGTCGAACAGCCACTGCACCTATTGCCACTGTCTCGCAAGCAGACACGACTGTCTAATGTAAACAGCAACAAGTGAACAAGTGGTGTTCACAACATCTTGCACAATAGTCAGAAAGTCAGAAGCTAAATCCCCGTTACCACACACGATGAAACTTTCATACCGATTCCTGGACGCCAGAGTGTGGTGTGTTTTTGAGTGAAAGAAGATTATTTTGAATTCTTGTAATATTGCGAAAGAAATGAATGAATTGTAGTATCTAATCATGATTAAGTATTTAAATGTATTCTTTTTCCATTTGTTTGTTTATTCAGTAGTATAATTGGTTTTATGTACCGTTCTATTCATATAAATAAATAAATTTTACAAAGAATTTGTAGTGGCAGAACTATACTTAGGTGTCACTTAAAATTTGAGTGGCGTTTGCTTATTTGAACATTAAAGTTGCTTTAAATAAACAAACATTTTATGCTTGTATTATCTCTCATAAGAGATTGACTAGGTTATAAAGCTTACTCGACTAATTTCAACAGAACTCAAGGCTCCATACTTCATGGTATCTATACAAAAATGATAATCTAATAACTAACAGATGTTACACTATTTAGAACTCAAGAATGGCTAAATCGATTTGGATAAAAATTAGTGGGAAGGTAGCTAAGAACAAAGAGACAGACGTATATGAGATTTTTTATTCAATTCTTTTTTTTACTTTTTATCGAAAAATCACGAACGGGAAAGAACGGTATAAATCGGGATTGCGCGTACAAAGTCACGCGTAGAAGCCTCTTTAGGGATGGCACACGAATCAAATACTTTTTTTTAAATAATATTAATTCTATTTTAACAAGCCATTCGTCTAACATTAACATAAGAAACTAAAACAATCATATTCCATTGCTTCACAGCTTGTACAATCTTAAATTTTTGTATATGTTACAAATTTTGATTTAGACATTGTTACATTGCATCATTAACATATGGTATGCATTGTTTTTTTTTTATTAAAGACATGTGTAATCGTTTAATCATACTAAATGTATTTAAGTTTTATTATAGATTAATTAATATTATGCTTCGTTAACCTACATTCATATCTAGTTTCTATTTATTGCTCCGAGGAACAAAATGGCACGATACCATGTTTTCAAAATTACATTTTCCAATTGCTGGGCAAGGGGTTTCGGGTTTGATTCCCGGGTCGGGCAAGTATTACCCTGGGTTTTTAAAAAAAAATCAGAAGTAGCACGGAGCCTGTCATTTTGGCAATAGGCTCACCGCCTATTACATGGGACTCATAACATAAATAGTGAAAAGTGGTTGTTACATTGTACAGTGGCATTAAGTGCCGTAATGTCTACCTCTGCCTACCCCTTTGAGGATAAAAGGCGTGATGTTATGTGATGTTTAATTAATTATTTAGAGTTCGTTAACTTCATTAATTACCTACGGTATTTCTGTGTAATACTTCGAGCAATAAATGGCATGATAGTATAATTATACTATTTCAACATTTTTTTTACGGCATAACCCGGTGAACGAACGGACGGATCACCTGATGGTAAGAATTGGGTGTCGCGCGACGGCCTTTTGGAGATTAGGAGTTTGAAGATCGTTAGGGATTCAGGGATTGGGGAGATTGCGGAAGGGGGGGGGCATTGGCCCTCCGGTAACCTCACTCAAGCGACAAGCGATAAAACATAACGCAAGCGTTGCGTCACTTTGGGTTTCTTGTCGGTCGTGGTATCACTCCGGACGAGCCGGCCCATTCGTGCCGAAGCATGGCTCTTCACTTCTTCTTCACTTATAAACTCTAAGCGTTTTTTAAGTTAATGAAAGCCTAATTCTCATAGACAACAATGTTGAAGAGAATAGAAGATCTATATATACATATATATACAGATAGATTTGCATCGTTCGATTATGACCTTTTATCCGGTTATGGGAAGTTCCGTGACTTAAATAAAGGTTTGTATTTGTTACATAAGCGATAGCGGGCTAAAATTTCTAATCAGGCTCATTAAAATATTTGGTAATAATATACGACTGCCTCGTTGGTCGAGTAGTCGCAAGTGCGACTGCCGGGCAAGGGGTCTCGAGTTCGACTTCCGGGTCGGACAAAGAATTACTGGGTTTTAAAAAAAAAATCAGTAGTAGCACGGAGTCTGGAACTGTGCCCGGTATATGGCAATAGGTACACCCCCTATTACATGGGACTCATAACATAAATAGTGAAAAGTGGGTGTTACTTCTTTACTTCTGTGTGAACCTTTGCTTACCCCTTCGGGGATAAAAGGCATGGTCTTATGTTATGTAATATACGTTTGTACTTATTTACTTAAAATATGAATAAAGTGCTATTTATTTCTAGTAAAGTCTAAAAGAACTAAAACGCCATTCAATTTGTACAAAATAAAAACAACATTAATCGCTATTCGAACTCCACTAAGTCCGAAGCCTAATTATTTCAATACCGACTGGTCTTGTCGTGGGCGTGCGTCGGCGTGAGAAACCTTCAGCAGATTATGTATTTATTATAGCACATTTTATGCATAAACCTCTTTAGCTAGCTACTTAATAATTAAACCTTTTAACACGAAGCTTAATGGGTCTTGATCCCTACTTAGGTATTGGTATGCATACTCATGATATATTGTTTTCTATTTCATCGTCATCAACAGCCTATAATAATAAATAAAAATAATGTTTATTTGGTGTAAAAAGCCAGATTACAAAATAAATCTTTTTATCTAAGAAAAGTCGTCAGTTTATATAAAACCTGAACTAGGTACAAGCCTGTGTTTCAGGTTAAAAATGTGCTGACATATTCAAGTACAATAATATTGCTTATAAAACTAAAAATTAACAATGACCTATAAGTACCCACTGCTGAGCAAAACCTTTTTTTACACGGAGAAGATTTGAGCATAAATCACCACACTTGCTTATTGCGAGTTGGCGATCTCAAACTTATAATTAGAAATTATGAGCCCAGGTTTCCTCACGATGTTTTCCTTCACCGTTTGTCAGTGACGTCTCAATAATGTTAGGAAATACATATAACTCGAAAAAAGTCACATTGGTACTTGCCGTTGGTAGGTTTCTAACCCACAACCATGCATGAGAAGCGGGTGGCTTAACCTCCGAGCCACCACGACTTGATATAACTGTTACTATACTTAACAAGTACCTTAGTCAGCAGTTAACAGTAGCACCTTGCTACTACTACAACAAATTGCATCAAAGTCGTTAAAACAGAACATTACGATCTGTGGGAAAATGTGACTTATACGTGACAAAATAAATTATATATTGCCTAATTTCAAATAGCAGTAAAATGCTTTAGATCGTTTGATCTCACAAGACCATTCGCTTTTGCAATGTTTACTATGTGTCTGGGGTTCTCAAGTAATGTTGTTAAACATGAAGTTTTTTATATATATTTTTACTAGCAACCCGCCCGGATGCAATATGCATGTAACATGCATATAAACCTTCCTTAAGAATAGCTCTATCTATTAAATAAAACCGCATCAAAATCCGTTGAGTAGTTTTAAAAAACTAAGAATACACAGCCGCGGAAAACTTAAAGGGTTACTAGGTTCGAAGTGCAGGAGTAGCAATGGGGTGGTTTTTAGTCAGTAAGAGTCTGACACTCTCTCTCAACTCACCCAAGGCGGGAGATGTCATTGGATCCTTTAAACTTGTGTTATAGATTTATTTATTTATTTATTTATTTATATCAGAAAACAGCTAATTTAATCTTCACAGGTACTTAGCCTAATACGACAAAATTAGTTACATAATATAAAATTTCAAAATTCAAAATTACATTACTTATACATACGAAAGTTACATTATACATACGAAATCTAAACATAATATCACAAAAAAAAAATACCACTACTAAAGTTTTAAATACTAACAATACCATAGGTGGCTCTTGTGAACTCATTCAGCGAACAAGTAAACAAATCGACCCTACTCGACACTGCGTTGAGTCAGTGGCGCTCGCTGCAGCAGGTTGGTGCGCGCGCTCGGCACCGCCAGCAGCTGCGGCCGCCGCCGCCTACCCTAACCCATCCGGCACACACATGCGTAGCTCCATAAGGATTTTAGAGTTAAATAATTTACCTCGCAATACTTTAAATAAATAAACAGCCAGTGCCACCTCCCGCCTAGTCTCCAGTTTGAAGTATCCCACCATACCCAACACAAATAATGTTGGGTATAATAGAGGATAGCCGGGGTATACCTTATATATTTTTAAATACAAAAATCGGGTGAATCTATTTTGTAATCCTCTCAACCATGAATTTGTATTTTGCTTCACTTGGTCCCCATATCACTGCACAGTACTCGAGGTGAGATCTAACCAAGGCGTCATACAAAGCCAATATATTCATGGGTGACGCTAATCACTTAGCATTAGGTACATCCGTATGCTAGTTTGTACAGTTCCATTTTGTAGAAGTAGATTTTCTATTACCACGAAATTACTTCACAGTAATTTAAAATTGAATGATTACAGCTCATTACTCTTTGAACGAGTGAATGAATTGTTCAAGTGTCATTCACACGTACTTATTGTAAGGAGCATAAAATTTGATGCACACTTTTAAATGGATTAACGTGTTGTTTACGTGTGAGGAGGTATATTGGTACATATGTTGGCAATAACTGTTCTAGTAGTTGTACATACGGTTTAACGTATCTTCTACGTATGTTTATATACATCACTGTTATTAGTTATGCTAAAAATAACTTTATGTGTAACATAACATAACATAACATCACGCCTTTTATCCCCGAAGGGGTAGGCAGAGGTGCACACAGAAGTGACACCCACTTTTCACTATTTATGTTATGAGCCCCATGTAACAGGGGGTGAGCCTATTGCCATATACCGGCCACATTTATGTGTATTGATTTTATTTTTATATTTTTGGTATTAGAAACTCAAAAAATGTTGAACAAGATTTGATGTTCTTAGATCTTCACTAGGTCAAACTCAAAGTCAAAGTCAAAACATATATTTCGATTAAACTATAATTTGGTACTTTAGAAACGTCAGCAAATACAAAATAAATAACAGTCTGTCAGTCAGTCTGTCAATGAAGCTAGGTGAAGCTAGGTTTTTATAATTTAGAGCATTGAGCAAGCGTGGTGATTAATGCTCAACCTTCTCCATGGGAGAAGAGGCCTTTGCTCAGCATACTGCATATATATTAAGATGATGATGAAATAAATAAATAATACATTCCTAAATAAGTATCTATCAACGAGTAAATCAGAGATTTTCAAAAAGCCGCTAAAATAAAACTTGTCTTAAATAAAAAAATGCCTAAAATAAATGTCATAGAAACAATATCAACCTACCAATTTGACATTAGAGAGACGGGCAGAGTTCCTCGTGTAATGTCAAGGAGACTCCGTGATAGGATACCTCATGATATTTACCGAACAATAGTTTTATCCGTAAATGTTGCATATACTGCACACATTTTGAAATTCTCGTGCTGACTTTTATTGGAATTTGATTGTTATTCGATTACGTTCACGGACGTTTATTGCTTGGTAAAAGTTTGTGATGAATTTGTTTTAGACACGAAATGGTTCAAGTTCTTAAGTGCTTTGGACAAGATTGCATGTCTTCGGAAATACATTAATTTATTTAGATTTAACAGTTGAAAGACTACATAATCGTACAAAAAATGGATTGTCAGTATAGAGGTACATATGTGAGGACCATGTCAGACTTAAGATATTTGTTTTCTCTTGGTTTTGTTTTTTTTTTCTATTTTAGTATGTTCTGTTATTTGTATGTTGCGTCAGGTATGTCTTTACATTATTCTCACATGTGTGTACAATATTGGAATATGTATCAGAGCAATTTAAAACAGACTTTTTTTTAAAAGAGTAACGAATGGAGTTTCTTGCTCGTTCTTCTCCACTCGAATCGACATTTTGGAACCAGCGCCTAGCTTCACTGATGGACAGACTGACAGACTATTATACAGGGTGTCCAAGAACCTGGCGTCCAACTGGATTCCCACGATGCCCCAAGTTCTAACAGTACTCAGAAAAATATTTTAAAAAATCCACCCCATGTACTTACAGAATTATACTGATTTCAAAAAAAAAGGGGAAATGAGCACCCTGTGACATACTTTTGAATGCTGTGACTGCTAATGCTGATAATTTCGATATTTCTTGGAGGTTTTGTAATCTAGGGTATTGCTGTGTCTAAATAGAATGTAAAAATAAAGTACTTATTGTACCATTTTAAAATAAAATATTATTTTAACTAAAGGTGATATGGAAAACTATTGAATTTCGCAACTTTGACCGACTGTAGTGTAAAAAAATGCACCAACATAGTATGGCAAGTGACGTCAAATTTTGACGCGTTTATTCCTCTTTTTAAAAAGGTATAATACTTACACATTAACTTGAAAAAAAAAATTTTGATAATATTTTTACTCAACAACCCAATTTTTACGATGTCTTACAGAATTCTTAGAAAGAAAAATTTACGACGAATTGAATCTAACCTCTAAAGAATTACTATTGTATGCTCATAAAAATAACAACAGGCCTCTCAAAAAACAGGTTAGACCGTAAGGGACGGTATGTAATTTATAATAAAATTAATAGTTGTTATAGAAATCATATGAATCACGATACATACTTTAGATAACATACTTATTAGGTATTTGTATGTAATTAGGTAAATAACATAATTTGTATATAGTGGAGTATCCGGCTAAAAAGGCCATAGTTTCCTATAATATGTTGAAACCTTTGAAACCATGTCGTAATAATGTTTATGGAACGGATAGTAGGCGCTTATTATGAAGGGCCAGACATCTTTTTTGATGTTAACATACACTGTGAAATGCATTTCGGTTTCGTCCCGAAATAAAGTACTTCTGTCTTCGTAATACAATAGTTTTGTCAAAAAATAAAATGTTTAAGTAAATCAGAAAGTATCTAGGAAAACATTTAAAAAAACAAACTTCGAAAGCATATACGAACTCATAGTACATTATCAAAACATCACGCCATGTAATTTTCGAAGAGGTAAGTATTTCTGGTCGGGTGGCACGTGCGGTGCGAGTAGTGCCTACTTTACGTCTTGTGTCTCATGTGCGTTTTTAAGCTACACAAAAATTACACCTTAATTTTTTTGTTTTTACTTTATGCATCTAAAGTACCTACTGCTTATGGCAAGTTGTTTTGCCGTGGAACGAAAACTAAATAGATTTCATGGTAAAACTTATGTGATAATTATGGTAAATTTTGTCAGTTAATAGATTTTTATTATGTCTAGTGACTATAATACGCCTTAAGTATAAAAAAATGGATGAATCGCTTTATTATTCAGTTTAATTTATCATTATGTGTGGCTAAGAATAGTATTAACAATGCTTTTAATAAATCATTGTCACACAATTAAGATGTTAATTTGTTAATTTAATATTACTACTGGAAAACAAAACAATATCAAATAAGGACCCATCCAAATATGTCTGTTTGAACAAAACACATATCAATTATTATGTCTTCGGCTTACTCAAGTAACTGTTTAATTAGGAACTCGACTAGTTTCAAGCCATGCTTTTTTTAAGGGCGTAAAATCATCGAATGACTGGTCTCGCCTGGGTGAAGCGGGAGGGATTGTCAGAGTCTTACTGACTAAGGCATCAGCCCTATAGGGCCCCATCCGTGGTGGTCTGATGGCTCTTTGAGCCGCGCGCAGAACGTGACGCGCCGTTCCTAGAGGCTCATATTCATAACCAATCCGCGACCCGTGATACGGTGACTGTCGACCTGCTGCTACCTCTCTAGCATGTCTTGAACCTAGTCGAGTTTCTCGACAAACAGCTATGTGAGTGAGCCTTAAACACATTAATTTATTAAGCCTCACGAAACTTTGAATATAAAAACACATATAGCTAAGTCGAAACCACCAAAATGTAGCAAAAAATAATCTACCGGTATCTCAGTACAAAACAGTAAATTTTACAATACATTGAATAATTAATAGGCAAAAATTTGTCAAGTTTTGAACAAAGGCCGCGATGGACGTGCTCTCAAAATGTCACTATTGTTTTGCTTAACAAATAATTTTCTCAGCCTATCTGAGTCAGAAAGGTCAACGTGCTTATGAGTACGTCTGTTTATGTATACATAGAACGGTAAATGGATTGTTCGTCCTAGAAGTACGTACCATTCGTGGTGGTACTACAAAGGGATAGTATATAGACTAATATATTATACAGCCATTGAACACTAATTGTTAACATTGACACATTATTATCTGGCAAACTAATTGGGTCTACTGTAGAAGGCTAGCTATTTCAAAATATGGAGGCGTGGCCTAACATGTTACCAGGACTACGGCTCGAAGAGCAGGAATAGGAACGGTGTGGTTTTTAGTTAGTAAGAGTATGACACTCCCTCCCGCCTCACCCCCTTTTTCCTTTTTCTATCTAAATCCCTAACCGTGAGACTGAATAAAGATCTCGATGAAGGTTTTAAATCTTTATTACTAGTAATATACAACATGTAACTTAAATAACGCACATCCTGATAATAGTTTGTTCAGAATCGTTAACTGAATCGATTTAAATAATTTTTAGAATAGGTAATTTTTTATCCCAAATTATTGTCATATTAACCCTGTACTGTTAGAACAAATCGAAATGGACCGTAAGTCAAAGCAATAAGACTTTTAAAATCGCAGTTTTATTTGTATTCATACAAATTCTATCATTCAATACAAAATAAACAAAAATAAACCTTATGACAAGACCAGTAAGGATGCATATACATGTTAAATTAAAAATTTAGTGTATGTATTATGATTATAACATAATATTCTAATTGGGATGTTTAAGGGTCTGCGTTAATTACGTTACATGTTGTTTACTATAGTTATCTTCTTTAAAGCATCAAGCAAGACACTACAATCACAGAATATGTTTACTATAATTTAAAATACTTTTTCCTTACACCGACACAATGAGTCACTGTAAAACCCCTCCAATTAACACCGATTTAAACGGTTTACCTTTAAATCACCAGAGCATGCAATCTAATAGGTACCAAGTAAGCCAACCATGTTTTTGTAAGACCACTTACTAAGGTTAAAAGCATGCCCTTGGACGAGACTTCTGGTGGTCGCATATTGTTTTATTCACAACAAAGCAAGGACAGAATCGTGGGCAATAGTGTGACATAAGCTTTGTCACATTTTTCATTATAATGCGATAATTGAACTAAAAAAAGTAACTTAATACCGTGAGTTAATTGGTATGGTTGTGTGGTCTACCAGTCCTTAAGAATAATGTTATACAGTAGGTTACTTTGGCTTTTTCGTCGAGTGGTCTTGTATCAGTTCTTTCTCACAATGAGATTCGTAATAAAAGTTAAAACTTAACTACAAAATTAGTTAATACTTAACTACAATCTACTCCTTGGTGAACCCAAAAAAAAACATGTGGATAAGAGATTTTTTTTAAGTGGGGAAAATCATTGAATTACTTCTGCCGCCTGGGTAAGGCGGGTGGGAGTGTCAGACTCTTACTGACTAAAAACTAACCCCTTCCGAGTCCTGCACTTCGAGACGGAGCCCCGGTAATCCGTTAGGTTCTCCACGGCTCCGTATCGGCATCAGCCCTATTAGGCCCCATCCATGGTGGTCTGATGGCTCTTTGAGGCGCGCGCGGAATGTGACGCGCCGCGCTGTACGCTCGGGTCTGGTTCTAGTCGGGCGGTGAGCCACCCATGCTCGCCGTCCGCAGGCCCGCTCCCGATCGTCGTGTGGAAAAGAGATACATTGCTTATAAATACGATAAACTAGACTAATTACAGAAAGTCACTCAAACACTGACTGTGATTATTTGGTGATCTCTGTACCTATCTCTGATGTTCTAGAGGTGTCGGTCACAAAGATCAATTTGGTTCGAAGGCAGCTCCAAGTCCTCCACCACCACCACCATTATTTGACCTGATTAACATACATACCATTATAGCTTACCATGCTCAATGACCTTCAACTCTCATTCTAGCTCAAGGATGTCACCAGCAGCGTCGTTCGCTCAACGATGGGCTCGTGACAACCTGACCAGGGAAGCATCTCCAGAAGAACTGGTTGTCCTGGGCCTCTTCCCCATTACCTGTGAGGGAAATGAGGCTGAAGCTGCCAAGAGGGCCAGGAGGTACTACACAGCTAGAGGACCTGGTGGATTGACGGAGTTATGGCACAAGAGACACCCTGATGATGAAGAAATTCTGTCTAGCTGTCAAGATGTGTGAGTATATATAATTTAGAATGGAGCATTATAGATATACCTATAGTTAGTACACTTTTCATCAGTTATATTAAAATTTCTATTGGATTATTATATCTATATTACATATCCTGAAGGGATCTTGGTGTCTTCAAGGCCCGAGTGAATAGGTTGCTTATGGGTCGATGTGCTCCATCGTAGACCACATCATCGCTTACCAACAGGCGAGATAGTGGTCGAACGTCAGTTCCATCTAGTATAAAAAAAAAAGATTAGAAGTGTTAAAAAACAATTAGGACATAGAATTTTGAACCATAATGCTTAGCCTTCAATCTTGTAACTACTAAACAAAAAACAGCTGTAAATACCAGCATTTACCAATGTTTATATTAATTATCTGACTACTTCCTATCAATTAAATGGTCAAAGATTTAAGATTCTATTGACGGAATGACTGCCGAACATGATGGGGTCATTGGTTTATGTCCTAACTTTATATGTATGTACGGTCAGTACAGTAAACATTTTCAGTTCAGTAATATGTCGAATTTTTTTTTATGGCATAAGCCGGTAAACTAGCAGACGGATCACCTGATGGTAAGCAATCGGCGTCGCCCATGGACACCTGGGACACCAGAGGCGTTACGAGTGCGTCACCGGCTTTTTGGGGATTAGGAGTTTGAGGATCGTTGGGGATTCAGGGGTTGGGGAGATTGGGGAAGGGGAAGGTAACTGGGTCCGGTAACCTCACTCACACGACGAAACACAACGCAAGCGTTGCTTCACGTCGGCTTTCTGTTAGGCCGTGGTATCACTCCGGTCGAGCCGGCCCATTCGTGCCGAAGCATGAAGAATTATTAGACTCGCCTTTTATCCCCGAAGGGGTAGGCAGAGGTGCACACAGAAGTAACCCACACTTTTCACTATTTTAAGTTATGAGTCCCATGTAATAGGGAGTAAGCCTATTGCCATATACCGGACACATTTCCATACTCCGTGCTACCACTGAGATTTTTTTAAAAAAAACCCAGTAGTACTTTGCAAGACCCGGGAATCGAATCCGAAACCCCTTGCCCGGTAGTCTTGCACTTGCGACCACTCGGCCATCGAAGCAGTCTCAAACTCAAACTCAAAAGCATTTATTTCAATTAAACCATAATTTGGTACTTTTGAAACGTCAACAAATATGAGATATATAATAGTCTGTCAGTCTGTCCGTCAGTGAAGGTAGGCGCTCGTTCCAAAATGTCGATTCGAGTGGAGAAGAACGAGCAAGAAACTCCATTCGTTACTCTTTTAAAAAAAGTCTGTTTTACATTGCTCTGATACATATTCCAATATTGTACACACAAGTGAGAATAATGTAAAGACATACCTGACGCAACATACAAATAACAGAACATACTAAAATAGAAAAAAAAACAAAATCAAGAGAAAACAAATATCTTAAGTCTGACATGGTCCTCACATATGTATACTGACAATCCATATAAAATAGTGCTTACACATTTGCTATACAAGAAAAAAATAAAAAATATACTCTTGTATAAATAAAGAAAGAAATGCTCGATGCCACAAGAAAAATAGATTGCCTTCATCGGAATCAAAGTGTTAAATTACCTATATCTATTAAATATCTTATCCTGATACCAGGAAATCATGAACGTATTTAAGAATGTTATGACAAGCAGGCTGACATTAATAGCTTCCGCCTCTAATTTGTATTCTTCAGGTGCGTTACATCTGACGTTGATGTACAGGAAAATCTTTATAGATTGATTTATTACTACTTAGATACTAAACTGTCTTTGTTTAGTTGTAATTGTCTAATTATTTTCAAGTCACATACAACATAAATAAAACAAGACTTTCGAATTTGTAGACAGATATACATGATTGCAAATGTTGTAATAGAGCCGAGTCCAATTCTAATGCCAGATTTAACGTAACTACCAAAAATTACTCTAAAAAGGCGTAAATTACCTTTCCGATTCATACATCCAAACTGGGACCACTTACTCAGTATTCATGTATCCTCTTTGCCTCGACAAGTCAGTAATGTAAAGCAAGAAGTACTTAAAAATTAACATTGACATAACACCACGCCTTTTATCCCCGAAAGGGTAGGCAGAGGTGCGCATTACGGCACTTACTGCCACTGTAAAATGTAACACCCACTTTTCACTATTTATGTTATAAGTCCCATGTAATAGGAGGTGAGCCTATTGTCTTAAACCGGGCACATGTCCAGATTCCATGCTATTACTGAGGTTTTTACAAACCCAGTAATACTTTGCCCGACCCGAGAATCAAACCCGAGACGCCTTGCCAGTCGCACGACCACTCAGCCAATGAGTCAGTTATTTAAAAATTATACCATCCATATTCTTCTTAAATAAAATATACAATAACTTCTTTTACTATTCCAGATATATAGTTCCACTTCGATCTCGTAGCTTGGGAGGAAGACGAGTCACCTTGGTCAGACTACCAGCACACTCAGCTTTGGACAGACCGATCTCAGCTAAAGCGTTGCTGTCCAGGTGGCTCATGATATTGGACATCAGGTACTTCTTGTTTCTTAATTAAACGTCTTCTTGAAATGAAAGCTATAGAGAAAACTCAGTTTGACTTCGATTTGAAAAAATTAAGTCATAAATTTTTAGAACTGTAAAATTTAAATTTATTTTTCTAAAACGTATGGTACTGGGACACTTCATATGCTACCACGATAGCAAAGTCGAAAAGTAGTAGAAAAATAATTAATTTGTAACACAAGCTTGAATATAGCTAGAATATACACGCGTCTATTGAAAGATATTATTCTACGTACATTTTTGACAATAAACCACCTTCAGAGGATTCTACTCACACCTTACTCTAAAGTCAAGTTATAAAAATAACGAAATACAGAACAAAATTTGTGCAAAATAACCAACAAGCACCTCTTGAAAATCTTCAAAACAAAGAAGCCGTTTATACAAAACAGCCTTTACATTACCGCTAACTCAACTAAGTAAACAGACTCAACAGCCAGATTGTGGAAACAAAGAACCAGTGTCAATATGAACAAACAAGGAGTGCCACAAGGGAGTATTGTGGGGCCAAACTGTTTGCATATCGTTACGTCTCGTCATCAAGAACATTGATGTTCAAGTCTACTTGAAGTTATTCTTGTTTAACAAATTTTGGTGTTGTGCTTTTGATGTTTCTCGATATATTTATGATCTAATATAAAGTCAATGTGATTGTATATACATGTAACATAAGGTGATCTAACAACATTGTTCTAGGTAAGTACAGCACAAGAAATAGTGACATGAAAGAGATAGTGATATAATTGTTTGAAGTCCTCTTTTCTTATAGTCAATTATAGTCAACCCCGTCTTTTCTTATAGTCAATTAATTAATATACTCAAACCTTCTCTTTAGTGTGACATACACTTTCCTGAAAACCACATTAAAACCACATAAACATTAAAATCGTATGCAAACATTATTTACATACAAGTGATACAGGTCAAACTCACCAACTTTTTATGTTTTTGAAGTTGGAACCTTAAAACCTTGATATAAGATAGTAAATAAAACGAAAAAAAGTCATTACCTAGTACTACTTAAGTCCTACTAATATTTTCAATGGCAAAAATAACTTTATTTTCGACTGAGGAACTAACACAAATCTTTAAAAACTGACTAAGTTTAATGAGTACAATTACTAGACTAAAATAACATTTCTTTTCCAGACTTCGTGACGATCCAACTCCTGGCGAGGAGGTGATCTTCATCGACGTACCTGATCTCCAACCAGCACACATCAAGAGCCACTTCAGAGGCACGTACTGGAAAGACTTCGTTTGGTGTATGAAGGTAAATTAAATCAAAACATAATTAAGACGCCAGATACTTATTGGAACAAGAAGAAATAGGTCTTATTGCATTAAGTAGTGGGCATAGTTTTAAAATACGCAATACAGACAAATACCTAAAATCAGTAAATCAATATTAGTTCCACAACTTAAACATAGATGACGCTGTACTCAATTCACGACCTTTACTTTAAAACAATTAAAGTGTGGGAGAGCCATGCTTCGGCACGAATGGGCCGGCTCGACCGGAGTGATACCACGGCCTCATAGAAAACCGATGAGAAGCAACGCTTGCGTTGTGTTTCGTCGTGTGAGTGAGGTTACCGGAGGCCCAATTACTCTCCCCTTCCGCAATCTCCCCTATCCCTGAATCCTCAACAATCTTCAAACTCCTAATCCCCAAATGGCCGGTAACGCACTTGTAACGCCTCTGGTGTTCCAGGTGTCCATGGGCGACGACGATTGCTTTCCGTCAGGTAATCCGTCTGCTCGTTTACCGGCTTATGCAATAAAAAAAAACAAAACAAATTTCTCTTTAACTTTCCAGACTGCGTACCCACTCCGTATTGCAGAAGTCCACGTCATCAATACTCAGCGCTTGAAGACCATGTCTCTGCTCTTACTTCACATTGGCCTATACCCTTGGAGACGTAAAGTTGTGCAGCTTCATGGTACTTCAGACAGCATTGAGGATGCTTTGGGTTCAGATCGGTTGGCTGTTGAATCTCTACCGTATGAATACGGTGGTAGGGCTGGACTAATGAAAGATCTGAATGGTGGGTATCTCTACTTTTATTTATCTAATGATTTCCTAGGTATGTACCTACAGTACCGTGTGGTACTGTTACTAAAATACGGAATATCTAAACATAACCTACTTCCACGCGGCTTCACCCACTCTGCTCGGCTCCTAGTGATCGTAGCGTGAAATGTTACAGCCATCACGCTGCGCTACTATACGCTACTATAAATGGATTATCCAACACAAAAAGAATTTTTCAAATCCCAAGCATTCTTTTAGAAAATATTAAAAAGATCTCATCTCTTTAATTATTATGTTTCCGGGCTTACTCATGTAACTGTTTGACGAGGAACTCGACAAGTTTCAAACCATGCTAAAGCCCTTCATATTCATGAGTAGCATTCCACAACCCACGACGCGGCGACTGTCGCGCTACTGCATAGAGTAGTGTGCATAATAATGAATTAATATGTCTTACAAAAGTTTTAATAATATAAACCCACCTCTTATCCACAGACGAATGGACAAAGAAACTGCTATCAAATTCAAAATGGCTGCAAAAAGAAGAACGCAAATTCTACGACACAGATCTCAAACCTGAGGGGCGCGCGCGCACCCGTCATCGAAGCGCAGTCAGAACTCTGCGCGGGAGCAACGGCTCCTATGACATGGTGACGCGCACACATTCATGCAGATCATTGCACCGCCATGATGACCTTGATGAGGGGACTCACGGTGCTTATAGGACATTAAAAGTGACCAGTGATAGAGTTGTGTGATTTATTGAAGATCCTGAGATCCTGATGTGATGTGATTATTTTTTGAATTGTTTATTATGACAACAACTGTTCATAATTCTCAAAAAACCTGACTTTAGACGAACAAGCTTCATGTACGGTCAAAGGTCAAAAATACAGCCACCGTAAGACTACTATCGGTTGTGCTGCAGCGCTTATAAATACACACATGCGCACGTATATTTTTATCCGTGTGCGTACGCGCGCATGTGTTTATGCGTACGCACGCGTTTTTATGCACATTCATATATGAAATTACTTACGCATTGCCGTGTGAACATCACTCACGGTGGCAGTGTACTTTTGACCTTTGGCTGTACGTACCTATTCTTTGTGACTGCCTCGTATATTATGTTTTTGGTATAAATTGAGATTATGGTTAACACTCTATATTTGAAAACATATTTCTGATACTGTACTGACGTGGGTACTGAGATTTGTCAATTTTATTAAAACCATACTTTTGTACCTTGTTATTGCATTTCTAATTTATATCTAATTTATATCTACATTTCTCATTCCATGCTTACCACAGCCGTTATGTTTTAATAACTTTAAATAGATAAGAATCTCCTTTCTTCTGTCTCAATTCTCATAATTATACATATCTTCTTTTACATATTCGACATATTTCTCTCGGGAGGTGATAATACAACTAATTTCCTACAAAATTATCCCTAAGGTCCCTAGTCTGAAACTGGCTAGTTTCTGAGATATTCAATATTATTGCATTTACGTGTATTATTCCGTATTTATTATATTCAAACATTCAAAGACTAGAATAAGAGCGAAAACTTATCAAATACTTGTCATACTTCAGAACAACTCATGATGCTCCGGAAAAATATTTGCTTCGGACCTCAAAGTAGAACAATCATAATTGAAAATGCAATTCAAAGCCTTACTGAAGTTGTTAGCTCTGCAAACTGCATGGGACTGAAAGCCACAAGCAATTTGGGATTCATTTTCTACCCAGCATCCATTTGATTCGGAATGAAGGAGTGTTTAATTTTGTAACCACGTTTTGGGAGCATTTTGTCTGGATTGGACTGCGTTGATAGTTGTAAGTGGTTGTTGAACAAGGTACGTTGGGTTTAATTCTTGAGAAAAGTTGTTATAGTATTTTAAATATTCCTAAACAACTAATACACTATTTCGAAACTGCATAGAACCAAACTCTAACCAGCAAAGAGGACGTTACACTAAGTCAATCTCCAGGAAGCAATTTTCTCGTATGGTATCTTGCAGGTGATCTTTCATCCTTTATCCCAGTCGCGGAGAACCTAACGGGTAACCGGGGCTCCGGCTCGACGTGCAGGAGTAGGAACGGGGTGGTTTTTAGTTAGTAAGAGTCTGACACTCCCCCCCGCCTCACCCAGGCGGGAGCAGTCATTCGATGATTTCCCCCCTTAAAAAAAAAATCCTTTATCCCAAGCAACTCGCGTCCAAAATTATTAATCAGAGTGCCCGATAAGCCAGGTTTATCTATCCTTCTGGGTAATAATAAACTTCTTGCCTAGAAATTAAATTTAATCAGAAATCCACATTTGAGAAGCTTTTGTCGGTATAAAAAGATGCATGCATGAAAGATTGATGACTGTTGATGAAGCGAAAGAGTTATGTAGGAATCGTAGTAATTTCTAGTTCGTTCGTTCCCTAGTCTCTGCCGGGTAGGCATGGGAGACAGGCGTGAAATTATGTATGTATGTTGTCGGTATAATTGTGGTCAGTAACCGCTCGACGAACAATATATAGTGGAACCAAACAATTGCATTCCTGTCTCATTAAGAAATATGCTGAAATTACAGCTGTCCGTATGGTCAGCCAGTTGTCTGTTTCAATATTATTAATTTCAAACGTTGGTTCTGTCAAATGTTTTGTGTTCTTACAAAACATTGCTTGAAGTCTCAGGTAGGGGTTTAGTTACTGTGCAATATGTATATTATGTACATGTATTGAGAATTACCTACTAGTTTCTATCAAGTTCATCATTTTCATTATTATTGATCTTAACATCATGATCACACCAATCATATTTGAATATTTTTTCTATCGCTTCAGTAAATCCAGTGCCTTTAGCCAAACGCCACTTTAGCGGTTGTCTACAGAGAGAGTAGGAAACTAAATGTATGATACTGACAAGTGTAATTGTGTCCATTCCATATAATTTGGTTTTGTATTCTACATGTAGACAAGTGCTAAACGGCATTTGACTGCTGCTGCAGGTTTCAGTTGAATTGCAATCATTTTATTTTATTTAGTGCCGTTGAGCTAACCTTATTAGCTAGATGATTTTGTTTTAAAGCGCAGTTTTGTTCCTACTTTTCTAATTAAAAATCAATTAAACTGTTTCTAAAATCGAAGTAAACTACCAATAAATTGGCCAAGCTCTTTCAACTAAATTGAAACAGTTGACGTTGACAAAACAAGACACCAAATCATTCATAATATGTTAGCATTCATCTTTGTTTTATGCCCTATTTAATGGAGATAATAAGACATGCGATAGAGAGAGCTATGCTCGGGGTTTCTTTGCGCGACAAAATCCGAAATATGGAAATTCGCCAAAGAACAAGAGTTACCGACATAACTCGCAAAATCTGCAGACTGAAGTGGCAATGGGCAGGCCACATCGCTCGAAGGACTGACGGCTGATGGGCCAGGAAAGTCCTCGAGCCACGGGCCGGAAGACGAAGCGTGGGCAGGCCTCCTGCTAGGTGGACCGATGACATCACCAGAGTTGCGCGGAGCCAGTGGATGCAGGTGGCGAGTTGTCGTTCGATGTGGAGGACTAAGGGGGAGGCCTTTGTCCAGCAGTGGCTGGTCCATCATCAACATGATGATGATTAAGACATTTATATGGTGATTGTGCAATGCATGGCGTTCGCAGTTTTCCATCAGTAATTTTTACTAACGCTATGCATAACAACTTAGCTATAAAAGTACCCTTTCCGGATAAAAAAACCAGTATTTCCTAACGGTCTGCTCCTGTGGTCTGCTCCGTATAAAATAAAGTAAAATGCCTGCAATTTTTACGAGTGCATCTCATTATATTTAGTGAAAGGAGAATGGACGAGCAACGAGCGCTGTAAGTGCTGCAAATGTTTGAGAATTTACTTTTATATGATACGACTGCGATACGACACGATGTGAGTATTTACTTTATCGTACTGTGTAAATAGATTAAATTATCAGATGGTGTATGGCATTTCTTTTATATTGTATAGATCACATCGACAGCTGGGCATTCTCCCATCTTTGACATCACATTTAGAAATAGGAGCATAAAATGTTAGTGATAAAAAAACACATTATAGAATAGAAATAATCACAGGGTATGAAAATTAAAAATCTAATTAGTCCGTCAGTTAGGTAATGAAAATAATAGACACGTATTTTTTATTTTGTTGTATAATAAAATTATACTTATATATAACGAATCAAAGTTTAAAAGTGGGGGCTGAAACGTCATTTCTACGTATAAAATGTACATAGAAGTGACGTCACGCGACATTTCAAATCAAAATATCGTCGAAAGTATTCGTTTCTGTAAAAAAATAAAAAATACATGTGTAATGTTTTAAAATAATCTACCAAACGGACATTAAAATAAAAATTAGTCATCTACCCTAGTATAGGAGGATGAATGAAAGAATACCAACAATAATGAATTCAAATAATTGTGTAATGTGGATTATGTGAAGTGAGTATAAGTTTAAAGATTTTTGTTTTGAGTAACTATTGGAAACACTATTTAACTTAATGTGTGATATGTGTGCTCAAGCTCCCACACTTAGCACACACATCGCACATGCCATGTTAGCCATACATCAGCACGAATGAGCCGGCTCGACTGGAGTGATACCACGGCCTCATGAAAAAACGACGTGAAACCATGCTTGAGTTGAGTTTCGTCGTGTGAATGAGGTTAGCAAAGGCCCAATTACCGACCCCCTTCTCCAATCACCCCAATCCGTGAATCTCCAATAATCCTCAATATCCCCAAAAGGCCGGTAACGTACTTGTAACGCCTCTGGTATTCCAGGTGTCCTTGGGCGGCGTCAATTGCTTACCATCAGGTGATCCGTCTGCTCGTTTACCAGCTTATTCGATTAAAAAATGTAACGTCTACTTTTTACTAGTCGTGTAACAAGTCCTATTATAGTCATTATAATAAGACTATTTTTGTACGCCAAAGGGCAAATGATTTGCATGTCTTGGAATATGTGGCTAAACATATTGACATCTATAGGTACAGCCAGTCCTAAAGTAATCGTACGGTATAAAGCGCCCCAACCACAAATTCATAGTTTAGAAAAACCAAGCTCTTGGGGTAATGAGCGTTGATCCGCGAGCCGAGCGCGCATGCGCACTTTCTAAACTAAGAGTACAGGTACTGACAGCGAGTTTTAATGCAAATATTATTACAAATTCATTTTAATACGATGTCATGGTTGTGATTACTGTAAACACAATCTAAATTCGGTTTACGAAAACAAAACGTGACTTTTTGGACAGACTCATTTTTACTCATTGTTTTACCCGACTGTCGGGTATAATCACAGTACATATAAAGGAGGTTAAGGTAATTTAACGTTTTTACTTTTGTTTTGGAAAATTGCATATCAGAGTAAAATATTTGGTGCTATCGCTACCCTTCCCGGGGTTTATATAAACGTCGACTGAGGAGTACATCTACATCCTACTAATATAATATAAATGCGAAACACTCTATTTTTTTTACTACTTCATGTCGAAACAAGTGAAAGGGATCAAGATGGAATTTGGAACAGGGATGTAGGCTGCGCGACATCGCCGCGACCGCGCGATGAGGTCCCATTAGGAAGAACCACTTTGTGATTCGAAACTAGTAGAGGTTTTCTCAGTATAATACATGGGCTACAGAATCGCGGGCGAAGCCGCTAGAAGGAACTGTTTCTAATAAACCAAACTTATTAAATCCCGATCTCCAAACGCCTACTAAGTGTGAGATTATGACTTATTTATGTAAAGTATCTAAGTAGGTAAGTTTATTCGAAGTTATTTATCTAATTATTACTTTAGTTTGTAACTGTACTACATCGTCTCGTTAGAACATTCACCACGGCTATTTGACGAGATTCTTCATCATTCTAATAGAAAAACTGATGTTGCTAAAATAGTGTTTGACTGCAAAATGGCGGTTAGACAATAACTGACAAATTAATTTTAATTATCTTTGATAACTTGGAGTCTAAAACTGTTTAGGATAAAAAGCTTTTAAGGACCGAAAATTATCGTATGACTCATCCATCGCGCCTGAGTGAGGCGGAAGGGAGCGGCTCTCACTGACTAAAAATCACCCTGTTCCTACTTCTGTAATTCGAGCCGGAGCCCCGGTATCATTTTACGATCTTCGCGGCTTCCTATTAGCATCAGCCCTATTGGGCCCCATTCGTGGTGGTCTGATGGCTCATTGAGACGCGTCCGAAACGCTCAGCGCCGTACGCTCGGGTCTGATTCTGGTCGTGCGGCGAGCTACCCGTGCTCGCCGTCCGCAGACCCGTGCATTAATAACTGTAATCAGTAAAGTTTGAAAATCTGTTACACTTTAAGATTCATGCTAAACCCTTCGGTGGTTGACAGAAAACTGTAAAATGTACATAGATAGTCTTCTGCAAAAGCCGGTCACTTGTAGTTATAGCGGCTGCTAGATGCCCCAACATGGCCACCTCCGTTCAACTTGCATGATTGTTTTTCCATTGCATTGCAAGAAGCATCGCGCCAACGTGGCCTGCAAATTATTCTCATAGCGTTTAGAGTGACTTATCTATGTTATTAGGAAGGACTATGTTATTAGGAATGAAGTAAGTAGGGTGTTCCTTGTCTATGGTCCACAGATAATATTAGAATAGAATAGAATAGAATAGAATAGAATAATTTATTTGCATTGAATGTAGGTACATAATATAAGGTGTTACAAAGGTACATCGTTCCTGGTACATTCTACCATATGGCATGCAAATTTTTTTTTTTTAATCTTAAAATCTATGAACATTGTGGACTATAATATCTACTATGTAAGTTATCTATAAAACTATTATAATTATTAATGGATAACATAATCCTAATAATATTTGAAAATTTACAAAATTCACAAAATATAGCTTAACTCGTCTAGCACCGTCGTTATAGACACAATTAAAGAACAATAGGTTGCGGTCACCGGTGACCGCTTGGTGGTTGACAGTTTAAACAACTTACAGTAAATCAGTCTATATGTTATCGAATAAAAAATCTGACACAGAATAGTAACACTTTTGTAATAACAAAGATGCAAGTTGTTTTTTAAAGATTCTCAATGGTTGCTCCTTAATGCTACTCGGAATCTTGTTATAAATGATAGGATATTAAGTATTTTATCATTTCAGCAAAATCATTCTGTCTGTGGACCATGGACAAGACTTCATTTTTCCTTTTTTAGTTTATATTTTATTTTATTTTTATTTTTTAAATATGTTATGTGTGTTCTGCACAATAATTAATGGTTTTTCATTCTTTCTTTCTTTCACTTATATACCTACAGAGCAACGACTATCATTACAATTTTAACGCACTCAATTCTTTTGGCGTGCACTGCTGCGCGACGCCAGTACACTAGGCACCGCAGGCGCCGCATCCGTCCTCCGAATGCGGAGGCGAGAGAGACGGAGTTGTACGAGGGATACAGGGCGGCCAAGGCCCTCCTCAAGGTGGAGATATTGCGGGCCAAGGAGGAGGCCCGCCAGGAGGAGGCCCGCCGAGAGATGCTGGGGACTCTGGACAGAGATCCGTGGGGACGCCCGTACCGGATGGTACGCGACAAGCTCCGCGCTTGGGCTCCCCCGCTCACCCAGAGTCTCCGGCCAGAAGTCTTGGAGGAGGTGATTGGCGCCCTGTTCCCCCGACTGTGGAGGGGCTTCACCCCTCCGTATATGACTCCGCCCCCTGCGGTGCCCGACGCGGGCTATAGCGACGACGACGACGACATCGTCCCAGAGGTGACCGAAGCAGAACTGAGAGTGGCGGTGCGCCGGATGGGCGCCAAGAACACCGCCCCAGGACCCGACGGCTTGCATGGCAAAGCATGGGTCCTGGCCTCTGAGGCTCTCGGGCCTCGATTAATCGGTCTCTACAGCGCATGCTTGGAGAGGGGCCAGTTCCCGCTTCTCTGGAAAGCGGGAAAACTGGTCCTCGTGCGGAAGACGGGGCGCCCTGCGGACTCTCCGTCCGCATACCGGCCTATAGTGCTGCTCGACGAGGTGGGGAAAGTGTTCGAAAGAATAATTTCGAACCGCCTCGTCGCGCACCTGACGGACATTGGGCCGGACCTATCGGACGGCCAGTTCGGCTTCCGCAGAGGGCGCTCCACGGTGGACGCCATCATGCGCGTTAGGGACCGGACGACGGGGACTGCAGTGTCCAGGGGTAAGGTCGTAGTGGCGGTGTCTCTGGACATCGCCAACGCCTTCAACTCCCTGCCCTGGAGCTGCATCTTGGAGGCACTGCGATATCATCGGGTGTCTACCTACCTCCGTCGTGTAATCGAGGCATACCTGACGGACAGGTCCGTCATCTACCCCGGTCACCGGGGCGAGTGGAACCGGCGAGAGATGTCACGCGGTGTTCCACAGGGTTCGGTTCTGGGGCCGCTCCTGTGGAACATCGGTTATGACTGGGTGCTGCGCACCGACCTCCCGAACGGCGTTAGCACAATATGCTACGCCGACGATACGCTGGTGCTAGCGCACGGGAGGTCGCACCAGGCGGCGGCCGATCTAATGGCGACAGCGGTTGCGACAGTCGTTGAGAGAATCCGGCAGTTGGGACTCGAGGTGGCGCTCCACAAGTCCGAGGCCATGTGTTTTCATGGCCGCGGGAACGCGCCACCTCCGGGTGGGTCCCAAATAACGGCGGGAGGAGTTACCATCGGCGTCGAGACGACGATGAAGTACCTAGGACTCGTCCTCGACAGTCGGTGAAATCGGGGGGCCAAACGCCTCCTGCCGGAGGTTATACGCCGGGGTCGTGCGGTCCATGGCCCTCTACGGCGCCCCTGTTTGGGCGCCAAACCTGTTGCGGCGTCCCGCTCGGACGCTGCTCATGGCACAGAGGGTCATGGCGATCCGAATGATCCGCGGATACCGCACGATCTCTGGGGAGTCGGCGAACCTCCTTGCCGGGTTACCGCCGTGGGATCTGGAGGCGAAGGTGCTCGCGCACGTGCACAGCATGCGCGCGGAGGCACGTCGCCGGGGCGAAACTCCGCTGCCGCGCCAAATAAGTGCGTGGCGGGATGAGCTCCGGCGCGATCTCATGGCGGAATGGCAGCAACGACTGTCGCAACCGAGGGCTGGGCTCGCTGCCATCGCAGCGATAAGTCCCCTCTTTGAGGAGTGGCTTGAGAGACGCTACGGCGTCCTCACCTACCGCCTGACGCAGGTCCTCACCGGACATGGGAGTGATCGGCGATGGCGACCTCTCGCGTCCGGGCCTAGTGCGGGCCATGATGCGGAGCGAGGGGGATTGGGATGCCGTCTCCTCCTTTTGCGAAGCAGTCATGCTAGCTAAGGAGGAGGCGGGACGTGTGAGGCAGCGAAGCGCTGCCTCCTCGCAACCCAGCCATCGCGAAGGACACACCGGGCGTCGGGGATCGCGGGACGATCTCCGGCCACCGTAAGTGCGGGCCTGCGGACGGCGAGCATGGGTGGCTCCCCGTCCGACCAGAAACAGACCCGAGCGTACGGCGCGTCGCGTTTCGCGTGCGCCTCAAAGAGCCATCAGACCACCACAGATGGGGCCTGGGGTCAATAGGGCCGATGCCGATTCGGAGTCGCAGAGAACCTAACGGGTAACCGGGGCTCCGGCTCGACGTGTAGGAGAAGGAACGGGGTGGTTTTTAGTCAGTAAGAGTCTGACACTCCCTCCCGCCTCACCCAGGCGGGAGCAGTAAAAAAAAAAAAAAATACTCTTTGGCTGTGGCAGTCGCACTTACGGCCAACAAGGTAGTCAGTTTAGCAACATAACAAAAATCCGCTCACAATCTTCACAACCTCATATGAAACTACTGAATTCCAATTAAAACATACAAAATTAATTAATCAAAACACTGTTCAGTGACTATATCATTACTCAATAATAAATGTATAGATAATATTATCTAATTGAATCGCTAAATTAGTATTTATGACATACAAACCCCAAATATACTATCCTTACTTCAATTGCAAAAGGTTCAAAGTCCTCTGGCAATTTTCCGTTGTGCTTATTCTAGGTTATGGATGTGGTAGGCCTTATTGTAAGGTAGTAAGGTTGAGATTGCATTGGTTGGTAAGTTTTGAGGGTAAGTAGAGGAACAGAAGTATAAACAAGTAGCCAATCGCTATATGTTGCACACGCAACGCTTCACGCACTAATAAAGTAAAGTAGGGTGACAATACGATGTTATAAGATAGGAAAGAAGAGAATTTATTCTCATGAAACATGTATGAGATGTTAGAATATTCAGTTTCATTTCACAATTTATGGTTTTCTTAGTATAATCTTTACCACCATCGTCACCGATATCTTATTACTGCCTCACTGCTGGAAAAAGGATTTTAATAACACAGAGATAGAATAATCATCACCACGCTTAGTCAGGTTAAATTGGATTTGAAATATAAGAAATTATAAGGTAAGTCCAAGTTTCCTCTCACTGCTTTTCTATATCCCATGCCATCGTGTCTAAATAACCTAAGGTTTGAGAATCAGATGCCTTGACTATTGAACCACCACCATAGTATCTGTACCAATACATATTTACATCTTTTAAATTACACTAGCTTCTGCCCGCGACTTAGTTCGCGCAATCCCGTTTTCTCTCGTTCCCATAGGATTTTCAGGACTCTTTTCTGTTATAAGAACTCTCCTGACAATAATAAACACAGTAAAAAGAAATCAGCCAAAATGGTCTAGCCGTTCTAAAGTTAGGGCGTGACAACGGGAAACGGGTTTAGTTTATATGTATATAGATTATACATAATTATTATACCATTTTTGTTGTCTCAAAATCAGGCTAGGAAAATCCCACTTGCACCAAATTCACAGTCACCCTAAAGAAAAATTGTAGTTTGTAGTTTATTGCGCTGCCACCAAATTTAGCAACGATTACGTCACGTGCATCCGTCTTGTACACACGTACTCATAAACCGACGCATTAGAAATCGCGATATGAACTTTTGTTTACAACAATAAATTAGGAAATCAGACGTTTTGTAAACATTTATTTTTATTGTTTGAAGTATATCGGTCGTTGACCGTAAAACAATAAAAAAAAATATTGTTAGTCGACGAAACTGTATTCGTTCAATGTAACACACACACAATAATATAGGCTTTTTGGGGGAAAATCATCGAATGACTGCTCCCGCCTGGGTGAGACGGGAGGGAGTGTCAGGCTCTTACTGACTAAAAACCACACCGTTCCTTCTCCTGCACGTCGAGCCGGAGCCCCGGTAACCCGTTAGTTTCTCCGCGACTCCGAATCGGCATCAGCCCTGTTGGGCCCCATCCATGATAATTAGGCTAAGCCTATGCTATGTAGGCTGCGCGACATCGCCGTCACCGTGCACGCTGCACATGAGGAAGAGTCCCCCTGTGACTCGAAACTAGTAGAGTTATTCTCAGTATATTTACGTGAGTAATTCGTAATTTTTAATTAATTTAGTTAAACCTATGCTGTAAATCCAGGGTGTTCAGTAAATAGTGCACCATACTGTAAGGGGCGATAGCTGGGATCAATACCTACGCAAGCAACCCAAAGTATGTTCAACGAAAATGTCCGGGGTCCAAGAAAAGCTTGGTAATTAACTTGTGACTAAAGAAAGAAAGAAAGAAAGAAAAACTTTATTTCACACGCTAAAACAGGTGACACATGCAAATTTTATACATAAGTTTATAAATATCTACTAATGTCCCAAGTCTGCGGTGAAATGGGACCAGTTCAGCATGGATCATTGAAGCAGTCAAAGTTAACTAAACTACCAGGAGTCAAATTTGAAAACACTGTCTTGTTTTCAGATTCCGTATCTAACAAGGCTTTACCAAGTTAACCCCTTTCACAACGACTTCAGTAATGCATCAAACAAACTCCTTCAAGGATAAGCATGTTACGTGTAACGTTACATCGTTTAAAAAACAGTTAATTAAAAAAATAAGGAAATAATTACGAACTGAAAACCAAAGTTACAAATCACGAATGAGCAAGTATGTTATACTTCTGCTAATTGATGCACTCCTAGTAATTAATTAATACTAAAACATTATCTTCTGGGTAATTAGTAAAGCGTAATTTTATACCGTAATCAATTAAATTATTTTTTGGGTTATAGCGAATTGTAGAGAAACTTATTTATCACAATATTTTTTTATCATGAGATGAGCCGGTAAACGAGCTGACAAATCACCTGATGGTAAGCAATCGGTGTCACCCATGTATACCTGAGACAAGTGCGTTAATGGCCTTTTGGGGATCTGGAATTTGAGGATTGTTGGGAGCTCAGAGATTGGGGAGATTAGGGAAAGGGGGGAAGAAATTGGGTCTCCAGTAACCTCACTCACACGACGAAACACAAAGCAAGCGTTGCTTCACGTCTGTTTTCTGTGAGGCCGTGGTATCACTCCAGTCGAGCTGGCGCACTCGTGCCAAAGCATGACACTCCCACGCTTAGATATGAAAGTTTTTCTTCAGATAACCTTCAATATTCCGCCTACCCTTTTAAGATTATTCTAATTTTATGGTCATCATCAGTAAGACAATTAGTATGTACCCTGATACCATCTAGTGTTTATAGTGTTTAACATATTATTAGGCCCAGTTACTATAAGATTCTTGGTGTTCATCTGAATATTAATTTTGTGTTTAATAGATACTAAACACCAGAATATTAAGCTTTAAAGGGACTTATTCATTTTTTTAAACGTTGCCCCACACTCGGGTTTTCTCCTGTATCGTGGGTGCGTTTACAAACATACAAGTTCACATGTATGTGTACATGATACTCAGACCTGGAACAGGAATTAGTGGCTCACACAAAGAGTTGCTCCGTTCGAGAATTGAACCCGCGACACGTTGTGCGGCAGCCGGTTGCCCAACCACTGCACCAACCGTGTCATTAATATCTCGTCGTCTTATCGCAAAACATTAGGTACTTTTAACTTTTTATAGATATCGTTCTGGGCCAGTTTGAGCCGAATAAAACCATCATAGACAATAAGTACCTACCAAAAACGATAAGTTCTAACCATTCAACACGAACTCTTTTCTAACAAATTCCCATCGCAAACCCTCCCTATAACCACTCCATTATTATCCCTAATATCCCATAGTATCCCAAAGACCCCTTAGTATCCCTTACTAAAGACAATTTGGGGAAAATACCATCAATATTACAGTACCCCACAATAAAACCACCACTGCGGTCAGGGCAGCCATACGCAACGCGAATCCAACATTAGCGGCGAACGATATTTCGACATGAATATAATCATTTGGGGGGACTGTTTACATTGGATTGCAATGTACGATACGTTATTTGATTATTACTGAACTTCGTTGCTATGTAAGATTTATTCGATAGCTACATTTAGATCGAAATTTCGTAGGTAAATGTCACTGCCGAGCAAGGGATTTCGGTTTCAGGTCTGGGGTAGTCGGGAAATATATTCCAACGTTTCGTTTTTTTTTAAAGTCTTGTATAGAGCCTGGAATGAGAATATATTTAGTTGGCAGTCTGATGACACGGTAAGTAGGTTTTCGTGAGTTCCAATCCCAGCTTGTAATACCTTTTTAAACTCATTTATTTGTTTCACAAGATGTACTGAGTATGATTTGAAGGCTCGCCATTAAAAACTTGTGTGTATGCATATATAGATATGACTATTGAAAAGTAAATATATTATAAGCAGAATATCGTTTTTTGATAGTTTTAAACCAAAATGGAATATTTTATTATGTAGTTTTATACAATGAAATAATAATAAGTACATACACGACAATGTCTTACTGAAAATCACGTTTATCAATGTAACCAATCTCCGGCAACTAGAGTGGGGTACATCACACCACTATGACTCACCTCGATTAGACACTTTCAGCGCATTACGGTTACGGAATGTCCCACTACCTACTTTTATTGTGAACACGACGAAATGAAATGACTTATGCGTTTTAATATAACACATTATATGACGGACAATACATACTTTTGATGGCTAAGATAAAAATAAATTACTGCCTTATGACCGAGACAGTGGTCTTGTGTTTGATTCAGATGGTGTCCAAGGCCATGAACAGAGTTTATGGCATTTCTACACACAACAGTTGGGTTTCTTCCAAAAAAATATAGCCTACTATTTCATTGTGGTGTACTGTAAAGTAATGTGGTTAGTCATGATATCAAACACGGTATAATCAAACCCATTTCTGTTTATTCATTATCTTTTTGGCCTCTAGAGGACGCCATAAGCAAATTCATATAACTTTATGTAGCGTATATCTAGCGGACTAAGGATCACTAGAAGCGATTAGGACCTATCATTAGAAGCGTCTCTAATGATACTTCATTTACCAAATTATAACCAGTACTTTAGGAGGTAGGAGGGAACAGATGAACATACATACTCACATAAACCGGTCAAAATTATAACACTGTATTCTTCTGTGTATAATCTACATCGTACATGAATATAATATAAATAGTACCAATATACTGACGTGAGGTAACATAAGTTAGATGTGATTAAATAATCCCAAAACTGAGATTATTTCAGACTGATTATATAAAAACGTAGGTACGTAGGTTCATATATTTATGCAATATGTGCATGGACGGTAATGTAAAAATAAAATGCGCTTTCTCCATTTTAACGTTTTAATACGTTACGCTGTTGTAGTAATAATAATTTTAAATAAAATACTAACTTTTACTCAGGTACATTTTTGTTAACTAACTATGAGAGAAAATATATTTGTTATACTTGTGGGAGAGCCATGCTTCGGCACGATTGCTCCGGCTCGACCGGACTGATACCACGGCCTCGCAGAAAATCGACGTGAAATAACGCTTGCGCGTGTAAGCGAGGTTACCAAAGGCCCAATTGCACCCCCACCTTCCCCAATCTCCCCAATCTCTGAATCCCCAATGACCCTCAAACTCCTAATCCCCAAAAGGCCGGTAACGCACTTGTAACGCCTCTGGTGTTCCAGGTGTTCATGGACGACGCCGATTGCTTACCATGAGGTGATCCGTGTGCTCGTTTAAAAATTATTCTCATTGTAAAGTCTTACTGTACCATCTAGTAAGCAAACCAGCGCAGACGATATGTATAGCTGCCGAACATAAAGAATCTATGAAGTGCTGGTAGCATAAGCAGGACTACCGTTAGTTAGATGAACTGATGTCATCAGAGCCGTGGGGTGCCATTGAGTACAAGTGGCGAGCTGTTGTTTGTATGTATTTTACAGTAGTTGTATCTCGGGTGATGATAATGATGATGATAAATGCCAGTAGTATTCATATATACTTTTATACATAGAAGTAGCAAAATATAGAGCAGTGGACTCCACAACCTTATGATGTTTTTCATGCTAAAGCGACAAGCAATTTTATAGTTTAATATGTACTTAATTAAGTTTTATAATTGAGTGATACACATAGTTAGGGAATAAATGGTTTTCTTTTCAGAAACTATCATCTTGTTAAAGTTGTGATAGTTACTGAAGAACTAAAAGTCATTTTGGTAGAACCTTCTACAAAAACGCGTTGATGTCTTTTCTATGACACTACTTTAACAAGCTTTTATTGTTAAAAACTTTCTTTTAAAATCTCGTGCTTAACGTCACAAAAACTACTGAAATGCGTGACTGTAAAGGCTGTAATGTTTTCAAGTAATATTATGAAGTTATGTATGAATGTGCATGAAAACGAATTATACAGTTTTCGTGAATAATCGAATATTTTTCGTTACATAAAAAGCGTAACGAAAACGATTGCTGTAAGCGAATAATTTATTAGTTTTGGTGCCTAATGCTTATGAATCTTTAAAACATTAATTAAAACTAACGTTATCTAAGTAGGAAGTATTTTTCGTGTTGGGAGTGACCTTTAGAAGATGTCGTCAAGCTTTTGAAAAGAAAACACTAGAGACTGTGGGTTTGATTTAGTAATAGGGAATAGATTAAGTCAGCCAATTTCGAGATTAGCGAAAGTAAGTAAGTCGTTCATGGGATTCTGTGTTAAATGTTATAATAAGATACCAGGCGATGTACAACAACTAAATGAATCCAAATTTAAATTATGTATAAAGAAAACTTTATAAACTTTAAGCATATTACAAACTTAATGAATATATAGGGGATAAAAATGTTTGGATGCAGGCTAGTCCGGCTTCACAGGACAACTAAAAACACTATTGTTTTAATGAAATCGTAAATAATACAGCCATATTGCTAAATTGTAATTTGTTTAACTTATATAACCAATGTAAATGTGAGAGCCCTGTAATTAACTTAATATTAAATTAGATTAGTAGAATTCATTTGTGTCAGCTTGGAGTTGTCATGCTCTCTCAAAGGTCTCATTGGCGGTGGCGCGTGCCGTGGATCGCTCGATTCCCTACAATATGGTTGAGTTGGGCGGTGCTGGTGTACGTGTCATGTTCGTGAACGGGCGCCGTCAACTGGGACTGGTCAGCTCCAGACTGTACCTCTATTATTGTTCTAAAGGTTATTTTCTTTCTTGATCACTTTGACTGGATTTTGGTGTTACATTGTTCTCGCACAATCCAAACAGCAAAACTATGTAACTAGTAAATTGTATTGTGAAACTGATTGAAAAAGAGTAACCTATGGAGTTTCTTGCTCGTTCTTCTCCATAGGAATCTACACCTTGGAATGAGCAAATAGCTTCACTTTTAATATTATTTTTATTTTGACATTCAAAAGTGCCATTTCTAATTGAAATAAATAATTTTGACTTTGACTTTTGACTTTGAATATAAGTTATCTTGTACAACTACACACATAACCTTAAGCCCAGGAGAGGCAGGCAGACATTCACTCTTCACAGCTATAGTATAACTGTCATATAATACCTACTAAGAGGTAAGTCACCGTTCAGAAGTACACTAGGCAAAATTCTTCACTCTGTGTTAGTACTGAGAAATTAAAAAAATGAATAATGCCCCATTAAACACTTTGCCTCATTACTGACTGCCTCGTTGACCGAGTGGTCGCAATTGCGACTGCCGGGCAAAGGGTCTCGGGTTCGATTTCCGGGTCGGGCAAAGTATTACTGGGTTTTTAAATATTCTCAGTAGTAGCACGGAGTCTGGAATTGTGCCCGGTATATGGCAATAGGCGTGAGCCTATTATGAGTCCCATGTAATAGGGGTGACCTCTATTACATGGGACTCATTACATAAATAGTGAAAAGTGGGTGTTACATTGTACAGTGTTATGTTATATGTTTAAATACTTTGCTCGACATTTTTTTTAAGGGTGATAGTTTTTCTGTCACTCCTTCTACCGTGGGTGAGGTGAGAGGGAGTGTCAGATTCTTTCTGACTAAAACCCACCCCATTACTACTACAGTTTATCGCACACCTAATAAACAAGGCTCCAACCCAGCATTTAACTTGTCATTTAAATATGTACTTTAATCGTATATCGTATGACATATTTCAAAACGTGAATAATATAACATTTTCGAGCCTCGGTTCCTACCAATGCTTCGAGCTACAGAAACCCGTAAAGTGGCCCACTCGACACGGAGACCAAACTATTATCTTTTTTTCTTATAAATGACATACTTTGAAATCGTAGCTCAAGTGACTATCAAATCACAAGACTTACGAGTAGGTAGTCGTTAACCTATAATTCCTGTTTCCTGAAATTTAACACTCTCAATGTCACGTGCCAAAAACTTAGGTAATAAAACACAAAAAGCGAAAACTACAATAAATAAACTATTTCAGCAAAAATTACTGTTTTTACAAGATGATCTCAATAAAGATAGCTGTGTATTGTCCAGAGATCAGAATCTGCGGCCATTTTACTTTTCTTGTAGCTATCTCCGAGCCGACAACGATGAGTCATTGTCGATTGCTCTAACTGAGCTTTGGTCTTACTGAATGCGAGTTTCATAGCCTGGCTGTTTCGGAAAAATTGCTTTTATGTGTCTAAAATAACTGCTAACTATTTTTATTTTATTTTATTTCAACTTCATACAATAAATGTGTACAGGTGGACTTAATGCCTTGGGCATTGTCTCCCAGTCAACCTTTAAGCAGTGCAGAGATGAAAGTAGCAGATGATTTTAAACCTTGATAAATAGGCAATGTACCAGTATAATATATAACAAAATCTCTACTAATCTCTCTAAATAACGAGCTATTGTAATAAGGTTAATTCCTTGTATTATTTGTTTCTGGACAGAGATTTTTGCAAAGTGTGCTATTTGATTTAAATACTAACGTAATATCGTTAATCAATAAATCATCTTAAATAACAATAGCTATCATAAACAATAATGACATAACATATAAACAATAACATAACATAAATATAGTATCAAACGTTCCAATCTGTCAAAAAGTAGACAGAGATGCGCATATACAATTTTACACCACCGCCTAGTTATGTTCAATTTTACACCTGTAACCTTTTGTTACATAGGATAACTAACATAACAACATGAGCCTACTGTCACGAACAGAAATCAAAATGAAACACTTACAATAAGAACTTATCAACATTATATGTCCAAATAAGTGGAAAACCCTTCAGCAGCAGCTGTAGTTGCAGCAATAATAATCATTTTTATTGATTTAATATCAATCCCATTCCTAGTGATAAACAATATCAAATGATCAGGAACATTAAATAGTGGAATTTTACTAATTTTTTAAACACAAGTCCTCAAAAGAGTATTCAAAATCTCCAGTACATCCAACCGCTTTCATTGCAACCGAAACCTTGCCATCCAAACAAACACCATCCCTCCTAAGCCGCGGTCACGCCGCGTAACGAAATAATAAAACCTGCGCGTGAGCACCACCCGCTCCATTCGGTCTAGCGCGATCGCCGCGCCACAACACTTGATTTTGGTACTAAAAGTGTCAAAAAATCTAACAACACGTTACGACAAAGTGCCAGTGTGTTCATTGTAGAGACTTTGGCTTGTGACCTTATTTTCCAGTTCCAAGGTGAATTTTTAATTACTATTTTTAAAGTCTAGATTTTTGACAGTGTTTGTGAAAGTCTGGATGCGGGTTTTGGTAATGTTTCTGTGTGGTGTGTGGATGAGTTAGCTAGGGGTGATTGTTATAATTTATTTTGAATATAAAAATTATATTACGCAGTGTTATAAATTCGATAATTTGTAAAAGAATAGATTAAATTAATTATTTAACTTTGTTAGTTGAACCTATGTTAACAAATTCATTCAATCATGGAAAATCAATAAAACTATTTTTTTTAATTATGTTTTCCTACTTTCAGTTAAAATTATCACAAAATTATCTCTTTCTCTTTCATAAAAATTAACAAACATGAAATAATGAAAATGAAACATTCTACAATGCAAAAAACATTCCAAAAATCATATCTTAACTTTATAAATCTTTCGTTACCAAATCACAAACACTAATCAATTTTCCAGTTAAACATACTGTAATATTTAAACCGTAGTTTTAACAAACAGTTATTTGCACAGCCTTGTATTACCCGGAGATAATAATAACTCGACTCGTACCACTTCTTACTACAGACTACGGTCAACGCCTTTGCAGAGAAATTGCACTAAAGCCTAGTGTACGCTGACTGACTGTTGTCTATTTTCTTAACTGCATAGAAGTAGTTTATTAGTGGTCTACCCTGCCCAGTAGACAACTAATTAAATATAAAACTTTATGGACTCATAATCTATCTAATGTCAAAGTAAATACCATACCGTTGATTTTTTTTCTATTTAATCGCTCACACCATACCATTTGGCATATGAATTAAAATTCTTCCACAATTCTCTGGTAGCTTGGTGCACTTATATATTACCTCTACAGTTCCAATAAAAAATATCATAGGAACCTGACTAGAAAGAAAGAAAGAAAAACCATTTATTTTGCTACGACACACAACAAGAATTTAGAAACACAAAAAAGCCTATGGTGCGTCGCAGCGCAAAAGCCTGGAGCTCAGCCTAATACCACAGGTATAAAACACCAGCAGCTGTAGCCAAATCCATTTAGCGCTTGTCTATATGTATGTAGAATAGAAAACCAAATTATATGGAATTGACGTAAATTTTGACACTTGTCAGTGTCATCCCCATACATTTTGATTTCTACTCTCTCTGTAGACAAGCGCTAAAGCGACGTTTGGCTAAAGGCCCTGATCATGTGGACCTGGTCAATCGATCACGAGTTAACCTCTGAATTTGATTCGGTGTATCCTCCCAGAATAATCATCTAGCTATATAAACTTTCAAATATTGACCTGTATCGTGATTATTTTATAGTACATCTCAGACTGCGTCGTCGGCCGAGTTGTCGCAAGTGCGACTACCGGGAAAAAGGCCTCGGTTTCGATTGCCGGTTCGGGCAAAGTATTATTGTTTTTTTTTTAATCTCAGTAATAGCACGGAGTTTATAAATGTGCCCGGTATATGGCAATAGGCTCAACCCCTTATTACATAGGACTCATAACATAAATAGTGAAAAGTGGGTGTTACATTGTACAGTGGCATTAAGTGCCGTTAGCTCTGCCTACCAATTCGGATATGAAATACGTGATCTTATGTTGTTATGTATGTATGTATATCTTCAGTTTTATTACCATTGAAATTCAATATCTCGTCTCATTTTATTTATATTGTTAGTGAAAGTATGCCATTACAAAATCTACGCTCTGATTATCTCAAATCTTTAATACAAACAATTGCAGTACTTGTGTACCAAGCTTTATGTGCAAAGAGAAACGAAATGCACAAGATATTGATTTGCTTTCTCAAATGTACATACATATATAGAATAGAATCATATACCTCATACCAATCATCATACATACCATGACTGTGTCGTTGGCCGAGTGGTTGCAAGTGCGATTATCAAGTGTGTGTGGCAAGGGGTCTCGCGTTCGATTCCCAAGTCGGGCAAAGTACTACAGAGTTTTTAAAAAATACTCAGTGGTAGCACGGAGTCTGGAATTGTGCCCGGTATATGGCAATAGGCTCATCTCCCATTAAAA